>JAPTYQ010000001.1:32878238-32913550 GCA_029814465.1 Ostorhinchus cyanosoma
TGTGGTGTGTTGTGTGTTGTCATATGTTGTATTGTGTGTTGTGCTGAGTTGTAATGTGTTGTATTGTGTGTTGTAATGTGTTGTATTGTGTGTTGTTCTGTCCTGTTGTTGCTTCACTAACGTGTTTCTATCTGCTCTGTGGTTTTTCTTCTTCTTTCCCTCTTGCTTTCAGACTCATCAAAACACTTTGAATTGAGTCAGTCACAATCGTGAGTCGAAGTTCCTCATGTGGACTCATGTGGACCAGTTGAGTTCATGATCTGGACTCTTGAACCAGAACCAGACCTTTCCTAGACCATTTCCACTAAGAGTCTGAGTCCTCTGATGAGCTGGTCCTGATCTTCATCAAACTCACTGAGGATTTCTCTGTGTTTGATAATATACGGCGGCATAGTTTAGGTGTGATCCTCCAGACCTGAAGTCAGGACCAGAACTGATCCACCAGAGACCAATTCACATAGAGAAGAACCTCCTTCAAATCAAAGTGTTTTGGTGACGTCGTCTCAAAGGTTTTAATCCACTTTATTTGAGATTTTGAAGGTGGTTTAACAGCCGGATGACCCTGGTCCAGGCCCCGCCCCCTCTCGCAGGCCACCCTCTTCACCTGGTTAACTGTGCCCTCTGTTTTGGCTTGTAGGCTAACACAGGAACAGGAAGGGTTTTGTCCCGCTCAGGATTTGTTGTAAGCCGTCAGGTTTTCCGGGAGCTCAGAACTATGGTGAGCTCGGTCCGACTTCATCAGATCTGATCTGGAATGATGCAAACCTGGCTTCTGGCAGAGCACCCCCCTCCCCCCCCTATCTGTCTGTCGCCCGGTAACAGACGACTTAAAATGTAGATAAAGGCGAGGAGGAGGAGCAGAGTGAGGTAGAAAAGTATCTGACAGGATGTGTCGCTCTGATCTGCTGCTGAGGCGCTTCGGCATCTGCCGCCGCCGCCACCGCTGGACCACACCGTTCCTCTGCACGCATTATTATTATTATTATTATTAATAATAATAATAGTAATAATAATAATAATAATAATAATAAAATACAGTCTGTTAGATCATTAATATCTGATACTGAGTGAATCAAACTGTAAACTGTTCAAACAGATAAAAACCAAACCTTAAATGAATGTGTAATGAGAATTAAATATAACCAGATTAAAAACATTACAACAATAAATGAGGAAGTATGAAGTAGAATAAAAGAAAATGAATTCAACACAAACATAATAAAATGATGTACATTCTGCAGCCGTTTTCTACAATTCTCCATATTTTGTGAATTTTATGGTAAAACCAATGAAAATCTTTATTCTTAATAAGATGGAGTGACAGTGTCTTCATATTGTCTTCTAACAGTAGAATAAATTTCAGACCTGTAGAAAATAAAACATGATACAAACATGAATCCTCTGGACATTGAAAAGCTCCACAGTTCATCCAGGATCAGCAGCAGAACTAGGATCCAAAGCTAAAGGAAAAAACCTTTCTACTCTATCATAATGTCAGTAATTACTGCTAAAGTTGGATCTACAGCATCCAAGATAAAGACGAATGAATGTAGCAGTGTCTTTAGTCATGGCTGGAACTGGGAGGGACGTTCACAGAGGGGGTTGTCCTGGTCCCAGTTAACATGGTCCTGGTCTACAGGATTTGAGGAACTGGAAAAATCTTCAGTTGATACTTAAATATTACTAGACGTGCATATAAGGATGGTGAAGGTGTCTTAAGTTTTCTTGCAGACAGGCAACGTCAGTGACATCTGCTTCTTGTTTTTGTGGCCTGAGATTTCATAGATTTGATCACATCTATGAGTTTTCCACATCCTTGGATATTTAGGTGGTTTTTGTAGGAAACTGGACTAGATGGAGGTTCTTGAAGTTTCATCACCTGAAAGTTCAGGTTGATGCGAAGAACCAGAACTGAACAAACCTTTCTATTAAGAGGACGAACATCTTCATGTAGCTCTGTCCAGTACAGATGCCTGCGTATGGAGGTCAGATCCAGGTTTATTAGATCCAGTAAGTTGAACACACTCTGAAACCTCATAGTCTGTAGGAACCTTAATAAACAAATGTAAAAACAAACAGGAGTCAAATTGTGTTGAAATACTTCCTGTAGTGAATTCAGATTTAATGGTAATATATAAAAACGGTCCTGCGACCCAGTCTTGGTCCTGAACCTTTGTTGTGGATTATCAAACAATAAATACACAAACTACTGCTAATCCCCACCCTGAGAGAAACCTGTGGTCCCACCCCCTGCGGTGATTGGCAGCTCAGCAGCGCATCGAGGCTTGCTGCCGGCTTCACTGCGTCTGCAGTTTTCCTGCTGTTGGTTCAATGCAGATGTAGAGAAGCCTGGTCATCCTCTCCTTCCCAGTCCCTCCAGTCTTAGTCAGAGCTGGTCTGACTGGAAACCCAGCGGACCCTCCCCATTTGACCGCAGTCCGCCTGAGCTCTGCATGCACTGGTGACGGCCCATGGCATTGCATGGAACAGCATGGTTTGGGGACTGACATGCATCACGTTGGACTCAAAAACCCCCACAAACCCCTGAGAACCTGATGAGCGCTCACAGCGGATCTGTCCTTCAGAGTTCAGACTGGAGACCAGTAACGTCAGTCCTCCACTGGTCGTTAGATTATCAGACAAAGAAAATAATCGAGTTCAGGGGTCAGATATATTCAGTCCTGCATCAGTGGGCGAAGGCCATTTTCCCCTGAACAGTGTTTCTCAGGCAGCACTTGTGTCCTGCTGTTTGAAAATGGACAAACACATAAAAATCCACCTCTTTCACAAAGTCATCAGGTTCAAAATCTGAACATTTAACACTTCATTGCATTGGTAGAGCCTGGGAGTGAGTGCTACCTGACAGACACAACTTAGGGCGTTTATCATGGTCTCACTAAACTTTACCACCAGCTTCCTTTGCTGTTTTTCTGCTCCTGCGCCCCCTCAGGACAACAAAGACATGTCAGCGCTCCTCCTTGGGGGATCGATAAAGTTGATCTTATCTTATCTTCTGTTCAAGTCTTTGGTTGCGTTTGAGGAATGATGTTACCAGTTTTACAGTAGTACCGAGCCATTTTCGAATAACGTTAGGAGCTTTAATCTCAGTGAACATCATTTGTTTACATGGTTTCATGATTACATGATTGCTTTTTATAATGTAAATGTCAAATCATGAATATTTTTGGTCATTTAAGTTGAAAACCTTAATGTCCATCTGCATTCCCTTGATGGCCCTTTAGGGGACCCCAGACCACACTTTGAGGCTCACAGAATTAGGCAATAACAAGTACTAAACATAAGCTACAGCTGTTAGCTTAGTGTAGCCTAGCATGATGTTTGAAGTCAGGTGAGTGTGGTTTTGTGTGGTGGGAGGAGTTAGTCACCCGAGTCACATCTGACTGGGTAGATTTCTGAGCCAATGAAAACGCTGTAAACATCAGCGTCACATGTTTAGCGTTAGCTGAATGGAGGTTAAAACACCAGTGCCGGTTTCCTTTGGCGACTCATTGGGATGAGGCCTCGCCATCCGGCTGCTTCCTCTGCAGACATGATATTTGCTCCAGTTACTGCAAATACCATCACACCCCCCCCACCGCACCCCCCCACCCTGACTCCGCCGCCCCACCGGCCTGGAGCCTGATCCAGCTGCAGAATGGCTTCTGTCGGCCGCTGGCCGTGTCTGATGCCTGTGGTTTGACTGGTCTGAACCGGCCGGACTGGGAGCCTCCCAGTGCACAGCTGAGGTGTTAATGTACCAACCCCCTCTGTTCCCCCCTCCCATTCCCCTGTCTCACAGATAAATGGCTCATTTAAGTTGGGAGCTGCTCGTGTTCTGTCTGGCTGGCAGATGCAGTGCCTAGTCCCCGGCCTCCAGGACAACGCCAACATGAACGGGACGTCCGAGCAGGCCGACATCCTGCCGCCGAACTGCATGGTCAAAGACCGATGGAAAGTGGTGAGGAACCTTTTCAACTTCATTCACTTTGGCGGAGGTGACGTCAGCAGGTCCAACTAAGCCAGACACAGAACATCTGACCATTCACTTGGACATTTACGACTCTGACCTCAGTGAAGACCTGACTTATACTCTAAAGATTTAGCACATTCACCTCAGATGGAACACATTATTTATCTTTCACATTTATGAATTTAATGTTAGAAATTAACATAACAATATAAGAAAAGGGCAATTTTTAATACACATTTAGAATTTCAGTGTCAGAAAAAAAAAATTCTCTTACTTTCCTACTTATTGACTCTAACCTCAAAATAGTTCTGTTTTGTTTAAGCTAAATCTATAATGTTAATATCAGACAATATCAAATTCTATCTAACATTTGTATTATAGATTCAACACATTCAATACTGATGTCTAGGGATTTTCTCATTAAATGCATGACTTTGTGATAAAACTGAACTGATCTTCAGCATCTGTACATCAACATATTACACACAAATCATGTTTTATTCTGAAACCATGATTTATAGTAAAGCTCAACTTTTCTTATAATGATGAAATTGTGCTTTATAAGGAAAAGCAAATATGACATTTAATAGATTTTTTAAATATATATTTAATGCAGTGCTTTTCATGCATTGAATCAGAGTATCATCAGGTATCGACGTGGCTCAGACCTGCTCTTATATGTTCTGTATTTGTTTTAATTTGGATGAAAAGTGTCTGAGTTTGATTGAATGACTTAAACCTGGATGGACTCAACACTGGACATTTCAATGGGATTCGACTGATGCCTTTTTGTCCAGGATGCCATGAAGGCAACACGCTAATGCAAAACATTCTCAGGACACGAAGATGGTAAATAATAGAGTCACATGACACCACAGGTCAGAGGTCAAGGCTGATCAAAGGAAAGACCCTGACTGTGATGCAGCGTAATGAAGTTCCTGTTTCAGCCAATCAGATCGCAGCGTGGAGGCTGCAGGCTTTTAGTCCAGATTGATGTAGAGGCTGAGACGCTGTGTTTTACAGACTGACAGTGAATCAGTCTGAGGCAGAGCCTGTAAAAAAAAACCTGCCGACAAAATATTCAGTTGTTTTTTTTGTAAAGTGAATTAAACTGTAAACCATGACAGCTTCCTGAATGAGAATAATCAAATAATAAAACAGAAAAATTTACATTAAATCACAATCGTCCAAGTTTCATGGATGTAACACTCTGTTCACCTCTGGTTTTATTGTTTGCATATATATTATTTATAATTTTATCCATTCTGTTCTTACCTCCATCAAGGAGGTTGTGTTTTCATTGGGGTTTGTATGTCTGTCTGTTAGCAAGATAACTCAAAAAATTATGGACGAATTTTGATGACATCTTCAGGAAATGTTGATACTGGCACAAGGAACAAAAAATGATAAAATTTTGTGGTTATTAGAAGTTCCGAATCAGATATGAGTTGTACTATTCCACTGTTCTATCATATTTTATCATTTATTATTTTAGTCCAGATCATTTTCTCAGAGAAATTCATGTTTTTTTTGTTCATCAAACCTGATGATTTTACTGAAATCACTAAAACACCATGACTGAATTTCATGTTTGAACTCACAACATATTTAAAAACACCTGAAAAAGAAGAATCTCCAGAAAAAATAACGAGGTTTTAGTTAACTTTTATTGATGCTAACTGGCTGGTGTTTATACTTTCATTGCTCTTTTAATGTGTAAAGATCTCCATCCTTGTGGATATTGTGGTGTTTTTGGTGAATCTGAACAAGTCCATCCTCTGTTGCAGCTGAAGAAGATCGGTGGAGGCGGGTTCGGGGAGATCTACGAAGCCCTGGACCTGCTGACGCGGGAGAATGTGGCGCTGAAGGTGGAGTCGGCCCAGCAGCCCAAACAGGTGCTGAAGATGGAGGTGGCGGTTCTGAAGAAGCTGCAAGGTGAGAGCTGGTCCAGACCCCGCCCCTTCTTTACCTGTCCACCATTTAACCCTCAAACACTTTAACATCCACCATCGAACAAAACCATCTACTGATGTAAAATATTTAATTCCTGCTGATCCACTAATCTTATCAATACATGTAATTAATTGGTTTAAAATACAGTTTGCCATCTTTTCATGGTCATCAGATACGACCCATTTGGATGTTCAGAGGCTCCGTAGTTACCATGGAAACACATCATCATCATCTTCGACAACATTAATTCATCAGTAAAACCCATGGAATTGGATCAATGACAGTGGATGAAGAACCTTGGTTTATGTACTGTGTATTACATAATAAATAAAATGAACAAAAATTAATAAAAAATTTACAAAATCCTAAATAACTCCAAAAAAAGCAAATAATGAACTAGAATAAAAGAAGAATAAAATAAGCAACGAAATGACAGAAACAAAGTGATCAATAACATGAACAAAAACAAATAATAAATCAACAATTAAAAAGTAACGTGAACGAAATAAGCCACAATAAACAAAATACGCCACAAAATGAACAAAAATGAATACAATAATAAATAAAATGAGTACAAATGAACAAAATCAGGTAGTAGACACTTGATTTATGTTCAGTTAATGATCTATTTTACTGAAGAATGTCATTTTTTATTCAGTTTTTACCCTCGGCTGCACTGGCCGCAGGGTATTGTCATCAGTTGGTTGTCTGTCCGTCCGTCTGTCCAGTATGTGCAAAAACTTTTGCAATGCACCAGTGGTTCTCAACCACAGGGGGCAGCAAATAGTCAACAACAATGATAAGGTGAGGGGGCTGAGTTTCACTTTATCAAAACGTCCTCCACATACAGGTCTAGGGCTGGGTAAAAAAACTGATCTTAGAGTTATTTTATTTGAATTTTGTGTAACCAAGTAATAGTGGATGAGATGCATTTTTCAGAGCAGGAGCGTGAGTACCCGACCTGGGTACCGCCGACACCGAGGCGCTTCTGGCTCCGTTTCACGAGCCCCTGGGGTAGACGGGTTGGTCTCGCTCACGATGGTTCTGGTGTGGGAGGGGCTCGGAGGAAGGGTGGGGAAAACACCTCCGCGGGGGGGCCTCCTATCCTCAAACTCAAACCCGCAGTGCAGAGGAACTGGCCGCCTGGACCGTCTGGTCAGTGGAGGCCCTCTGAGGCGGGTCACACAATATGAACTTGGAGCCACACTCAGCTATAGGTGATACTATCAGTTACTGTGGAGTTAGAGGAACAGGAGAACAACAATCATGGATCGCTATCTGCAACCCCCCCCCCCCCCAGCAGATTCAGTTATTTACTGCTGAAATTTCATATTTATTTCCTTTCTAATGTCAATATTGATACCAGTATTGATGTGTTGTATGGCTGCTGTAGTCAAATAATCAGGTTATAGCTCAAAGTGTACTTTGGTATCATTAAATGAATCTGAATCAATCAATTAATACTGAATCGAATCCATATCAGATCAAATCAAATCGTGATTAATTGACTCAAAACCTTAGTAATTAAAATGGAATTGATTAAGGAAATTGTTCGTAATACCCTGCTCTATACAGGCACCACCGTACTGTGCACACACGTTGTGTTCTCTGTTTTGATATAATAACAATTGAATTTGCTCTGAGTTTTAATAAACATTTAAATGATCAGTGAATGAAATATAGGAAAATACACGATTTACACTGAAAAACACAATATACAGAGGACAATATTATAATACATGGTGCTAAATCACTTATGAAAGGTTAAATGTAGAGAAAATGAATGTGGAAGTTGCCACACAAATACATGCAGTTGTTTAAGGGTTAAAACATGGCTGTTTTATCTGGTTCATACGACAGGTTCATATTTACACCAGTGTCTTTATTGTGGTTCAGTGGTGAACTCTCACTGATTATCATCTTTAAACTGGAGTGAATTTGTCCACAGATGAACATTCACATCCTGTTTCTTTGAAGAGCTGAATCAGCCTTTTATAAATGCATCAGAGGGTTCCACGTTTCCATCTGATGCTCTGACTCTGTCTGCGCTGTGATTGGTTTAGCTCCACTGACCTCTGACCTCACAATGAACATGATGGAGACACGAGGCGGTGACGTATGTTCTGTAGAACCACAGTGGGTCCGTGGTTTGGTGCATTGGAGACGATGCTTCACTGAACTCTGTTTGACGAGTCTCTGCTGTTTTCAGAAGCAGCGAATCAATAATCTCAGAGTAAACCAGGGTGAATTTCACCCTGAGGCGCCGACCTCTGGTTTGCTCATCGTGGTCGTCTGCAGTTTGGTTCTGATGGTCCACACGTTCTGGTCTTTGTATCTGTCGTCCACTGACACTGCTTACAGTAAGATTTACTGAGGTTTACTGCAGTATCTGTCAGTATTAGTATTAGTTTTAGTGCATGGACATGGTGTGATGTTCATGTTCTGTTTGACTTCATGTTTTCAGCTTGACCTCAGCAGGTCATGTGACACGTTTTTTCCCATTCTCAGAACATTTACACTGATCATATCAGTGATTCCACAGTGGCGATGATGAAGATGATGATGATGATGATGATGACATAATGCTGTCACGTCATTGCTGAGCTGAGGCATGTTGGTGTCACATGTCTGTGTGTCACGGCAGCTCTTGATTGGTCGGTTTGTGACAACGAGGCTGAGCAGCTGAGGGTCAGACAGATCCACATTTCACTGTGTTTCAGATACAGTCTGTGTCTGTACTTTCTGTATTTTTTACTGAATCTAGTGTCTCTATTGTTTTTAAATGCCACATGTTGACACACATCCTTGTTTCTTCATATTTTCTGCTGAATTTCTTTAATGTTCAAACTTCTTCAGATGTATGTCAGACATAAGCCACACCCCTAAATTGACCATATAAGGCCATTCCTCTTCTTGTCCTCTTCATTCAGAACATTTTAATGAGAGCCTGGTCACATTTATCTGATTAATAGCTTTCTTTCTATAAACCATAATAAATGCATAAATCTAGATTATTCCTCTGCAGATGTTTTGTATTCAACACAAATGTGTTAAATGTGAATGTGTTTCTTCAGTCAGATGTAAATAGAACCAGTAGATCAAGGGTGTCCAAACCTGGTCCTCGAGGGCTGGTATCCTGCATGTTTCAGATGTTTCCCTCTTCCATCACACCTGTTTCAATTAATGATCAGCTCATCATCCAGCTCTGCAGGAGCCTGGTAATGATGTAATGGCTTCCAAATGTGATGGAAGAGGGAAATATCTAAGACATGCAGGACACTGGCCCTCGAGGACCAGAGTTAGACACCCCTGCAGGAAATAAACAGATTTGTGGATCATGTTTGTAAAAGTTTTTTAGTTTCTGGTCCATGTCTCTTAGCTCTTTCTCTGAGTGAATACCATAAACTGTACTTTCTGAACAGTTTCTGGTGTTCGTTGGCGCCTACAGCGTTAAATGTCTTCTTCTCCTGTTCATTTTCAGGTAAAAACCACGTCTGTAAGTTTATTGGCTGCGGGAGAAACGACAAATTCAACTACGTGGTCATGCAGCTTCAGGTGAGGATTTTATTTTGAAAGGTGACAGCAGGAGGTTTATTATGTTAGTGTTTCCCACATCAGTCTCAGAGGGATCATGGGAACTGGAGTTGTCTCTAACCCCTCCCCTCCCCCTGTTGGTTTCAGGGTCGTAACCTGGCCGACCTGAGGCGGAGTCAGCCCAGAGGGACCTTCACCATGAGCACCACCCTCCGGCTGGGGAAGCAGATCCTGGAGTCCATCGAGGCCATCCACTCCGTGGGCTTCCTGCACCGCGACATCAAACCAGTGAGTGTCCTTAAATGCATCACGCCTCACTTCATGCTGAGGTGTTTGTGTCCTTTAGTTTTCAGATTCTTCTGTGTTGAAGAAAATACTGCGACTCTCGTCAGTCAGCGTGGACCCTGTTTATGCTCAAAGACATGAGTGTCAAATGTCCTGTTTGTTTCTTTTCTCAGTCGAACTTTGCGATGGGTCGACTTCCCTCCACGTACAGGAAGTGCTACATGCTGGACTTCGGTCTGGCCCGGCAGTACACCAACACCACCGGAGAGGTCCGACCGGTAAGAACCCCCACCCTCTGCATTGTCATCATGAACCTTTATTGCTCATGTGTCACCGATCTGTGCCACAGGTGCACCCTGGGAATAACATCCATCTCCTTATGTGACATCCTGGGGGCGTGTTTATAGGTCACATCGCCTGTTTTCACCACGGTTTCACTATGTTTTATTCATATTCTAGTCATTTTCTGCTGTAGAAATGTGGTTGAAACACTTAGGTGAAAGGAGAATCTCATCTTTCCGTTACACACTCCACTTCTATCCTGTGATTGACAGCCGGAGTCAGAGCCAATCACAGATCAATACACACATGTCTTCACCTCTTCCTGCATGGAATTGGATCAGCCCTTTGTCCATCAACTCGTATCAGTGTGAATCGACTGCACCATGTTGGACTGAACACACTGATTTTACGGCAACATTTTGACAACTCAATTCATTTTCCTAATTTATCGACTTGAAAAATGACTTGATATCCAAGTTTAGTGCATGATTCTCTGAAGAATCACTAGAAGTGGACCTTCAACCCTGTCCCATGATGCATCACTGTCATACACAGTATTTATATTGGTATTCTACTGTTTTATATGAATATCAGACCTTTATCCACTGAATTAGAACCAATTTTATACACACACACACTCAGGGAATTTATTTGATATTTTTACAAATATTTGTAATTTTATTTTTGTAACGTTATGGCATTTTCTTAATTTTGTTTTTTTTTTTGTCATGTTTGGGATGGTTTATTATTTCTTTTTGCGTCATTGCTTTTCATTTTGGAAGCTGTAGTGCTCTGGTTTCAGTGGAGGTTTGGGGATTCTCAAAAATTCATGTTTTGTTTTTTTTGTTTTTTTTTTCAAAACAATATGTGTAATTTATTTTTAGAAAACTCCAAGGCTTTCACATTAGAGTTAGTTGAGTCACTATGAACATTTACAAAACAGGTTTATGCGATACTGAATCTTTACTGAATTCCACCTCTAGGTGTCGACTCAGCAGACACTCTCAGGTGGAACATAATGACACTGCCCCTCCAGTCCACCTGGTGGTGCTAATGCACCGACCACCTGCTACTTACCTACCTACCTACCGTTGGTGTAAAAAAAATTAAACAAAATACTCATCAAAAGCCTCAAAATTCAACCAAACACTGACCATCAAAATAAACAAGAAATGTCACAATTATCAATAAAATAAAATAAATGTTAAAAATGAACCAAAAAATTACAAATAATCAACAAAAATGAAAAACAGATCAATAAAATGAACAAACTAATGAATAATGAATAATAATGAATATTTTACTAAACAGATACTTTTCTGTTTGTTAATCGATGTCCTCTCAGCCCATTTTCTTCGACTCATATCATGTATTTGTGTGAGGAAACTGCACCTGAAACATCAAATCCAAGTGTATCAAGTAGTGTATGACCTGCAGTAGATCGAATTTTCAGAAATAATGGTTTTCAATTACATAAACCAGAGTTTTCAAGTGGAAGAGAGACACAAAACTCAGGAGAAAATATCAGTTTTACCAGATATCCGATACATGACATGAGTTTGGAAATGTTTTACATCGTCATGGACAGAATTAAATAATACAGAGCAATCAAATATATGTAGAGTGTCCATGTGAGTGTGGACGGGACACCAGTCTGTCACCACTTTCTGCTCATTGTGAACTTTCTATCAAATAGATTCATAATCCTCATTCTTCAACTGAAATGTGATCTCCTGGCCGTTGCCTCCTCAACTGTACAGTAAACTGATTTTGCCGCTAGATATTGTTGATCACTTTGTTTACTACTGGTTTAAAAGCAGCTGGATTTGGCTCTGTGACGCTGTGACTGCTGCTGATGTAGAACAGTTCACTGTGATTCAGACCCTCCACCGCTGTGGTCACTAACCCTGTCCACTCGTTGATAGATGACATAAAACTGAAGATATGATAGTTTTAATTTAATAGAACAAAAATATTCATTTCTGTTCATTTTTGCAAACTGTGTTTGACTTTATTAAGGTCCAAAACAGTTCATTGAGCATGTTTGTGGTTGTGTTTAATAATAATTCTTATTCCGTTTTTGATGGTTTGCCGTGACTTTTTGATACAGAAGATTAAAGTAAAAAAAAAGATCAGATCATATAAGTGAAGATGTGTAAAAAGGGGTATAGTAACATTATGTGGTTTATACAAAATCAGGAGTATTCATAAATTAAAAAGAAAAATAGGCTGTGGCCCCTAAGGGTTAAAGAAATCCAACTGGTTTCAGGTCCTACACTGGACCAGACCAGACTGGACCAGACTCTAACATCAGACATAAACAAGAAGAAAATGGAATAAAAACTGAAGTGATTGCACTTCAAATGTAAATGATTTACTGTCTGAATAAAAGTAAATGTTAACGTGTTCCCAGCAGCATCGAGTCACTGAAAGAGATTCTAAACCGTGAAGTGGTGAAACCACCTGGACCCTGGTCAGACAGGTTCTGGTCTGGTTCTGTGGTTCAGTGTGTGACGCATTCGTGGGTTTGTCTATGCTTTTGGTTCTTTAAAAGCTTGTTGTGGGCGTCGCCGTCGGACTCTGTGGGGGCGGGTCTGCTGCATTGCAGACTGGTCAGTCAATGGATAATAACCAGAAACTTCCTGTCAGAGATGCTCATCAATAATCAATGACAGTATGGATCAGGCATTGTCTCTTACCAGTGACTGTGAAAGAAACCTGCTGACTTTGAGATAGGTCGCTCAGGAGTGAGGCATGCTGGTCCTTGGAGTTTAATTCTTTTACACACTGGAAGGATGAATGATCATCTTATTATAAGTTTATGTATTTTTGTCAAATCTATTTTTAAATAGTTTTTCTTTTGATGTAATTTTATTTGAATACATTTCTTTTTATTTCTTGAAATGTTTTTTTCAAATTTTCTTTTTATTTGGTTCTATTTTTTCAGAATTTTATTTATATATATTTTTTAAATTTCTCTAGGCTTTTTTATGGGCATTTTTCTTCACTGTTTCAGTCTGATCTCGTCCTTCGTCTCATTCAGTTTCTGCATCAAACTGAATCACTTCTATTTTTAGATCAGTGAGGATGTGAGCGGCTTGCATTTACCCTCCTCGTCCTCTTCATCCACCTCCTCCTCCTCTTCATCCTCCCTCAGTTAATATTTGATTCTCTTTCGTGCATCACTGAATCCTCATCCTCCTGTTTCTTCTCTCTCTGTATTTCTGCTGAATCAGCTTTAATCCAATCACCACCCCCCCCTTCCCTCAAACCTCACATCTGTCTGCAGAGGCCTCCTCCCTTCCCAGGGTCACATGACTCCTTTTCTGATTAGTGATGTGTTTTAATGTAAGCTGTGATAACGTCACCTTGATGCACTGATAGGTCAAAGCTTCCAACAGGGGCATCGCCATCTGCTGGTGGAGACGAGTAACTGCACCCATGTCCAAGTCTCAGCCACAAATTAAACACATAAACAAGAAGAAGGTCGTCTAATACATACATTTATGCAGTTTTTACTCTTCATCTGTTCTAAACTCAAGATATAATGAAGGAGCCCTAAATGTTCACTGTCCTATGAAAAAGGTGTTTAAATATCAACATTTTACTCAGTTATTAACGTCAGTAATTAAAAGAACATAATGAAAATAATATTTATGTTTGTCACAGTCTTATTTTAATATAACCATATCAGACCTGGTTCCAGATCCAGGGTTTTCCTCTGGTTCAGCCGTTTGCATAGCAAGAGTTTCTCATTTTGTATGTGGATAGAGTCATGTTCTCTACATGACTGGTAGAAAACCCTGAGGAACTTGAGGCATCAGAACATTAACCCCTGATTATGAATATTTTTAAACATTTTAAAGTTTAAATCCTGCTGGTCTGGGTTGTGTTCATGGGTTGAAGGTCCTGATCAGCTGTTTATTTTTGTGTTAAAGCTGTAGATGAGAACGATGAGGAGCTAAACCTTTTCCTAGAGCCTCCTTCATGCTTTCCTTCCTTGTCAGATGTCCTGGTTTTGTTGGATTCGTTGTCTTAAGGTGTTGTTCGATGAACAGTTTCCTCGTGTCTGTGACCATCATATGAGTTTCTTTGTATCCTGATGTTTTATTTTCATCCTTTATGTTTCAGTGTTGTTTTTGCTTTTCTTACAGTTCCTTTGGACTTATGATTTTGACGTGCATGCCTCCTGTTTCTCCATCATCTCCATGGTTACCCAGGGATGTGAGTGGTTACTATGGCAACGCAGGGTTCACAGTGGTAGCCTCAGCCGACTGCTGACGCCAAGGCAGACACAAATATCAGTCGGTGTTGAGTTATTACATGACAGAATCATCATCTGAACCTTGACCTGTCCTGGTCCTGGTTTTGGTCCTGATCTGGTTCTGTCTGTGGTTTGGCTGCCATCTGTAACCCTGCTGATGCCTCTGCCATTTTTTCTTTGTTTTTTCACTTTAGTTATGATTTTATCTGTGTTTCACAGCGGAACCAGCAAAAACAGAAGCAGCTTTTATAACATAATGGTCTCCGTTCGCCACAAAAACATCCTAACTGTTGGAAATGAAAACTGTCTGAGCTGAGTTGAATCGTTCTGTTCAAATAATCTTATGAAAGCACACACGCATTATATGTGTTTACAAGTCAGACGACAGGGATGCAAAGGACTAGATTATTCAGATATTGACACGAATGACACAAGCACAACTAAAACATTGAAACTCATCAAATGATACAACATTTATATCATGCAGTATTTGTATGTATTTTTATTGTGTACTGGATTCGCCACAGTGATACACACTTCACGTAGAATGTGTATGTGGACATTTTAGTTTGGAACAACAACGTACACAAATTGGTGACAAGGACGCAAACGGTCCAGGGAACAGGAAGTACAGTCAGACGGATCACTTGACGAGAACCAGACAGATCACATGACTCTGGACAGGAATTGTATTCTACTGTGGAAAGGCTGCAGCTTCAGGGATTTAGATACATTTATGTCTTTCATTTGTAAATAAAATTGTTTTAGTCAAGTAGAAATCAAACATCACTTTCAGAGATTACGATTCAGATTAAATCAAACATTAAGGTTATTTTAGTGAAAATGTCAGATTTGTGTCAAAAAGAATTTGATGAATTAGTTACAAAAATAACTGATCTGATATTAGAGACAAAACAAGAAAAACATATTTATTTGATAAGGATTAATCTGAAATTCATGCTCCACAGTTAATAAAACAATAACTGACTATAGTTAATCTACAAACATGTTTTCACAGATGTAGAATGTGTTGTATCAGATCAGAAACAGACTCTCTTTACAAATATACAGTAACATGCTGTGCAATTTTAATACCCATCAAACAGAATGGACAGACAGCTGACAAAACGATTACACTCTGGCCAGAGTTGGCCAAGGGATTAAAACCAGATCCTTCTGATCCACATTAAACAGAATCAGGTGGAAATGATGTCGTTATTAAGCTTTTATATGTTTTATAGACATGAATCAGGATCGTGTAGAAAAGACAAACCAGAGGGAGGGCTCTGCCTGACTCTGCTGGTGTCTGTTTGACTCTGCTGGTGTTAGTTTGACCCTGCTGCTGTTTGTTGTTTGTTTGACTCGTTGTTGTTGTCGTTCAGCCGAGGACGGTGGCCGGATTCAGAGGGACGGTCCGCTACGCTTCAGTCAACGCTCACAAAAACAAGGTCACTGCTCTGATAATAATAATAACTGATTGTTGTCGACCAAAGGACAACACATGATCATGTTATACTAATGTGTCCTTTTGCCTTCAGGAAATGGGTCGTCATGACGACCTGTGGTCATTGTTTTACATGCTGGTGGAGTTCGCGGTTGGACAGTTACCATGGCGAAAGATCAAAGACAAGGTGAGGACGAGTCCAGTAACAAGAACAAACAGCATCCAACCATGACCAGTAACAATCTGGAACCACTGACTGATGAACGTATGAATCTGAACAGACGGAAACATGTGAGGCAGAGAATCCTAGAACATAGATCAGATCCATGAGCAGCCACATAGAAATATCAGTCTTTCATTTCTGTTAATCCTAAATTCACTTGAAAAGCAGCAGAATTATGTAGGCACATAATGAAAACAACCCGTCACCAATGGTTTCTACTGAGAATGAAACCCAATGTTCACGACAAATTCATTAAGAAAGGAACTGAATGAAGATTAAATAGAAAACTTGAGTCTGAAATAAACCAAGAATGAAAAGAGGGTTCCAGAAGATCTGAAGTCACATCAGACCACATCAGATCTTCACTCAGAAAACAGTGTAAAAGAACATGGAGAGCCCTCATGATGTGTTCAGGGGCTTCTCCCAGGATAGGACCACATCAGACCACATCAGATTGGGTCAGACCACATGACACCTGGGTGATCCTGGGTCATCATCAAATTGACAAACCTTGCATCTGGAGCCAGTCAGGTTCTTGTTTTGGTTCTGGGTCTGGATGAACAGGTCGTCGTTCTGGGTTTGATGCGGTTTTAAATCCAACCTGTTCATCAGCTGTTGGTTTTGTTGCAGGAACAAGTGGGTCAGATTAAGGAACGTTACGACCATCGGATGCTGCTCAAACACATGCCCTCAGAGTTTAACGTCTTCCTGGACCACGTTCAGGCTCTGGACTACTACACTAAACCAGACTACCAGGTACGCCTCAGCCTGGCCTGGCCTGGCCTGGCCTGGCCTGTGACCCATGTGAACCATGGTCTGTTCAGGTTCTTGACATCTGGTTGTTGTTTCAGCTGCTGATGTCGGTGTTTGAGAACAGCATGAAGGAGCGCATCATCACTGAAAACGAGCCCTTCGACTGGGAGAAAGGAGGAAGTGATGTCACACTGTCAACCAGCGCCTCCACCCAACCGCAGCACAACACCCGGCCCACGGCCGCCATGGTGGGGTAAGGACCACCGGAACCAGCAGAACCAGCACCTGACAGCCCGTTTAAAGTCCTTATGAAATCTGATTCCATGTGTTTTATGATAGTTCTGTTGGTATTTTGAATGTATTTTAAGGTGAATTCACACCTTAAAGTCTGTTCATGTTTTGGTTCCAAGTTGATTCAGGTTCTGGTTCCACGTAGATAAATCTCAGTCTGTAGTTTGTGCATTAACACGTCTGGCATGGAATCATGAATCTGAGTTCCAATATTTGTGTTTTTTCAGACTTTTCTTGACTGACGTGGATCATATTTCTGTTAAATCCTCTTTTCCACGTCTGAAACTGCAGCTTGTTTTTTTAATCTTCTGTTGTTGGTCGATGACCTGCTGACCACTGGATCCAGACTGGGACACCTCCTCTGGGACTGAGATTCTGGTTGTGATGCTTGTGTTCTGGTTTCTGCAGAGCCATCGTGACGCCAGTTCCTGGAGACCTTCAGCGGGAGAACACAGACGACGTTCTACAGGATGAACATTTGAGCGACCAGGAGAACGCCCCGCCGGCCCCGCCCAGCCGCCCCCCAGGGGAGACAGGGGTACGGGACGCTGTGGAGACGGGGGAGGCCTGGGAGGACACAGACTTCAACCGGAACAGGCTCCGGATCAGCCTCAACAAGGTGACAACGCCATTTGATTTGGTTTTTACCCCTCGACCAACTTCTGGCCAAAGGGTTATTGTAATCGTTTGTCCATTCAGCGACATAATCAGATTATCTGAAGAATGCATTGACATATGTGCACCAAATTTATACTGTGGATGCATGTTGGTATGGAGCAGAAGCCTATTGAAACGAGGTGACCTTGACCAACTTTTTCAAGGTCAAATGGCCGTTTGCAGTTATAATATCTGAATATTTTCAAATCTAAATATGTGTTTAATAAATTTTACACAAAGTCAATCTAATCTAAATGATAGGGCAGTAACTTTCAACAGAATCTTACACTGTATTTAGCCGAGGGGGATTAAAAGTGAGCAGCGGGTTATGTTTCCTTTTTATTACATCTTTTTTTCTGTTGTTTTACGGCTGTGAACGTTGATCCATCATGTTCTTCCTCAGGGCGCTCAGGAGGAGGAGGTGGGCCGGGGGGCGTGTCCGGTGTCTCCGGTTCGAGGTGGAGCCCCAGAGTCACCAACGGGTCAGGGTCGATCATTACGGTACCGACGGGTCAATAGCCCTGAGTCCGACCGACTGTCGGCGGCTGAGGGCCGAGCCGACGCCTACGGACAGAGGTGACCATGAATGCCACAGCGTGGCTTTTCCAGAACTTTACAACAAGAAGTTGACGTTCTCTAGTTGTTCAGTTAATCCGGGTTTACTTTGATTTGAGGTTCAGAGTCAGACTTACTGAAGTAGATCTTCTGTAGTGGTTCATGTCAGACTGTAAAATAATAGATAATAATGACTCAGTCTGAGTTTTCTTCTATAAAAATGTTCAAAGTCGTAGGATTGTATTTCCAAAACTAGGAATAAAATAGGGGACATTTTTCTTTGATGATGAAAAACTCAGGGTGGTTTGATTTTTATTTGATTTTATCATTAACAGTAAAAGACTGAAATAAAATATTGTCCATATTTAACCAGTAAAAAATAAATGTGTTGCATTTGAAGGTTGTTTCTTGTATGTATGAGATTAAAATGCATCATAAACACAGTTAAAATAATAAAACCTGTTTTAAACTAACCAGACCTCCGTAGACCTGGTCTGGACTCGATGTACTCTCTTTGAGGTTTTGTCTTGTCCTCCAGGTCCCGGATGGATATCCTTGGATCTCCGTCCCGTCACGTCTACTCCTCTCAGCCGGCGCAGATGCTATCTGTCGACCCTGGATGCCGCGGCGACCGGCAGGTGAGTGGCCGTCAGGAAGTGTCGGTGGCGTCCGTGGACCAGGAGGCGCACAGCAACGCTTTCATCCGGTCCGTCCCGTTGGCCGAGGAGGAGGACTTCGACAGCAAAGAGTGGGTGATTATTGACAAAGAGACGGAGCTCAGAGACTTTCACCCAACGACGTCAGGAACCACGGACGAAGAACCCGAGGAGCTCCGCCCCCTGGAGGAGCAGGAGGAAAGGAGGAGGCTCCGGGCTGGAGGTAAGATGAAGGCAATGAATAATGAGGACCCAGAGGTTATCGATTAGTGAATACAATATTTTCATGATTATCTGGATAATTTGGTTTCTTGTCCTGTCAATAGATGGGACGGTTTAATTTCTAATTGTCCCTCCCATGGAATGATCTGATTGGTCATGTCATGATTAACACTCATCTTATCATTAATAATCCCTTCAAATCAGTGTCAGCGCTGACAGTAAATGATTTAATCATCAACTTAAAGGCATTTCAAAGTTTTAGGCGGAGTTTGTCCACAATCTGACACTAGGATGTAATTTTTCTGCAAATATACATAAAATCCTCTCCAGATATTGTTTATTGATCTAATTTCTTCCTAAAAATTGTTTATTCCATCAGTGTAGGAAAGTGTTTTAAGATTGTGAATAGGCCTGGATCCAGAGAACAGTCTGGTTTTCAATCTCTTTCTGATCATAATCGGGTGGATTCTGTGTCTGTTGACGTGCGCTATAAATCGATACATGGTGCCATTGAAGAGTCATGTGACCTGGAATGATAAGACCCATGAATAAAACAGTAAGAGTTTTATGACGTTTCTATGACTTTTCTGTTAAATAAGTGCCACTGCGTTGGTTTCAGGGGATCTGGTGGTTCGTCCAAAGACTCACACCAGGGACAGCAGTCGAGGGATGCTGACGCTAACGGAGGAGGAGGCATCGAGGAGGAGTGGCGGAAGCCCCGCCCAGTCGCCATGTCACTCGCTACCGTCAGGACGACCGCGCCGGAGAGAGTCCGAGCCCACTGGACCTCAAAGACCGGTAAGAGACACCATCAGCCAATCAGAGGAGAGTGCGTGTTGGTGGTCAGGTGACCTCACTCATCTGTCGCACCAACATGCAGGTCAAAGGACAAATCCTGTACGGTCACATGGTCACGCGTTCACAGTCGGGTGGATTCTGTGTCTAACATCACATTTAAAATTCACTTTAGATGAAAGATACAGATGTGAGAGACCGAGTGAAAAAACAGTCAAGGTGGATCCGGTCCACTGCATTTAATGTGATGTGTTATAAAAGTGAACCTGGACACGGATCAGGACAGAAGGACTGATCCAAGACCAGGTCCAAGGTCCTGTTTCAGGCTTTAAGTCACCAACAGTAGGAATGAACTATAGTTTACAACCGAAATAAAAACAACCCTTCATTAGTTCATGTTTGATCCAACATCTACATAGAAAGTCAAACTACATTTCCCACATTCCTTTGCATCATATCCATGTTTATTTGGCCACTAGATGCTGCTCCAAAAACCTCTGAACTCAAAATACAAAGGGCTGATCTTGTCTGGTAGGTTTTCTTCAGAACCTCTGATCTGTCTGTGAAGTTTAACCTCACTATTTTAGAGTGAATAAAAGGTGGAACTAACAGGTTTGATTGACAGTCTGACCTTTTGAGTTTAAGTTCATTTAATAAAACAGTAGCTGTTCTTAAATTCCACTAACAACACAGAGAAGGACTTTTTTATACAACTGTAGAGATGTGTCAGTAAACTGATGTTCAACATTAGCTCAGTCATCACCCATCATTCTCCCACAGCTCCGCCCCTTTTATCCATACATGGTCACTTCAGGCTCAACATGGTGATGACCTAAACTCAGACTGGGGTGAGATGAACATTATTAGTTTGATTCACTAGTGTAGAAGTGAATATATCTGCCATGTTCATGGACAAACTGTCACTAATAGCAGGTTAAAACCAGCAGGAAAATGAAGCCTCATATGATCGAGAAACACCAGAAATTCCATCATTTTATTGATATTTGCTGTGTTTATTTCACCTACCAAACATGGTTCAGATGTGATAGAAGGTTCACAGACTTAAACAGATGAGTGTTCAGCATCCTCACGTTGACAGTAACGTGTTTTGAAGATCAGATCATGTGATTGGTGCTGGATTTGTCCTTCACTGATGTTTATGGCAACATCGTCCTGCATCGTCTGTCACATGTAGATGAATGTAGATGAACTAAAAACCTCCTCCAGTAGCACATATTTAAGGCTGGAGATCTGGAACATGTGAACCTAAGATGAATAAAGTGATAAATTTGACTGTTTATGCTACATGAACTATAAAACCTCAGTCGTGTTAATGATCTAAATGAATGTTTGGGTGTTTGAGAATCAGCCGTGACGTCACGCGTGGACGATGCTGCCGTGTTCTAACTCTTCACGTGTCTGGTTTTGTTCGGTGTGATGACGGTGTTTTGTGTGAGCGTTGTGTTGGAGGATGAGTGAAGCAGATGTTTGGCTCACGCTGATGTTTGGTTGTGATGTTCTGCTGAGCTTTGGCAAGTTCTCACTGAGACACAGGAACTAGTCTGGTGTTTGTCTGACATGGAGGACGTTTAGTCAAACAGGCTCAGATCAATGTCACAGGGATTTGATGGATGTTTGGACGAATCCCACCTTAACGTGGACTCAAGTGAAGGTGTGGAGGTCGAACAGGAGGCGTGATACCATAATACACTGTCTTTACATTCAAACCCCAGATAGAAGGAGGTTGTACATAGAGTTTTTATTAAGGTCATTTAACGGACATTTAATGAGCTAGGGAATGAGGGGAAAAAGACTCAGATTTTTCTAAATGATTAGACTTTCGATTCACAAATTTCTTTAAAAAAAAAAAAAAAAATTTACCCCACAAAACTCTGAGATGAAAGGTAAACCAAAAGACTTTAATCTCAGTGAATTATTTTTTTTTTTAACATATATAGTAATTTTTTCAGAAATTTGTGACTGGGTTAAAAAAAAAAAAGAACAACAAACAAACAAAAAAGTAAAGGAATCATCAATTAAAAGAAAGAAATCAACAAATCAACCAGCTTCATCACAGAGGATCGAAGTTGTCATTTCATAATGAATATATTAAATTACAAAAAAAGCACCTGAAAATGCAATTAACTTACAAACTAAATGTTAAAAATTAAAATTATTGAGTTGTTAAAGGATCAGTCTGGTGATTTTACTTTAGTTATGTTCATCAAAACTTACTTATATATTCGCTGATTGTGGATTTTTACAGTATAATCACAATATAAAAGCAAAAGCTGATACATCATCCTTGGTTTTGCGATTTTATTTTGTCCATTATTAACCATCAGGTTGTGCTGGTAATGATAGTTTCTAAAAGACCCAAAATAATCTAATTCAGGAAAAACAAAGATTTAGTAACATTTCTCATTTATAATAATATTAAATGCAGCTTCATTTCCATCACTATATGCTGATGATACTTTGCTTTTTTATCTTATGTAAGTAAGTCTGATTTAATAGAAACCCATAAAATCAAACTCAAATGATAACTCCTAATCACTTTTATCTGTAATAGATGCACTCTAATCCTCATTTATATTTGTATTTATTGCATTTTCATTTTAATCATTCTGTGCTGGCGATACTTTATTTTTCGAGTATACATGTATTTGACATAATAAAACCTTGTTAAACCGAACGTGGATGTAATGGAAAGACAGTGTTATCCCGATAATTTATACCTCAAAGAAATGGATAATCACTCCAGAATAAAACAGAACCTGCGCTTTCAGCTCTATGACTCTAAATACTACAATACCCATGAGCCTCAGCTGCTGTTCCTATGGAGAGTAAGCTTCAAATTGTCTGTACAAAGTGTAACCTGTAGCTTTGGTTCATCGGCTCAGCGTGAAAAGACCTTTATAATAAGGTCTGATTCATAAATCTGACATGACTGATATCACAGGCTGAATATCAACATATCTGAAGTAACAATGAGTTCATTAATGGATTAAAAGCTGTTTGTAGATGATTCGCTGCTTTTTGTCTGAATCAGGATATAATGATAAAAACTGAAGAAAATCACCAACTGATGCATTAAAATCTTTGACTTGTTTTTTATTGGATCTTGTGTCGTTTTTTTTACCGTTGAACTGAAGGTCGAGTCGCGGTCGTCAGAATCGTTCGCAGTCATTTGTGTAAAATGTGGAATAATTGAATTTCACATTTGTTTGACATCAGGAGTTCTTTATTTTTCCTGCAGGCTTTTGCTCATGGGCGTGCCAACCTGATTTACTGCTTCATTTCTCAGTTTTTCAGTTTCTTTTATCCATGTTTGCTCTTTACTTACACATTTCTGTGACCATTTGATTTTTTCATGCACTCATTTATTAGTTTCTTTGCTGACGTCAGGTTTGGTCCTCCATACTTGGTGGCTTATTAATCTTCGTCTTTTCTTTAACTGGCTTTGGTTGATCTACAGCAGAGCATCTCATTGGTTTAAGTGTCGGCGCTGAAACTCGTTTTTAGCCTCAGTAACATCCTATCGAGCTCAGCTTGGCTCTGGTTTTATTCCCGTTCTGCCGTAGAGTCAGAGCTGTTCGCCGCCAACCATCGAGGACTGCCATTCTGTTTTTTACTCCTCTCCAACCCCCACCCCCACTTCCACATGACTACTGATGCCTTTGCCCCCAACCTATCGCTTTAAAAGTACACAGTATGTCGAGTTTGACTCACCCGACGAGACAGAAAAGAGCGAGGCCATTGGACAAGACGAGAAGAAAAAAAGTGATGTTTCGGGGTAAGCACAGTTTAGGAATAGTCCTTTACCTCTGTTTTCTCACTCAGTTTCTGTTCCTCCTCTTCCTTTTCCTTCCGTTCAGCCATGTTTCCTCCTTTTTTCCTCCGTTGTGTCTGTGTTTCGTGTGCTCGACGACTCCATCTCCTTTTTGTTCCCTGTTTCTTTCAGCATCTAATGGTCATTTTCCTTCAGAACCACAGCTCAGACCTGTCCAGGCTCAGACTGTCGTAGATATTCAGATCAGTTTGTGCAGTGCTCGTGATGGTGACTTTGTGTCCTTTTAAAGTGCTTCTTCTTCTTCTTCTCCTTCCTTTTTCTTCTTCTTCTTTGTGGGGGAAAAGTATTTCCATCAACAGTTTTTCGTAGCTAGAAGGATCTGATCAATGTGGCGAATCCCAGAGCCGACTGTCGATGGAGAGCTGCAGGACGACCAGTTTAATCAATAAACCCTGAAGGAGGCTTCGACCGCTTCCTTCGACACAAAGATCAGGAAAAACGTAGTGTAAAAAAAAACACTGTTACATGTAAATACAAGCGCTAATGTTAATCTAATGCTGAACTGAGATAATGAGGCCAAATCTAACACCAGACAATCACAGTTTAATTAAGTTCCCTCCCTCTCAGTTGTGATTATTATGATGATGAACAGATCTTTATCTCAGTGTGTAAACTCACACATGATGAACACTGAACAGTATTTAATCACATCAAGCTCTTGGTTCTGACTTGTTAATTAATGAACATTTTCCATCTTGGGATAAGATTTAATGTTCCCTCATGTGAAATAACACAACATCAACCAACCTCTGATAATCCACTACCTTCATCCAATCGGCTTTTAGCAAATGTGACCAAATGATGTATTCTAACTGATAGTTTGAGCTCAAGACAAACTCATTCTTAAAGAACGAACCAGGATGTTTCCAGTTGTATTTGAAAGTACGATAAACTGTTTAGTCAAATTCTATCTTCATTGAATTATACACTAAATATACTTTTTTCTCCTTTAATTTCTTGTTATATCAGTGATAAGAAACTTCATATCATAAATCGGCCATTTCCACTCAATATAAAACTTGGAGGAACGGATCCAGATCCAGATCCAGATCCAGGTCTCAGATCAGCCACTAAGGAGTCTTTAAGACAAATGATAAATTTACTCTGTATTTGATGTCACAAATCAGATTCAAGCAGAGTTAAAAACAGACCATTAACCCTTTAAACTTTATCTGAGGTGAGAGATCCAGGCCCGGACCCGGATCCGGACCTGGACCCTGTTCAGGCCCTGGTCTGGTTTCTGCAGCTCTCTGTCGGTGCCGTTGGTTTTTAGTTGCTGTGTTCAGTAGGTTCTTCGATAGCTGTAACGTAGACAAAGCGCCAGATTTACACCAACACTCCCTCAGCTTCTCTCCCCAGGCTCCTCCCCTCACAACCTTTGACCAATCAGCTAAAGGCTTTAGATACGTGAGAGCACCAGTCGGCTCTCTCCTGTCTAACGTCTGAGTGGGTCAGGGAGGGGGCGGAGACAAGGGCAGGAAGCCAATCAGAAATTAGACCAACATTGACTTTTTTTACAAAGAGTCCGTTTCCGCTCGTTAACCTCCCCTCCCTCCCTCTCTCTGATTGGTCTGTTTGCAGTTGGAGGAGGACAGGCACCAACCGCGGCCCAATCAGCTGAGGAGGCTGGCCTCCTACGTCTTCTCCTCCTCCACCCTGGAGACCGAGCAGTATCCCCACGGAGGAGGGAGCTTCATCCAGAGGAGCCGCTCTGCCGAGAGCAGCCCCGCCCACATCACGGCTACCACCGCCTCGGCTCGGCGGCGGCACGCTGGCACGCTGCCCACGCCCGGCAGCCCGCGGAGCAGACACTCGGTCCTGAATGTGTCCAGGACGCAGCTGCAGCAGATGTTAGCCAAGCTCATGAACAAGAACAGCAGCTGAGACGGTGCCGGTCCAAACACCCCACACGTATGACACAGAAAACACGCAACATGCCAGGAACACGGGGCAGAGCCGGTCGGACGCTCACAGGGGTTAAAGGTCACTAAAAGCAGATTAATCAGATAAAAAGGAGAAAATGCTGATCTGAAGCGGTTAATAAGTTGAAATCAATCAAGCTGAACATCAAACCAAAAACCAACTTAGTGTGGTTTTAACTTTTAACACATTTTCTCAAAGCCAGTGATTCGAATAAAAGTAAAGTCCACACATATATGACGTTGATCCACAGTTTAACATTGGTCCAGGAGGTCAGAGGTCATCAGTGGCTGGAGGTCAAAGGTCAGGGACAGGGTTTGGCTATGAACGTGTCTGTGTTTGGTTGAAACTTTGGTAGAACTTTTACCTTTTTTCACTCTTTAACTTTCATTTTGACATTTTGTTTTCAGTTGGAGGTTGAGGTTCAGTTTTTATTTTGTGAAAATGCTTATTTTTATTTTAGTTTCACTTTTTTAATTCTTGTTAGTTTCAGATTTTCTTTTTTTGTCTGTGACATCATGTGTTGCCCTCTGCTGGTGTTGATAGTTTTCATATCCACCAAAATACACAACTTAAATACGAACAAATATGGAAAATACAGGACATTTTTCCAGGTAGTTTTGTGAAAACACACTTCAGTTTCAATTGTTTTTTCAATTTTATTTCAGTCATAGTCTTGTTTCATATCTGTTTTTTTTTCTATTTTGTTTGTTTTTCACTGATGATGTCAGGTTAGTGTTAGCGTTGTGATGGCGCCCCCTGAGGGCCGCTTCAGACCGGCTCTGCATAAAAACACACCGACAGTAAAAACACAAACACTGAGTCACATCTTTGTCCACAATGACTGAACATAACAAGCCATATGAGTGAGAGCAGGACAGCAGGACAGCTGCTCAACAAACACAATCAGCAACAACACACGCAGCTCAACTATGACTGCAACGCAGAGGACGAAGATGAAGACGAGGAGGAAGAGGAAGAGGAGGAGGAGGAGGAGGAGGAAGAGGGGATGATGGGAACTCTTTTCCATGCAATAAACTCTACAAAGCCTCTCTGCAAACCTGATGTTGCACACGCCACAAACCTGCAAACTGCTGGAAAAATGTGAACGTGGAGACTTCCTGTCAGACGGCGGCGAAGCGGTGGATGGACCGTGGACGGACTGTTGAGCTTTACGGTGTTTTTCGTTTGTTTTCTGCTTCTCCTGCTCAAATGAAGCAGCGATCGTCAAGGAATGCGGGTCGTCCCGGCGATCTGAATCTGCGTTTCCCCTCCGATCATCCCACCCACTGAGCAATATGCCGCCCTAACGCGTCTTCACCAACACAAAATTAGGCGCCTGAACGCCTCGCCTCATTCAGTGTGTGACATAGTGTGAGTTTTATATGTGAAGGCGTTGGAATCTGAAATATCTGAGTCTGAGTACGGAGGCTCAGAAGAGCAAATATTCACAACAAAATAAAAAACTACACAGAGGGAAAGGGGAAAGATATTTATATTGAAACACTAAGAACCCCAAGAATAAAATGAACCATAATTAAATCATAAAAATATCAGATCAGCACATTCAACAAATGTTCCAAACATCATTCAATACATTTTCCAAGCAATTCAGCAGAAAATGAATCACAAATTCAACCACAAATCACATTTTATAAAAACACAAATTACAATTAAACTGTATAAAATTCTAACATTAATTATCTTCCAAATCAGACGTTATGAACTAAACTAAACTTGACAGATGTCTGATATATTTCCTGAAATGTCTGTTTTTATTTGATTCAATGCAGCTCCACTGTTCGTTGTGTTTCTATCACAGTCCGTGAATAGATGAGTTCACTAAGGTATTCATTTATTCAGTACTTGACACACATTAGTTGACTGTTAATTAGCAGTGATTTCCTGTTAATTAATGTTTCCTCGTTGTGAAGTTTGTGCTTTGGTTGTTGGATCTTTAATGACGTGGACTCTGATCAGGACTGAACGCCTCAGATGGTTCAGTGTTAATGTTAACGTGTGGTCTGAGTTCAGCTGCTGTTTGGGTTGAAGTCTTCCAAATGGGTTTGGTATGTCCTGTGTGGGCGTCGTCATGGTGTTTTTACAGGTTGTGTGTGATTGGATGAGCGGTGGCAGCGGCGGGTTTCGTGTGTCTTCATCTGTTCCAGTTTTGTCTAACCACTGGACTTTCACTATCGCACTTTATCACTGAGTCGAGGGAAGCACATGCAATAAGTGAAGGGTTTTTGTGATCATCCGTCGGATTCAGCGCTGGGATCTGATCCATGATGATCAACTCTGCTATTTAATTGATGATGTTCTGATCGAGGCCGTGTTTAAAGAAGTCCGTGAGCTGATGTTAAATCTGTCTTCATCTAAACTGAATAGGAGACAAATTAATAGAATCCCGAGGTTGACTTTTGGGTGAATAAATGCACATTAATCACTGAATAAATCACTGATTGGTGAAGTTAAATAAAAGCTACTATAGCCATTTTTTACAGTTTACACATTCTGTTTATGATTTTGCTGCATCTTATTCTGTTTTCACTACCCAGTATTCCAGTTGCATACAATAAGTCGGTCAGCCAACCATCCAGTTTTCCATAGTTTCCAGACTAAAATATTGTCTAATATTTTGACCCCGTGCTGTAAAAATGATGGATGATTAGGAAAATGGTCAACCAGAATGAAAAGTATGCCGATGATGAAGAAAAAGCACCATTTTCAGAAGCAATGAGACAGAATAAGAGTTAAATCTGAAGGACATGCACTGTTAACATCATCATTTATGTCCATTATAGTAAAAGTATAGTGTGTCAGTGGTTGAGAATTCTACTCACACACAGTTAAAGTGAAACATCATTTAAACACCATAAGATCATCAACAGCTCATGTTTTGAGTCTGTATTATCACGTTTTATGTCATTTTTGAGGCGAAAAGCTGTGATTGTCTATTGTACATTCAAGGGACTCACGTGTGTTTGACTTTATTTCTAGCCACCAAAAAAAAAAAAAAAAAAAAAAACGGCCATGGGTTAAAACCCCCAGTGGTGAAGGTGGTTTGACCAGATGTAGGAGGTTCAGTGAATCTTTATGGATGTTACAGGTGGTTTTTAGGTTCCGTCAGCATCAGGACATTATACTTTGTTTCCTGTTGATGGACACTGTTAAAAATTTACAAACATATGAAGCTTATTTCTTCAAGTTGCATCATGCCAAACAGAGGGGAAGCTGCAAAAATACATTCAGATTTTTGGGTAATGCTTTGTTTTACAGGTTTTGTATTTTTAAAGTATATTCATAAAAACTCAGAAGTAGACAGTTGCAGGTTAAAAAAAAAAAAAAAAAGCTGAAATAATGTAGTAAGTCAGTGGAAAATAGTTAATAAACACATGTAAGTGTTTTGTGGAAAGACTAAACTGATGTGATGACCCATGATTACAGCTGAAACCAGTGAGTTATCAGCATATTATGGATGAACTCTCTATGGAACCTGTAAAACAGAACAATGACGAGTTGAAGTAGAAGGTTTTCTGTTTTTCGCGGGTTCCTCCACACTGTCCATCATTTGAATAACGTCCGTTAACGAAGTGAGTGGAGGCGATGGACGTGTGCAGGATTAGTTCAACATCTGGTCAAAGTGCGACACTGATGGTTTATGGCCGTTTAGTGCAATGAAAGCCAACCTGTTGCTTTCTCCATGAGTTAAAGGGCTACATTTCCTGAATATGCACCACATGCTGTTTGATTTGACTTGTATCGGCTCAGCCTGGGCTTCGCTGGGTCTGAACAGTTTGTTTTCTTGCTGCTTCGCTTACACAAGTTCGTACAAATCGCTTAAGAGAATGTATGAAGTGGTCAAGCTGCTAACTTTATTTTGCACGTCTGCAAAACGATTCACCTACCTACCGTACAAGATTGTCACTGATAATATGTTTAGTCTGTGAACGCGGCGCCGCATTGGTTAAAATCCATCGGCGAGCGCGGCGTTTTGGTTCCTGAAGACTGTTGGGACTGTTGCCATTCTTTGCATGAGATCTGCTGTTTGTACGAAGCGCACCTCTGACTGTAACATGACTAAAAACAGCACTGTACTGTAATTACAACAAAACACAGTGAATACACACCTCTGACTGAAAACATGTCTGTGATTCTTTTGTACATAATGAAACGGCGCTAACAGACGGGATACTCACGGATCAATGACGTTAAGGCCAAGGAACGCAGGGGGACGGTTGGACTGTTTTACTTTCCTTCTGCGATGTTGATGTGAATATTTACATCCAGGGTTTGTTGGTGGAAGGAGTCGAAATGAGACTTACAT
Organism: Ostorhinchus cyanosoma; assembly: GCA_029814465.1. Lineage (NCBI taxonomy): Eukaryota > Metazoa > Chordata > Actinopteri > Kurtiformes > Apogonidae > Ostorhinchus > Ostorhinchus cyanosoma. The sequence goes on from JAPTYQ010000001.1 coordinate 32,908,223, forward strand.
TTCACATTAGATGGGTCTTATTTTGTAGTTTTGGTCATAAATCCTGCCCAGTGGATGATAGTTCCCCTGGGTTTAGTTAATCTGGAAACAATAACTGAATGTTTTACTGGTATTAATAAACTAAATACAATTAAACCTCCATAACTGTGATTATCCTCCAGACCAGTAACATGTTCAGTGACAGCTGAAGATATTTGTAACACTAGTGGTTTGATATTGGTCCCAAACATCCAAACCCCATCGTTCATACAGTAATAGATGAATAATACAAATAAATGCTCTCACTTTGATTTGAGGGAAAAACAATAAAACTGAACTAAAAACCAGGACTAGAATGTCCGCTCGTCTGCTCACAGTCAAATATGACACATTTGGATGGTCACGACAATTCCATGTTTAAGCTAACGAACAGCACGCAGGTTTAATGAAGGTTAGAAACCAACGTTAGCTTAGAAATGGAGACGGCTACTGTAATAAAACACAAATAGACCCCAACGCAAACTTCAGGGAAAGATGTCGTACTGTTCTTAAATTCCTTAAACTTAACTAACAACTAGATGAGGGAAGATGTAATTGGAAAATGATCCATAATTTCCCCATAACTGTTTTTCCAAAGTTGACAACAAACACTACACGTCCCGTATCACACAAGAAAAAAGAAATGTAAAAGAGAATGTTTTATTCTCCTCCCAGATGAACATTTTCTTGTGTTCTTGAAATGTTGGAGCTAAACTTTATGGAATAACAGGGTGAAACTGCAGAATGTGTTTTTCTGAGGTATATTTGTCTCTTTGTTCACCTGTAGACTCACCTTGTGTCAGTAGTAGTTCACACACGATAGGAAATCCTTTAGTTGTTCCTGGATACGATTAGCTTAGCGTATCTCAAACAACGGACCCAGACGGAAACTGTTAGCCTAGCGCTTATTCATGCGCTATATGATGTTAGCTGGGTTAGCACTGAAATCCTGATTAATCCACCACAAGTTCAGAGAGTGAACTGATGCTAAAAACTTTCATTCAGTAAACCATAGATCGAATCAGACAAATGTGGAGTTGGATGTTTTCTTATATTCACGTCGGGTTTATCATTTCTGTGTTAAACTCGGCTGAATGCATGACTGAAGACGGGAAACAACACGGCTTTTCTCTTGGTTTATTGTTTTCAAATACAACCATCTTGTATTTTGATGAAGCGGCACAGTGGGAAAGTCTGGAATTTGATTTAAAGTTTAGTCAAACAAACCTCCCAAACCCCCTTCATAAAGCTGGGTTTACACTGCGATTCTGGGCTGATGTTGAAACATGGACAGATCTTTGGTTCGGGTTGTCGTCCTGATTTTCTGACCATAGATAATCTCTGACAATAAGATGTATTTAAGATGATCATGTCATAGTTTAACCACTGCTACAACTCAACCTAAACAACCAAAAACAACAAATAATGCACCGATAAATGCAAGTTAGAACCTAAAAATACATTTCACAACCTCTCTGCTAAACTGTCAATGCAAGTTTACCTTTTTCTTCTCTTTAATTTTTCCATTACCATTAAGTTCTGCTACTTTGTTTGATTCTTAGGTTTGTGTCGTTGCATTTACTTGTAGTATTTTATTGTTGGATATAATTCAGCCAGTGTCGTCACTGGACGAAAACTGCAAAATGTTCTGTTGGTGTCCTGCAAGGATCAGTCTTAGGCCCGCTCTTATTTACTATTTATATCAACCATGTATTTTTCCAAAAGTTTACATCACCACATGAATGCAGAAGACACATTATTTATGGACAGAGATTTGTAAATAAATGATTAGTTTTCTTCTCAGGGACAACAGATGAAAACGTTTAGCTACAGTAAATCTAGATAGTTTACTGTCCCTACTAAATAACTACAAAATAAACGAAAAAAAAAAAAAAAAAAGAACGGTTAGTTGGCTAGGAGTTTATCCCACATAAGAATCAGATTTTTGCTGGATATTTGTTAAAACATAAAATGTTGTCATTTCTGTACAGGATAGGCTTATTTATTTTTAACCAATTTTCCAGGTTTCAGGTTCCATTTCCACCTGATTTGATCATTTCCTGTGTTGTTTACTGTTACTTTTCTTCATATTTTCCACTCAACTACATCACAGCCTTGATAAAAATCCATGATGGTTGTATTTGCACAATCTTCTATGAGAGAGACTTGTTGGAAGCGTAGTTTCCGTTTGCGTTCCTGCTTGTCGTTTCCTCCTGCGTCCAGTGTTTGTGCTAAGCTAATGCTAAGCTAACAGCCGAACACAGAGGATTTTCTAAAATCTCCAAATTTTCCTTTAACATTATTCGCAATAAAAGCAGGGTTTTGTGTCGTTGAAGTAAAACCGATTTAAGAGCTCACAGTGTTTGTTCAGTGTGATGATCCGTGAGTGTCTTTCACATGTAAAATACATGTAAGCATTTCTTTTCTATCACTATACGACTGTACAGTACTGCTTGTATAATTTACAGGTAAAGCATGTATTTTAAACTTTTTGTAAATCCAATGATAACCGTGTACATATATACAGAAATGTAGAGAGTAATTAGGTTTGCAGTTAATCTCTAATAGCATGATAATTAGGGGGGTGTAGTATGTATGTATGTACAGGCTGTATGTTAAATCTTTATGAAGGGAAACACTTGAAAATCACCTGATATCAGACTGCGTGCTGTCTAAGGATAAACTCTGCAATGCATTTTTTGTGCCTTTTATATCAATGTATGTAATCTAGACAATCTTTAAAAGCTTGTGTACAACCAAAATGTCATTAAAATGGTTTTGGGGCAAATACATCATGTAACGCTGCAGTTTTTATTTACAGTGTATTTTAGTGAAAGAAAGGCTGTGGATGTTTTACTTCCATCATTAATATAATGACAAGTGTCAGTGTTTCAACGCTTTGATAAACTGGATTCAGCTTATGTTTGGTTTGTACCCAAAACTGACCAAATGTGACCAAAGCCAAACACAGTGACTCTCCCTGTTGTATTTCTGTGTGGTTTGTGACATTTTCATTCAGGGATCGATTTCTAGGAAGTTTAACAAGAAATAAACTTACTTCGTCCATTGTTTATGTGAAAAAATGTAATATTGAAATATGATTAAACATCACCGTTACCATCACAGTCAGTTTGCGTCACATGAACAGATGTTACCTATAAATGTTCCTCAGTTCATGGTTTAGAGTCAGTTAGACTGAAACACCATCAGTGGTTTTATCTTTGCTTTGTTTTTCGTTAAATATTCTGTTAAAGATATGATGAAACGTGTGATTGTGAAAGAAGCACAGTCGTAGTATGTGTGTTGTTCTGTTTGATGTTGTTTATGAGGTCAATCAGAACAAACCGATCAGATCATCAAACTCAGCAGGAACTTCACAATCACATTCTCACTGAGTTGAAATTTTTCTTGTTTTATGGGGTTATATGTAATATTGTGTGTCATATTTTAGGAAGTTAATCTAGAGGTGGAGTTGGATGTTCTGAGCTGGTACCAGGTTGGTCCGTCCTCCAGGTCCAGCGTCTGATTGTGCTGATGTTCATCAGCGTCAGCTCTGTTCAGGATGTTATCGTTGAGTTTTCTGTGTCTTGATTACAATTAATTCCATTTGTGTTTTTTCCTACAACAGGAAAATGTGATTCCAGCGTCAAACATGTGGAACGATACAAAGTTATTGATGTTCTGGGTGGATTTTGTTGGTGACTGACAGTTGTTCCATTACTTTCAGGTGCTGTCGCCCACCGATCAGACGCCGTCGCCTCCTTCTCCAGATTACCGGACAAAGGGTCAGAGTGATGAGAAGGAGCATTTCCACATCCTTCCTCAGCTCCAGGCCAAGCGGGCCGACTTCCTCACCGTCATGCTCACTGGGACTCTGCCGCAACGCCGGAGCTTTGCCACGCCAGACGAAGATGTCCCGGAACCACCAGGACCGAGAGACGATGATGTAACAAAGAGCGAGTCCAACAGTGAGGCCAGTCAGAAGAGCACGGAGCGCAGCCAGGAAGCGGCGCCATCCACGCTCATGGCTGAGGACCAGAGGGGCCCAAGGGAGCATGCTTCGGCCGCAGACGCCGACCCCGATCTGGAGGACGCATCCAAGACCCTCGTCCTCTTCTCTCCGGGAGATACTCGCAAATCCCCGTCGGGTGGTGATCACGGTTTAGAGGCAGAGTTGGCCACTCCGTCTGCTATCACCCCCCGGAATGACCGCCTCCTGGTCGGGGATCTCCTCCAACCCGAACCCTCTGAGACCGGACGCCTGTCCCCCGCCCTCAGGTCAGATCTACGCCCCTCCACCCCCATCGCTCCTGCATCTCCACCCTTCACCAAAGTTGAGCGCACCTTCATCCACATCGCAGAGACGTCCCACCTCAATGTCATGTCTTCCAACGGTCACTCCGCCAGAGACAGCGATCGGGAAGTCCTTGCCATCATGAGGGAATCAGGTGTTCAAATTGACACCCTTGAGGAAGGGGAGGGGCCTAAGCAGGAAGAGCCACCACTGGTTCCAGACCAGTGCCCACTAGTGGACAAACAGCCCAACACTGAAAACGGCCCGTCTGTCCTGGCTCAGTGTTTGGATCCCGTCCCAGAAGCCATTTCACCGATTCATCACCTGTCACAGGAACAGTCGAAGCAGCCGTCGTCCGCTGAAGAACCTGCCGCGACAGAGCAATCAGGGGCCATGAAGCCGAGGGTTCGAAGCCGTATTCCTGTGCTGATCTCTGAGGAAGACTCAGGTTCAGAGCAGTCGTCCTCGGTCTCAGCTCGGGCTCGTCTTCAGCAGAGGGCCAGGCAGCTGGACCTGGCCCGGATGCTAGTCCAGAAGCAGCAGGGCCGCTGGATGAGGAGGAGGATGCTGTCAGGGACGTCCTCATCTTTGTCCTCAGGAGACGACGAGCGCCGGCGAGCATCTGAAACACTGTCCAACACCGGCTCTGAGGAAGACACTCACACCTCCGACGAGTCCCGGAGGAGCTGCCGTCTCAGACCTACAGAAGAGCAGGGATCCAAGGAGACCCGGAGCCGGATCCCCAGGCCTGTCACCCCTGTCAAGAGGCCCTCAGGGGGGGGCACCGCCGCTGTTTCTCCTCTGTCTTTACCTGAGTCCAGCAGCACCAAAGGAGCGCCGTCCAACGGGAACGGGTCTGACTCAGTTTGTCAAAATATTATCAAAACCGTTGAGAAAAACTACAGCAGGACAGACTCATGGCATCTATTTTTATGATTAGATTAGATTAGATTAGATTAGATTAGATTAGATTAGATTAGATAGAACTATATTGATCCCTCTGTGAAATTAAGGTT
>JAPTYQ010000001.1:32937207-32968725 GCA_029814465.1 Ostorhinchus cyanosoma
AAAAGTTACTCTTTAGGTGATTATGTCTTATTTTAAGTGTGATGAAATATTTGGACTAGAAATGAGAAAAATACACTCAGACTCTAGTCTTCAGCTCAAGTTTGTTTACGTCATTTCTGTTAAAGAACAAAACAGAGAAACAGTTTAAGAGTAAAACCATAAAGCAGCACCACATCCACCTGCTTTATGAGCCTTTTACTGCACAGTCACATGAGCAGGTCCAGACTGAGGGCCCGGTCCAGATGAAACCAGACCTGAAGGATCTAGGTTCAGCTTTAAGTTTGATTATATTGAATTGACTCCTCAGCAAAGAAACTGATAAATCAACAACAACAAAACAATAACAGGAGATAAAGCTGATTGAACTACATTGAACTGAACCAGTGAATTCAACTGTTGGATCAGTTCAAACAATCAATCAATCAACAGCTTTAAAGTGTCTTTTTCAGATCAATAATCTGAGAAAAATCACACTGGAACATGATGAGAACCAGGTTCACCACAAGTCCGGGTCTGGGTCTCGTTCTACAGGTCAGTCCGGGTCCCGGTTCCGAATCCGACTCTAACTGTGGTTCTGATAGACCAGAGTTAAAGGCAGAGATGAAAACATCCTTCATGTCCTTCCTGGTTTGACTAGACCTGGGTCGAACCACCGTAGACCAGGTCCAGGTGGTCCAGGGTTCGGGTCGGCAGAACCCGGTCCTTGGTTCCGGACTCACCCTGAACAAAGACCCGGTGACGTTGAACCGGATCGAACTGAGGCTGTTTTTCTTCTCGCTGATTGATGGACATTACCTTGGATCTGGTCCAGGTTCTGGTCCTGGTTCGGTTTCTGAGCTTCGCGGACCCGGTCCCGGTCCAGTGAACCCACTCACCTCCTTGTATTTGTCGGGGTTCCCTCCGTTTTGAACCCGGTCTGGTTTTCCTGAAGCTCCGGGGTCCTCGGGCTCCGGGTCCGACATCTCAGATCTGGTCTCTGCCGAACCGGGTCCTGGACAGGGATTATGCGGATTTATGCTTTGGTTCTGGTGCAAAAGTTGCGGATCCGCATCAGTTTCCCGCAGAGTTGCAGGTCCGTGTGAGCTGCATTGGGTCTGGGTGAGATCTGATCTGGATTCTCCAAGACCAGCACTCATAAACCAGGACCAAGATGCTTTCAAGGACCGTCGGAAACATTCAGGATGAAACACAGTGACGTGGAAACCAGTTGAAGACAAACACAGACGGACTTTAACTTCAAGAAGAAAATCAACAGATTCGTGTAGAAAACATAAAAGTAATTTGTATCAAATAAAACAGTTTTTTACTGAATGAAACTAAATGTGAAAAGAGAAAAATTCTACAAAAACAAAAACACTCAAACAGATAAAAACACTGTTCACGTCACTTTTACCTGAAAATAAAATACAGTCCAACCATAAACACCTCAGACCAGGTCCGAGGACACGAACCTGGACCCGGGTCTGGACCCAGGTCAGGACTGAGAAGTTCAGTGACCTCCGGTAAAAACACTGGACCTCGGGTTGTGTTCACGGTCTGAGGAGCTTCCTGAACATCTGGGCCATGTTTCCACTCACACTGGTTCATGTACAGATGCTGAGGGGTTTCATTTTCTGAGGGGCGCTATTGAGGCATTTTACCATCAGCTCAGAGAAAGCTCCTGATGTTTCGGACTCAGTTTTATCAATGAAACTCTAAGATTTACTGAAAAGACGAAAGACAAGGTTTTTGAATAGTTCATATTCACTTAAATAAAGAACTTGATCTGTGCATAAAAGTTCAATGAAAGACACATTCAATAGATTATGTACATTTAAGACATAAAATACAAATACACACAAAGTTCATAATTCATTATAATTATTTGTTAATTTATTATATATTTACTGGATTGAATTAAATGTTTTAGTAGTATTTTTTCTCTTTTCCTTCTTTTAAATTTTTTCTTTTTTCCAAATTTTAACTGGAGACATTGAAGGCATCACAGATCATCACGTGATACAGTTTAACAAGTAGTTTTTATCTAAACTTCAATAAAACTTGTTTGTGTAAAGCTGAAAATAATAAACTAAATTTATAGGAGTTTTTTTTTCAATTTAATACATTTAAGTGTTAAATTTTAAAGTTTTAAATATTTTTTACATAAACTTAAATTACTCTAAACTTTATTAAACTCCTTTCTTTTTGGTTTCATCTTTAAAAGTGTGTGTGTGTGTGTGTGTGTGTGTGTGTGGGGGGGGGGGGGGTGTGTTTTTTTTTATTTAAATAGCTTTTTTCCCCCTTCACATCATGTGACCATGTTTGGTTTTATGGGGTGAACATGACCTTCTGACCTTTGACCCTTAGAAAGAAAAAAAAAACCAAACTATTTGGAGACTTTAATTGATATAAAGAGTTTTGTCCATTTTTAACTCTTCATTTTGTGTAATTATTTTTAATAAACTCTTCTGCTTCTTGAATATTTGTTAGTTTTCATTTAACTTATTTAGTTTCTATTTAATTTAATTTCTAGTGTAAATGCATAAGTTTTCTTCTTCTTCTTCTTAATAGTTCATCCTCAGGCAAATTTGCTTAATTTTTTTTCTTTGTTTAAATTGTATTTAGTGCAGTTTTTATAGTGTATAAATTATTTATCAGGTCTTTTCTTTCAGTTTATCCTGTAAACATTTTTTTGTTTTCTTTTGGTTTTGCTTGGATTCATTTCCTTTCCTGCCTTGGTTGATTTTTTTCAAAAGTGTAATAAACATGTATGATGTTCAACACATATACCCAGTTTAAGTAAATATGAGCTTATTATATCAAACCCGTCATGAAATACAACTAATCAATATTTGAATGAACAGAAGACCCTTCATGAACCACAAAGTGAATTAAACAATTTTATTTTGAAAAGTCAAAGTTCAACCCAAACGAGCTTAATTTCAGGCAAAAACCACAGCAAATGTCAGAAAAATGACCCAGAAATAAGTGAGAAAAACACAGTCAAACAGAAAAACATTTAGGCCTTTCAATTCTTTTTTCACATTTTATCTTATGTTTATAAAAACCTTCAATTCATTCAACGACTTTAACTTTGGATTCATTTTCACATCGCTTTTCTCAGTAAAATCTTAGTATTTGCAATAAAGTGCTTTAATGTTGACATCAAGACCAGCCCTTTACATGATTGATGAATGATCAACAGATGCATCATTTTAATTCCATTGGTAGGTTAACAATTCTAAATTTTAAAAAACCCTCAAATGATTCAAGATCAAAAATATGTCTTTTCTGTAAACAGTTCATGTACAGACATCTACTGATAGACAGGAAGTCAATCAGATGTATTGATCAGCTGATCAGCTGTTGGTGTGACCTGATGTGAAGCAGCTTTGACTTTAAAATATTAAACATTTTAATCGACAGAGACGTGAGCGTCAATAAGGCCTCGTTTCCAACAGGGGGCGCTTAGGCGAACGCAATGCCATGTTTCCACTTTGTACAGAAGAAACTATCAATACAGACATGAACGATACAGGACGGGGTCAGCGAACGCCTCAACATCAGGATAAACAGGAAATTGATCAATACTTGATATTTGATTCCTATGAGTCATTTAACTGATATGAAAATCTACAAATTTAAAGGCTGATTATCAATATTGATAAAATGGGAGGTCATTGTTTTAGAAAAACAGATCCAGATCCAAGGTCCTGGTCCACGTCAGTATGATGTGAACTGAACTCATGACAGTCTGTTTCAATGAACTGGTTGGTTGTGCACCATCGAGGTTACATTGTTTCGCCAACAGGTGGCAGTGAAAATATGTAGAAGATGAGTTATGACTTAGATAAGGACACCACTTAGTAAATTTGAAAATGTGATTAAAAAAAAAAAAAGTGATATGTTTATGTAAATGAAACGATATGTATCAGGAACTATGAGGTAACACACCGGACACCAACAGGAAACAACTCACAACAAATGAAGAAACAAATACACAACACAGTGGCTTGTGTGATGTAACGGCAGTTGTTTAAACTGTCAGTTGTCATGTATCAACACAGTCTGGTTGGTTGTTGTTGTGGTGTTGCAGTTGTGGTTGTGTTGTCCTAACATTCATCACATGTATAAATCTCCAAGTTACTTTGTGTTTTTCGTTTTAAATTCAACTCGACTGAACTTGTTTCTTCTGATGGTTCACGGTCATTGTTGAACCGGTTTGGCCTCTAGAAGGCAGTGTGGTCGCGCTTGGTCTGAGATGCGGCAGTGATGTGTGTCTGTGCAAAGCAGGTTCACATCAGGTCTGTTTCAGACTTAATATGATAATGGTGAATGCACAGAACCCGACGTCGGGCCCATTTGACACCAGTTTAATGAGAAACATAAGAAAAACTAATGTCAGCAGGTCAGAAAACAGCAGAAAACAGAGGAATGAGGAAGTTTTGAACAGCATTGACACAGCAGAATCCGGTGAGGATAGTCCCAGTCCCAGTCCTGATCAGAGGAGTTTGGGTCTGGCAGGGTTGGGCCTGACAGAGGAGTACGCCCCAATGTGGGTGATGAGGTTGGGTTCGACGCTGTGCGACCGCTCTTCGGGGACGACCCTGGACAGCTCATACAGGACCATGTCCTTGGCGTTGCCCTTGACACAGAAGGATCCATCCAGGTACTCCGCCACCCGCAGCGAGGCGTTTCCAGGGAACAGCATGGCGGGTGTGCAGCACTCAGTGGCTGGAGACACAGCGTACAGCTGTGGCGACAGTCTGCGCAGCTCCAGGAGGTAGTGACGGCCGAGCAGCTCGGCCACCGCCATGAAGTAGATCGTGAAGAAGAGGAGGTGTCCAGTTGACAGCGTAAAGGAAGAGGATCGGGGGTTCCAGTAGGGGAGGCTGAGGAGCAGCACTGTGGCCCCCACCACACCCAGCCCCACCCACTCCAGGATGCGGTACGGCTCGGGGTTCCAATAGCGCTGCAGCCTCTCAGGGTGGTACAGCTTGATGTACAGTGTGTGGAGGGCAAAGCGCCGTGACAGCAGGTTCTGGATGACGCTGAAGAAGTCGTTCCTGGGCAGAGCATCATCCTCCAGGACCACCACATTCTGAGGCCGCACCTGAAGAATCAAAGAACAGTCACAGCAGTTCAACCTAGAACCTCTTTTTTTTCTGAATCCTGAATGCGTTCAGGTGCAGACTCACCAGCTCCCACCCTTTACGCAGACAGAACACGTAGTCCCTCTTCTCCCTTTCGAAGGTGTTCACCTGGTCTCGGTTCCGCTGCTGTTCCTCAGGTGACCGGCGGACCACCCTGAAGTGATCCTCCAGCAGTTTCGCGTCCTGGTTCTCTTGGGATCCACTCTCCACATCGCAGACTAGCACCTCAGCACACCGCCTTTCACCACAGCCCCCCAGGAGGTTGTGCAGCTGTCGCATTACTTGCAGCAGGTAGTGGAAGTCCCGCCCCTCATTCCGCCTGGCTGTCACCACAGTAACCAGCAGGTCAGGACGCATGGCGACGTCACTGAATGCGGAGGACAATGGTGCTGCAGCAGACTGCCAGAAGCGAAGTGCGTCCTGACCCCGGTCTAGACTCTCCTCCAGGACAGCCTCACTCATGGCGTCCAGGTAGAGGAACCGCAGGAAGTAATAGGAGTAGAGCAGACGATGGCAGGTGACAGGTAGAACCACGCAGAACGTGACCACGCACAGCACCATGGCCTGTGTGAAGGGGCGGGGCCAGCGCACAAACCGGCGGAAGAACACCTTCCAACGGGGCATCGGGGACACATCAGACTGTAACGACATGTACAGGTCAGCTGACACCTGGACCTCACCCACCTGAGGAGTTTGGTTACATTTAGACCACACTTACTAATACAACCAGTCGCTCAGTATAATTGTCTCTGTTTATATGCCCATATAAATCCAATGGCTGTAAGTATCTCATTGTAATAATCAGATCTGATGCATTCATATGCACTTCAGAAATACAATAATCGAGAAACATTTCTGTCTATTATAGGATTTCTTTCAGGGTATGTACATACAAAGTTATAGCAGAATTAAACTTCCTACTAGTGTCTCTCACTCATGTTTAACTATGTCACTTCCTTTTTCTATGATTGAATTGTTTTTCCACATGTGAAGATGTAAAAGAAAAAAATGAATCATATTAACAGGTATATATGTTCACTAATAATCTGATAACTCTACAAATCTGGCACTGATCAGAGTCTTAGTGTGAATGTAAACGGGTTCATTCAGTTTTACTCTTGGTTCATGTGTTTTGTGATTTTTAATGTCCACACATAAATAAACTGCACATTCATTAAAACAAGTCTGGAGTTAAAACACCTGGAACCTTTTACAAACATTCAATCATTATCTAAGTCATATTTGATGCGAGTTTCCTGAATCGTCCGTGTTTCCAATCAGGTGATCAATACCTGACATTCATCTGATCTAATGTCTCCACGTGACGCAGCTGGAAAATGTGTTCACTGTGTATGAACCATGAACACAGCACCTACAGTAACAACAGAGCGGTGCATGACGGGAAACGGGCCTGTGTCTGTGGAGACAATTAGCAGCAGGAACAGCTGGACGTGCTTTGACTCCAACGGTCTACTCGGTTCGTCCGGGACCGTGGACCGGGTTAAAGCGGACCCAACCGGGTTACCTGAGCTGTGGAGGCCGACGGGAGGCGGCGATAGACGGACACGCGAACCGGCACCGGCAGGAACCAGAACTGAAACTGAGACGGCCCACAAGCGAACAGGACTCCGACAACCGAGGACCGCCTTCGGCTTCCGTCAGTACACAGAGCTGTGAGACCGGAACCAGAGAAGAAGAAGTCGAGCTCCACCGTAAAACAGAGACCAAAGAAGAAGAACCTGTTCATAAAATAATAATACAACACCAGAGGAGGTGGACCGGCAGGGGGCAGCCGAGAGCCGCTGGGAAAATACATATATACATAAATACATATATACATAAAAGTATAAATATACACAAATTATGTATTGGATGATCTACTAAGTATGTTTTATAATTATGATAAATATCTGTATAATTATGTTAGAAACCGTAGCTTCCACCTTGAGAAAAAGAGTCTGAACTGATGGTCTCTGATGTTTATTGCCCAGATAATCACACATTCACAGGCCAATGGAAGAGCTAAAGAGAACAGAACAAACAGAAGATTAGCCACTTAGCTTTTAACTATTAAAATAATTATAAACAGACATAAATCACATTATAATCTGTCTTGTTCCCATTTTCCAGCTGAAGCTAAAACTTCTCGTTCTCTCTCTTTTCCTGTCTTGTCTTCTTTTACTTTTCTTTCCTCGTTTTTTTTTTTTTTTTATAAAATTATAATTATTCAGCCTTTTATTCTCGGTTACTTTCTCCACTTCTCTTCGTTATATCACCGCTTACAAAAGATTTTCAAAATAAAACATCCGTTCTCTACAGGAAATCACAAAAAAATAGAAGAATAAAGTGAAACAGTACTAAGTATCAGGAGGCATTCACAGTAACATTGTAATAATGGTTTATTATTACTCAGCCCCACGAAGGGGAGGCAAGGGGTATTGTTTTTGGTTCAGTGTGTTTGGTTGAATTCATAGCAAATTTGTTTAGTGACAAACAGTGACCCTGAATAGATCTGATTACATTTTGGGAACAGAAGGTCAAAGTTAAAATTTTTAATGAAATTTTTAAATCTTTTTTCTTCTTCCATTTACTTATAATGGGTGAAATTCCAAATGTTTTTAAAACATCCATTTTGTTTCAATTTACGTCAGGCTTGGAACATATATACTGGCAATTGATATGTTGACATCACTACACGCACAGACATGATGACATCAGCTGGACCAATGCCAAAAGAAGCTACTATATGTGGGAAGGGCGGGGTATGTTGTGCCTGGAACCACTTGTTAAATCAGTTTTACTTGTATTTGTTTGTTTCAGTATTTTATGGATGATTCATGTGATGGCTAACATTTCTCTGCTGTGTTTTAATGCAGATGTAAATGATGAAGTCTGTGTTAAGTTTTAATTGTTTCTTATCGGGTCAGAATGTTGTAGATCCATATCATGCAGCAGGTTCTTTCATTACCTATGGATCCATTGTGTTCGTCATGATGATGCAGGTCTGGGTGCATGTCTGGGTTCAGTCACATTCCTGAACCTTTATCTTGAAGGTGTTTTGTGATTCCACGTTACACAGATGTCAGACCAGATGAGACCAGACAGAGATAAACTGAAAACTGGTTCAAAACGCAGTGGCACGACTGTTCACCCCTGTGCTCCAAGCCCTTCACTGGCTTCTAGTCGAGTTTAGAATTAAGTTTAAAATCCTCCTTCTTACATACAGGACCATTAATGGAATGGGCCCCTCTTATCTCAGAGATGCTCTGGTGCCGTACCATCCAAACAGAACCCTTCCCTCTCAGAATGCAGGTCTACTGGTAGTTTCCAGGGTCTGTAAAAGTACAGGAGGAGCTAGAGCCTTTAGTTACCAAGCTCCTGTCTTATGGAATCAGCTTCAGCTAATATTAAAGAGGCCGACACAGTCTCTACATTTAAGATCAGACTGAAAACGATCCTGTTTGAAAACTCTTATGGTCAGATTGGTAAATACAGACTGAACCCACAGTTCAGTCTAAGCTGCCGTAGGAACAATAATGCTGGGGGAAGTACAGGCACTGAGTCCTATCACCTGTTACTGCGGACCTGTTTTGTCTGTACTTCTAATTTCTAATATCCAGTTTACTTGGTCTGTTCATCACTATTCACCCAGTGTGCCTTTTCCCCACTCCTGGGAGAGTGACCACTATTTCAGTTGTAGCTGCTTAAGGCCTAACGAAGACAGGATCTGAGGTGCCTCATCTGTGCCCTGACCTTTGACCCTGGACCTCCTCCCTTACCCTCCCTACAGTCTGGAACTACATCAGAAAAGGGACGTCTATCAGTCCTGGTGCATCTATAGCCTGTCCATCCATGGGAGTGGATCTCTCCTTCACGGTGGTTCTCCCAAGGTTTCTCTTTTTTTGGAGTTTTTCTTTGCTGAAAAGGAGAGTCCAAGGACGTGAGATGGCCAGGACATTAATCCATTTGCTTCATCTACTGTTCAACCAAGTAATTATTTGACTGTTTGCTTATTTTCATTCTGTTTTATATATATATAAATTCAACTGATTCTGTAAAGCCTCTGTTGTGATATTGGGCTCTACAAATTGAATTGAATTGAATTGAAAACGAATTACAGGATTAAACAAATTCATTAAAACCATTCAGTGTCTTCTGAATCAAACTGTTCATCATCCAACTTTTCTGTTATTTTTATGTCATAGACTTATTAAAATGACCCTTCATCGATTACTATGTTCAGATTATTTTAATCAGATGACAAACCTTCAGACGATGAAACGGATGAAAATAAAGGATGTGATATATTGAAAAAAATAAAACCTCTAATTATTAAAAAAAAAGTCTAAAAAGGATTCAATGTGTGTTTTTTATTCCAGTGCTTAATTCTATCTGTGTATATTCATATTATTGTTTATTTGAATTTTGTTTTCCTACAGCCTTAATTAACAGATGTCATTGGTAACTCAATACTTTCAGAGCTTGTGCATTACAAATACTTGAACTACATGATTTATGCCATTTTATTTTCTAATACAACTCCATTTTATTTGGAAAGTAAAATAGATCCATCACAGCTTTAATATTTCACTAAAATACAGGTAGAATCATATGGAAATGTCTGACCTCTGATACATCTGTAACATGGTTTTATCAGTGTTTAAACTGACATTACTGAACTAATCCTGCTGGCTCTAAAACCATTGGACGTGTCCTTTCAGACTCTGGTGACGTGGTTTCTTCAACAGCAGGTCTGGCTGATAATGCTGACGTAATGCTGATAAAAAATTAAAAAAAAAACCTGTTCATCCACATTCCCACCAAACCAGATTATTTGAAGATAACACACCAACACGCAGTCTGAGATTAGACTGAGAGTTCACAGAGTCACAATGAAACTGGACCACATGAGGTCAACCAGAGTCAAGAAGGACTGGACACATTCAGAGCATGAGGACGATGATCGAAAACCATCAATCTGTTCAGTATCATTATATCAGAAAACCATCACAATGATCCTCAAAAAGAAATATTCTGTTAACCCATAAAGACCCAGTGCCACGTTTGTGGCAGTTCACAAATGAATTTGTCTCTATTTAATCATTCCTATGTGATTTATCACCATTTATTGGTCAATGGTTATTGTATCAAAACAGAGAAAACCAAAGAAAAAGTGACTTTTTCCTTCAAATATATCATTAACTGAACATAAATCAAGTGTCTCCATCCACTGTCATTGAATCAACTCCATGGGTTTTACTGGTGAATCAATGCTGTAAAAGATGACAGTGTTACCATGGTAACTACAGAGCCTCTGAAGATCCAAATGGGTTATATGTGACGATCATGAAAAGATGACAAACTGCATTTTACATCCATTATTTACATATATTGATGGAATTAGTGGATCAACAGATATTAGGCATTTTAGATCAGAAGATGCTTTTGGTCACCAGTGGATGTGTGGGTCTTTATGGATTAAATGTCTCTTATATTTTCATTAAGAGAAAAAAATAAGAAGAATCAACTCCATGCACCAGATCTGCTCTTATCCAAGTGTCATTAATGTGGAATCTCATTAATCATAAATGAGATAGGCATGAACACTTAGCATATGTAACCACACCCACTGAACACCCTAAAAGGACAGGCGCTGTGTCATGTGTAAACAGCTGACCCCAAAACACTGCAGATGAGCAGTCATAGTTTTTTTTGTCCTTTTCAATAAAATCTGAAAATCCCACCCCTTACATGTATTTTACCCAGGATAAGGGGAAGATCTTTAAAAAAAAATCATAAAAAATTTGAACTTTGACTTACCTTTCCTAAAATGTAATGACATCTATTCTGGGTCACTGGTAATCTATAAACCCAGTTTGGTACGATTTGAACCAATAGTTTTGCTGCTAAAGTTTTAACAAACAAAGACATAAACCGAACCAAAAACAATATCCCTTGCCTCCCCTTCGGAGGGGCGGGGTAACAATGGACTGAAACATCTTAACCAGGGTTCATCAATTATCATGTTTCTGAAGTGCATGTAAAAGTGTCAGATGTAATTAATCACAATTATCTAATTATTAACAGTTATTGGATGTAAACGAACTCAGTGTCTCTTGAAATTAAACGATCAGACTGCTTCACCTCACATGTCCACATGGTGGCACTCTGGACAAACTCCAGGGTCACTTCAAGGTCAGCCTGATGTCACACCTCTGAGCACGCTCAGTGACATCACACCAGCAGGATCTGCCTCTGCTCTGATGTCATGACATGACATGACATCAGAGCAGAGGCAGATCCTGAATAACCTCCTTCTATCAGTGGAAACATTTCTGGGGTTTGGACAGAGTTCTCTTACTTTAACAAATCTATCAGACCTCGTGTCCAGGTCCTACTGAGGTCCTGGATCACCAGCTTCACATCGACCATCATGTCTCCATCGGTCTTCACACTGTTGGGCTGGAGTAGAACCACCTGCAACTCATCAGAACCAAGGAACTTGAGGAAATGAAGGACCTGGTTCCTGATCCTGGTTCAGCTCAGGTGGATGCTCTAGTGGAAAGAGACTGCTTCAGTGTCAGCTTCATTGTCAGCTTTCAAAGTCCATCAACCCCTGAACTGTGTCAAAATGAAGAGGACGTTTGAAGATATGTTGGTTTATATTTATAGGATTCAGACATTCAGAACCACAACCTGTCCTCATGTCCAACAACACCACAACTCACTGTGCCCACATTTAAAGAACGAGGAAAACCATGACCTGTATTCTAGGACCACAGTGGACTGACCCAGACCTGGACCAGACATGACCCAGACCTGGACTAGGTCTGGACCAGAGATGGACCAACTCTGTAGCCAGTAAAAGGCCTGAATTCAGACTCCAGCTGAACCGGATCTGGTCCAGACCTCATCCAGGGTCTGCCTGCAGTCTGTCTGATGGCCTGTAGGGGGCGGTCTCTGGGCCCCGGATGGAGGTAAAGCATTAAAGTGCAGCGTTTACCATGAAGTATTCAGGTGCAGATTAGATAACCCACACCGAGCCATTATCTAATAAGAGCAGAGCAGGATAATAGAGCAGTGAAGGATCCAGTTACATCAGGCTGAAACTGAACCCAGACCAGACCAGAGACTGGGGGCTGATGGGGGCCGACGGGGATTTATGGCCCCTGAATTCACTGTCATTTCTGCAGGAAACATGACAAGGGTTTTACCTCTGATATTAACCAGGTTTACATTCAGAGAAAAATAGTCCAGATGTTTTCATTGGATCAGAAAAACATGGAGGACAATGAGGAAAGATGAAGAAAACAAACCAACTGCTGTTTATTAATGATGGTGCAATAGAAGGAGGCAGAAACAGTGACATAAATGTAGTGAATAAAGAACAGCATCATCACAGGCCTGTCATCTACGTCAGTGTTTGATGATGACGTTTATCATGTCAGATCTGAAAACCATCTCTTTAATGACTGTGACGTGTTTAAATTACCCCGCCCCCCAACAGGGAGGCGAGGGTATTGTTTTTGGTTCATTTTTGTTTATTTGTTTGTTTGTCAGCAACTTTACACAAAAACTGGACCAATTTCCATGAAATTTTCAGGAAAGGTGCAACATGGTCCAGAATAGATCCCATAAAATTTTGGTGAATGTAGGTCAAAGGCCAAGGTCACCAAAAATGTGTTTTTGCAGTGATAAGAGATAGGGTAAATCAGGTAAAACGTTTGCGAGGGGTGGGGTTTGTTGTGCCTGGCACCACTAGTTGGTTTAGGTTTAGACTCAACCTTCGTCTGGTGATGAAAAGAAACAAACCTCAGTGTCAACAGACTAGACCTGGACCTGGACCAGAACTAGAACTAGACCTAGACCCACATCACACCCAAGCTACCCAAGGTTCTAGTATGTTTTGCTGTTTTGATATGATGTTGATAAAAATTCACTATGAATTAAAATATGAGTCTGAATGGGTTTAATTTTACTGTTTGACATAAATACATTAATCAACAATCAGGGCAACAAATGAGTTCAACAGAAACAACCTTCATCCTGTTTTAGTCAGGTGCTAAATATTCAAGTCATTGTGCTGTTTTACAAACTGACGCTGGGACATCATCAGCCTCCTGTTGCCGTTGGCAACCAGCTTGGTCTAAACATACCATAATACCTGTTTCCATGGTGACAGTGGTTTCCAGTTGGACTGAACAGAGTCTGAATTTATCTCGTTTGTTCAAACCTGACGCTGCCACAGTCAACGACTTACAGGTCACATGACAAGAGAGGAGTCAGTTTCCAGCGTGAGGATCAAGTTTCAGCATCAGGAAACAGGATCCATGGCACCGATTATCTGAGGTGTTCGTCCAATAGCTCAGATCACATCAAACGCCTGAGGTTTCTATGGAAACGGTGTTTACAGTGAGAGGTGTGAAAACAGAGGAGAGGACAGACAGAAAAACAAACAAACAAACAAACTCAGACTGACAACAAACATGGGCAAAAAAAACCCCACTGTCTAGAAACAAGCAAACAAATGACAAATGAGAGCAGAGTTTACGGATACCCCCGAACCTGTCGCACAACACTTTGCCCCCCTGTTCACTGATCCCCTGCCTACCTAAGAATTGATTTTGAGTCTTGACTTTTAAATCTTTTGAAAAGCTTTAAAAAAAAAAAAAAAAAAATATCCATAAAAAAATGAGAGAAAGGCATGTGTAAAGAACATGGTGAAATTTGAACAGAATTGGGTGAATAGTGTTGGAGAAACCGTTTGGTCAAATTGTCATAGCTGAAATTTTCAAAAATGTACTTAAAAAATCCTCAACTTCTGCCATCAAACTGTGCACAGAGCCTCTCCTAGGGGTAAAGAACATGTGTCCAACTTGAAAAGTCTCAGAAATGGAATGGGCAAAATTTTCAGAAAGACAGATGGACTTCCTGGTACATCTATAACCCCATTAAAGAAAAAACTTATTTTTAGCAACAAAAGCATGATATCTGGAGAAAAAACATCAATGACTTGCCTCTATTGGTGCCGTAAAATGAGGAAGGTGGGATTCCCTTTATTTTGAAAAGACAGTGCATGTGCTGTTGGCAAAAATAAGCCCACAAACGGGGCATTAAAAGAAAGCCCAGGATGCCCTCTTAAAGGGAAAGTAGGATTGAAACAGATGTTCTACCTTATGTTTGAGTTAGAGGTCTCAGGCTCATGTCCCCCACAGAGGACAAACATGGAATGCCAGGTCTTAAGGGTTAAACATATGAACGACCTTCAACATTAAACTATTATAATCAGCTGTTATACAGGTCTACTGTTAAGAGCTGCTTTATTTTATTGGATTTTTTATCCAAAATGTCACATTGATGACAAATACTGACAGATTTCTACTCAATGTCACTCCTTTAACGTTCAAAGTGAGTGAACATCAGTGTAAATAACATGTTACAGTTTTATAGATAGGATGTAACATGACTGACGGACGAGTTGGTTTTTAAATTCAAATTTAAAGTTTTAAATGAACTCTTTAACACCTGACGTGTCATCGCTGACACACCCTGCACATCTGCAGTTTGGATGGCTGTAACTCTTTAACTATCTGTGCAATTGGAAAAATTCCATTGGTTTCTGAAACCTGAGACATTGTGCTTTACAGGTTTTATTGCGTCATCACAGTAATTTCCCTCAGTCTACTAGAAGATGGAGAAGCAGCCGTTTTAGCAGTATAACGTGCAGTAAATGACTTTGACAGTTCTGGAAAAAGGGGCAAAAGGACTCACTCAGCATATTTTTTTATAGTCAAATTAAGTAAAAAGTCCAGACGAACCATTTAAAGCTCAGGGTTTAAAGGGTTAAAGTTTTAAATAAACTCGTCCTGCAGATGTTTCTAAGCTGTGGTGGTTTTCTCAGATGTTTGGATGTCCTCTGCTGCTGCTGCAGATGTTGTTGCTGTTGTTGATGATGATGCAGCCACCCGTTGCCCTGGTGACGTGTGGACGGGACATTGATAAGCGGCTCCGTGTCCGCGCCTCCCTCAGTGCGTCCGGTGCCGCTCAGGAGGGTCCGGGGCTCCGATGGGGATTCCGGTTTTTCCGGTCGCTCCTCCTTTAAACAGCAGCGGCTCAGAGCGCGGATCAGACTGACGGCGGCAGCAGCAGCAGCATGGCCTCGAACACCGCCACCATGGGGAACCTCCCCAGCGGGGTCGGCATCTGCACCACCATCCCGGACATCCTCTACCTGCCGGAGCTGGTAAGACCCACCTCGAACCCGAATCGGGGACGGACTCAGAACCGGACCACTGAACTGAGCTCCGCGCGTTTATGTCCGTGCGTAAAGTTTGAGATTTAAGAACTAAACAGAGAAAACGGAATAAACCAAACCAGAAACCCACCTGACCCAGTCCACGGGTCCGGGTCGGGCCAGTTTGTGGTCCTGATCCGGGTCTTTCATCTAAAGTCGTTATTTTAGTTTGTCTGATGCTTTGAACCGTCACAGGTTGGAACCGGAGGTAACGTAAATCTGCTGATGACATTAACTGGACTTAAACACCACATGGAGGATGAAGGTGAATCCTCCTCTTCCTCATCCTTTTGGACTCATGATGACCTGAGTCATATAGATCAGAGGATCAAGTCTGGATCAGGTGTTTTTTCTAGCTGGTGGGGTTCTGATGGACCATCTTCTGTCCAACCTCAACGTGTTTGTTCTTGATCGAAGCTGAGACAGTTGAGTTTCATCTTCTCTGAGCTGAAGCTCTGACCTCAAACCTTTGACATTTACATTCATGTTGATGTTCAGAGGTCAAATCCTTAGTGGTTCCTTCAGTAGAAGAAAAGTAGAACTGTCCTGGATGTGAAAGGTCTGAGTAGAAGAGTCTGAGGCCTTCAAAGGACTTTTCAGATCATATTAATAATGTGATCTCATAATAATGTGTTTGTTGGGATCACCAAATCATCATCTTCTAAAAGTGTCATTATTTAATCCATTTATTGACTTTGAGTCTTATTTCATCTCCTTCTCATAGACTATAGGTCACCAAACTTGGTCCTCGAGAGCTACTATTCTGTATGTTAGATGTTTCCCTCTTCCAGCACACCTGACGATCATTATCAGCTTCTGCAGAGCTGGATGATAGGCTTATCATTTCAATCAGGTGTGTTAGAAGAAGGATACGTCTAAAACATGCAGGATAGTGGCTCTCGAGGACCAGGGTTGGTGGCCCCTGTCATAAACCAATCACATTTAACCCTTTCAATGTTCCACTCAAAGGCTGATGAAGGTGATGAACCTTAGCAGCGTTCATCTGTGTCTGTAGATGTTTTCCGCTGCTGCTCCGTGTTGGAACGTGTCGTGTCCAGGCGTCTTCGTTGACAGATAATCCTTAAATTACTGGACAGATTACCATTGCTGTCCGTCCATTCCCTGTCCTTCATTGTCTGTCTAATTACATGTGTTCTTTGGTTGCCCCCAGTGCATTATGGGATATTCATGTGTGGAGGTGTTGGGTGTTGTGGAACCTTTCGTGGTCCACGTCCTGGTGGCTCTTCTGATTGTGTCGTGTGTTTTGTAGTTCTGCAGTGCGTCCTGTTTTGTTTGTGTTCTTGGTTTGTGAGGATGAGATGGAGCTATCAGTCATTCATCTGGTCCATGAGATGTCCATAGATCAGAACCTGGACCTTCTCGTTCTGCTTTTAGCAGACATTCAGTCTGTGAATATGGTAAAACCTCAAACCATCTACTGATCTAAAATGTTTAATACCTGTTGATTCACTAATCCTATCATTACATATAATTAATAGCTGTAAAATGCAGTTTGTCATCTTTTCATGGTCATCAAATATGACCCATTTGGACATTCAGAGGCTCCGTAGTTACCATGGAAACACCATCATCTTCTACAACAGTGATTCATGAGTAAAACCCATGGAGTCAGTGGATGGAGACACTGGGTTTATGTTCAGTTAATGATATATTTTGTTGAAAAAGTAGCTTTTTCTTCAGTTTTCTGTTTTGATATGACTTTTTAACTTCCTCAGCACTTCAATCAACATCCACATGATCAGAAAAATGAAAGCAGGAAAATACAGGATTTACACTGAAAAAAGCTAAATGCAGAGGATAATATTATTATAAAGGGTGATAAATCACTTTGGAAGATGCAGAGAAAAAGTTAATTTTGAAGTTACCATAAAAGAAGTTCTATCTCTTTAAGAGTTAAAGGTCCAGTGTGTTGGGTTCAGGAGGATCTGACTGGACAAACATCTGATAAACTCTTTTATATCTACTCTTCTTCCTCCTTCTTCTGGTGTCTTATTTCGGTACTGTTGACTACACTGAGCGTCTCGTAAGGTTTTACCTAAAACATCTGTGACATTAGAGTGTGATGAACAGGTATTACTCTACATCCTGGTTCTGTTTTAGTGGACGCTAACAGATCAGAGTGAAACCTGTTAACATGTATCTGTTGTTAACTGTGATGGTTTTTTCCATCAACATATGGACATCTTTCCATTTATTTCCTCTAATTCCTGTTCAGACTCTGTAGACATGTTTCCTTCTCTTAACGCTTTTATTTGTGGAGTTTTTCTTGAAAATCGGCATCATGTTTTCTACAGATGAAACTGTGATAAACTGAATCATCATATGATTCATTTCTTCAGTAAATATCTGTTTGATAGTTTGGATGATGTACGGATAATGTAGAGTTAACAGGCTGTTAAAGAGAAATAAACTCTGTCTCATAGAAAACAGTGATGAACTCATGTAGATCTGAAACTACAGATGGTTTTCATTGTTTAATTCATTTTTTAAAATAGTTTTGTTTGTTTTCTACAAAATATTTCTAAAACCAAAAATACTCAAAGATTTTCAGTCACAGAGGAAACGGAACAGATTCTCATTTAAGAAGAGGAAATCAGACCAAACTGGTTGTAATTATTACACTACTGGACTCACTAGACCAACTGGATGAAGATCTGGATCTGTGGTAAACAGGATCCACTTCCCCAGGGATTCAGAACCAGAAGGTTTGGTCACATGACATGAATAGATCTTAGACAGGGCGGGGCTTCAGGTCAGACACAATCAAAATTAACAGAACAAAAGAGATGACGGCAGAAGATAACAAAGGATGAAAAGAAGAACTGATGTGAAACTATTCTATCCACAGAATAGAATAGAATAGAATAGAATAGAATAGAATAGAATAGAATAGAATAGAATAGAATAGGTCACATTCACAGAAAGTGAGAAGCCTCATATGGTAAACGTGTCATTCATAAAATACGTGTATAAAAGTATTTATTATTTTCTAACTCGAACGTCAGTGGCTGCTGGTCAACCAGACCCAGAAGAACCAGGTCAGAACCGAATCAAAGGTTTTTCTGAGACCTGCAGCATGACTCCATTTTAAAACTACTCTGCGAAGGTGAAAGGCCAAAGATCAGGAAGAAAAGTGATCAGCTCCTCTGCAGAACGGTTTCATATCGGGCACCAAAGAGGAAATATATGGAACAATATGTAGTTAAGAATATTAGTCTGTCATTAGTCTTGGGTCTTAGTGTCAATCTTAGTTTGAGTTTTTAATCCTCTATCCGCTCCTGATCTGTAGAAGATGAAAAAGGTGGAGTCATAGACTCTCATGGTCATCTCTTTTCTAACCTGTGTGAGTGGTGCTGTTTCTGGGTTTTCATTGCAGATCTTTGGGGGTCTGGTCTGGATCCTGGTGGCCTGTACTCTGGTGGACCCGCCGAACCCTCAGGGCTGGGTGATGTTTGTGTCAGTCTTCTGCTTCGTCATGACCTTCATCTGGCTGCTGGTTTTCGCCTGTGGAGGACACCACAACAAGGGCAGCTGGGCGGCCGCCGTGAGTCTATAACCTCCAAAACACCAAACACAGCAGGTCCATAAATCAGAACTATGGTCCAGAACCAGGTCCAGCGACCTCTGAAACTTCTGAAACGTTCAGCTCGAGGTTAGCTGATGAGTCAGTTCACCATGGCAACGGCTCAAAAGGCAGAGCCACCATGTTACGTACTTCATCAGAGGCGAAAAGAACATGTTATTTTATTAATAAAAAAGTCTGAAAATTCACAGATTTCAAATCTGAGAGTGAATCAGTGAATTGATGAATCGATGAACTAGCGATTTGTAATGTGTGAACGATTTTACAGAATCACACGTTCAGCAGAAGTGATGTTTTCCATATTGAAATATGGTCAATGTGTAGATCATCTATTTGAAATGGAAATAAAGTGGCCAATCAGAGAGCTCCTCAGACAGCAGGAGGCGGAGTCACAGAGTCAGATAGAGTTAAACCGAACCTGGGTTAAAATACAAATGTAAAAAGACGAAGAAACAACATTAAGATGATGACAGACAAATGAACTGATACATCTGTCGTATCCAGAACCACGGAGTCAAATCAGAGAAAAGGAATCACAATGTTTCAAAACACTTGAAGATAATGTTCCTTAAAGTGTGTTCTTTCTGACCCATCCCTTCCAGGACTTTGCGTACCATGGCCTCGCTGCCTTCTTCTACCTCAGTGCTTCGGTGAGTTTGGCCCGTGTGACTCTGGAAAAGCAGGTGAACTCCACCCATGTGAACTTCCAGGTCTACCAGTTGGACATCTCTGCAGTGGTGAGTCCATCCACCAATCGACACTGTCTGTCCGTCCGTCTGTCCGTCTATGTCTCAAACCTAAACCTGTTGTCATTTCCAGGTGTTTTCCTATGTGGCGACTCTCTTGTACTTCGTCCACACCATCCTATCGGCCATCCGGTGGAAATCCTTCTAGACATTGTCACAACTAGAATAGAACTGTTTTTACTGTGTATACAAGGGGGTGGAGCTAAATGCCAGGATCATCCAAGGAGGACAATGACTCCAGTTCAACAAACCTTGCCGCCACTACCACCACTGTCTGTCTCCATCTGTTTCTCCTGGAGGCTTTTTCCTGTGTCTCAGTGTGTTTCAGATTTAGTTTCTTTCTCATCTCGTCTTTTTTTTTTTTTTTAACATCTTCCTATAGGTTTAAATTAGAACCAATCAGATTCTGAGTTGATTAAGTAAATAAACAGAAGTGGTGGAAGATCTGACCATGGTTTCCATCAGTAGAAGAACATACTGACGTTCAATCACCAAAGCATCATCTATTCATACAGGATAATTCACCGCCAGTGGTCAAAAACAAAGCCAAAGAGTAGAAACTGCACATATTTGTGTTTAGATGTAGAAGAAAAGGAAAATAAATGCTAATGTTAAATAGATTTCATGCATGTATCTGCATCTATAAAACAGGTCCATATGTTCTTCAGTTGTGTTTCTTCTCCAGCTCAGAATCGTACCAACATCTAAAGCAGGGGTCACCAACCCTGGTCCTCGAGGGCTGGTATCCTGCATGTTTTCCATGTATCCCTCTTCCAACACACCAGATTCAAATGATAAGCCAATCATCAAGCTCTGAGGAAGCCTCATACTGACTGTCAGGTGTGCAGGAAGAGGGAAACATCTAAAACATGCAGAATACCTGACCCCTGATCTAAAGAATGAAGACAAACGCAACACTACAGTCACACGTGGAGACAAATCAGACCAGGGTAGGCAACTGTGGGAAATGGAGTTCATTAATAGTCACTAGAAATGAAAATTTGAGATGAAGCTGAATGTGGTGAAGCTCAGAACTGACGCAGCATTTTTTCCTCAGCTCTAAAACCTGAGCTTGTAGTTTTAAGAACGGAGTCAAAGTGTCGGCGTCTGGACGTTTCTTTCCCTGTGGTTACACCAGCGACATCGTACGAGGATCTGGACTCATCTGAGGAACAGACTGATTTCGCTTCTGTATCTGGTTTTTATTTTGACTTTTGTTTTTGTAGGCTCTTTAAGTCTGTCATGACATTAATTTAAGTAAAGATCAGGAACTAAATCCACCAGGATGTAAATGATGATTTTGTAACATTTATAGCTAACAGCTTCATTTTTTTTGTAAATGTTTTTTTGGAAACCGTTGAATTCATTAAAAATGAATAAAAATGTTTGTTTTTAAATATTTACATAAAGTGCTCTGGTTCATTTTAATCTGCTGTTGAAGCTTAACCTTTGGTCAGTTATGTGTTAGGATTAGATTTGAACAATTCTGACAACTCATCAGGATGATCGGCTTCAGGTCCAATCAGCCTGAACTCGACATATCCTTCATACGACACCGCGCTGTTTCAGGGTCTCTGTGGTAACGCAGGGCGACAAAGGGGCTGCTGATGTTGACACTCATTAATATTTCATTGGGAGCGACATCAGGTGGAGCAGAGGGAGGTCAGAGGTCACACATCAGTGTCAGTCAGGTGGGGTTCCCCAGTGCTGACCACATGATCAAACTGATCATTATTATTACCATTTACCTCTGACCACATATCACCAAACCACAGGGATGTGGTCATTTTCCTTAATTCTTCAGTTTCAGTAACAACATCCATGTTTCCTGTGGGTTCAGTGGTTCTTTAAATGGGTCCAATGAGACTCACATCAACATCAGGACCATGACACCAGTAAACAGAGTCCAAGATGTGGATCTACGAAGACCCTGATTAACTTAATGCACCAACTTCCACATTATGACAGATTCCATGAGTTTCAACTATTGGAAAACTGTTGTGAAAGTGGTAGAAGTATATGAATAAATGCAGAGAAAACATGAGATTTCAGCATTTTTCATGTGGAATTAAACGTACTTTAGCTTAACCAACAGCCTGAATAAATAGGATGTCCAACAGCAGTACTTTCAGTGTATTAGTACTATCTTCCTGGTATTCCTCCACCCTCAGCATCAGGTCAGTGAACTGTAGCTGTGATCTATAATAGATGAGTTGGCGACAGCAGGTGATAATAGCGAAGCATCTCCATGAAACCAAATCCGGCAGCAGCTTCGTGAGGATGCAGGTCGTCTGAACAACAACTACACTCACCTCAATCACAGACAACAAACCACTGATCCTCCGATAACATAGAAGGGCTCTCAGAGAGCGTATCACCCCTGCCAAGGCCCCACCCTCCTGTCAATCACTGGATCACACTGTCACGCCACGTTAAACACTGAAAAAACAACTCCAGCCTCCACAACATCCATGGTTCCACTGCAGCATTTACAGGGTTAGTGTCTAAAAGCACTAATA
The DNA here is from genome assembly GCA_029814465.1 of Ostorhinchus cyanosoma. NCBI lineage: Eukaryota > Metazoa > Chordata > Actinopteri > Kurtiformes > Apogonidae > Ostorhinchus > Ostorhinchus cyanosoma. Next base: position 32,959,503 of record JAPTYQ010000001.1, read on the forward strand.
GATGAAATAACAGCATACAGTGGAAAAGGTGAACTTCTGGTGAATCTATCTGTGAATATCACACATTACAAACACAGCAAGAGGAAAACCAGGAAGCAACAGATGAAATCTACCGTTACTGTCGTGATAAAACTAAGGGCTTATGTATCAGGACAGAATAAAACACTCACTGCATTCTACAATTATTGCCCCGGCCCCAAAGGGGAGACAAGGGGTTTTGTTTGTTTGTTTGTTTCTTTGTTTGTTTGTCAACCCTCTAGCAGCAAAACCATTGGTTGAATTCTTACCAAATTTGGTTTGTAGATTGCCAGTGACCCAGAATAGATGTGATTACATTTTGGGAAAAGTAAGTCAAAGTTTAAATTTTTTTTCTGAATTTTTCAATCTAGTTTCTTTTTCCATTAACAATGGGTGAAATTTCAAATGTCTATAAAAACATCAATTTTGTTTAGATTTACTTCAAACTTGGCACATATAAAGAGGTAATTGATATGCTGACATCAGCACACATAGACACGATGACAACAGCTGGATCGATGCCAAAATAAGCTACATTTGAGGGGCGGGGTTTGTTGTGCCTGGAACCACTTGTTTAAAGATCATTTTAACGACACACAACAGATTCCACACTGTCATTATTTATTTATTGCTGTGTTTGGATTAATGTACTGATCCATGACTCATGATGTTTCAGTCCAGGTTCACTTCTGGACAGAAGATCTCCCAGGTCTCATGACTCTGGGACATTCTGGTCCACAGAGGAGTTTACGGTTCAGAACCAGTTCAGATCATCAGTCTACTGTGTTGACAGATGGAATGAGGTGTTTGTACTGTTTGGTTTTCTCCAAAGTTGGTGCTGTTCATTATGGTCAAACATCTCCACTTCGGTTTCATCTGTCCATTGGTTCTGTGGTTTGTCCAGTTTCTGTTTTTAATCCATGCCTCTATGTTGATTTTAGACAGAAGAGTCTTTGTCCTGGTAACCCTTCCAAACAAGACAAAAGCCATATTTGTCCAGTGTTCTTCTGAAGGTCTGTGATGACCTTTAACCTTCTACCTGTGGCCTGTAGACTCTGAGATGTAACTCTGGGTTTTTGCAGTTTCTCTGAATTATACATGGGCTGACTCTTGAATGTTTTATACTTGTGAATAATCTTCACATTAAAACATTGGAAATGACCTTTGACCCCAGAACCAGTTTCCTCCTAATCACACTCACCTGAACACTTCAGCAAACTGACAAAATGTCTGATGTCATGGAAGTCATAACATTCACTGACAATCAATAAATCAAGGACATTTGATTTGTAGAACCGGGTCTTACCATCTTCATTCTGATCAAGATGCTGCAGGTTTATCATCGGTTCAAGTTTTTCTAAATTTTTGTACAAACATCTAGAGATAATGATCTACGATGTTGTTATATTACATATTGTTGTTGATAAACTTGAAAATTGTTATTTTGTTGAGGTTGAACCCCCAGAACATTCATACATGCTACAAAATTCTTCCCAAATGTACACAACTCCAAACAAACCATGGAAAGCTGGAGGACACCCTGAACCTTCCACCTCTGTCTGTTGTTCTTCTACTGGAGGAAACTGTCGTTTCCTCTTCACCGACTGATGACCCTCCACCTCCTCCTGCTCTTACAGACAAAACATCCACACTTTAGATTCTTGAAGATAAACAGCAGACCAGAGGCCTGAGGACAGAGGTTACCCCACAGTGCCCCCTGGTGGCTGTGAGCAGACACTGTAGTGAAATGACCACTGCTATTAAACAATGACAACATTCTGAACTGTCTGCATTTGGTGTGAATGTGATCATCAGTGCCTGTACAGCCACATCATGACCCTGATGATGACCTCCACATGCACCCATGATCATGCTGGTGGACTGCTCCTCACACTAATGCTGCTGTGAAAATTGATATCTTGTATTAATTCAATAATTTTCATGTTTATTTGTGAACTTACAATAAAATTTTAAATATGCATGTTTTATTTAGAAGGAGCTAAATATATGGAGTCATACCTGGTTGTCACTGTAAATGAGAACAAGTTGTTAACTGATCTCTGGATCAATGAAGGTCAATGCATGACAGACTGAAGGTTGTGATCTAGTTCATACCTAAATGATCAGGATGGTGAACAAAATGGAAAATATGCACAATATTTGCAGAAACTACTATAGATGGCACAGATTAAATTAAATATACAACCTAACGGTTGCTTTTTCTGCTATGACAGAATCATGGTCCAGGTTTGGTTCAGTTTAGACACAAAAACATCAACTGGGCTGAAATAAGACCACCAGCAGTCCTGTCATTTATCTGCTGAGGTTGGATCATACAACTCGACATCAAAAACACTTAGACTCATGCAGGTAAAAATAAATGACAGGAGGAATGTTGGTGATAATGAGGCCAAACAGATAAACTGTGACACGTTGCTGCTGGAAAACAACTCAGCTGCTTCTTTATCAGAGCGTCGAGGAGGAACTGTATGAAGAACAGAACATGACAAAGAACACGACAGCGTCACAGTGAAAGGAGATAAAACACAATAAACTACAGTGCCTTTAACTCATCAGTGTCGACATGTATTTGTCTTACAGCAAATAGGAATACACATAACTATCATTAAATCTGAAGATAAAAGAAAGGTTAGTCATTAAATGTGTGTAAGTGACTGCACATATCTGACAACATGAGTTCATTCATTCGTTTATCTGCTGAACCACTTTCTCCTAGAAAGGGTCACGGGGTCGCTGGGGCCTATCCCAGCTACACATGGGCCAAGGGGCGCTTCACCCTGGACACGTCACCAGTTCATGGCAGGGCTGGCATACAGGGACGGACAACAAAGCACACTCAGATTCACACCTATGGGCAATTTAGTGGAACCATTTAGCTCAGTGGTTCCCAACCTTCTTTGGCTCATGACCCCATTTTAACATCATAAATTGCTGGCAACCCCAGACATTCAAAATAGAGACTTTTTTTTGTTGCTAAAATTTATTTGTTTTTGATCATGTAATAGTTTGCTATTCTATGTTGCAAATAAACATTAACTTTAGACGACATTCAGTCTAAATAATGTATATTATTATGGACGGAGGCAGAAAAGCCAAGTATAGATTACTGCACAAAGGAAGAATTTTATTCACCTTGGTCAGGATATGTACAGTCAGTCCAGCTTGTATTTACAATTAATACTGAACAAACAATAACTCAAACTATGAATTATGAAAGAGATGCAGCATCTGAAACCGACCACAATGAACATTTGACAGATAAACAGAACCACAGTGCTTCAGTTGTCTTTTATGGATTGTAATTGTCTCTCTCAACTCACCATATATTTTTATTAATAAGTTTTTATTTTGATCAATTACTAGAAATTTCAGGTGACCGCATTTGAATTCCAGGCGACCCCACCTGGGGTCCTAAACCCAAGGTTGAAAAACACTGAATTACCTAATAGTGTACGTCTTTGAATGGTAGGAGGCAGCCAAAGAACCCAGAGAGAACCCACCCAGGCACAGGGAGAACATGCAAACTCCACACAGAAAGGAATCTAACCCAGGACGTTCTTGCTGTGAGGCGAAAGTGCTAACCGCTGCACCAACGTGTCGCACTGTCAACATGAGTGGTGTCCTGTTGTGTTGTCGTAAATTGTGTTGATAAATCCAATCAAACAGACATTAGTTCTTCCTCTTGGACTGAGATGCAGCAGTGACTGTGTGTGATATTAAAATAGAATCAGACGTAAACAGGAATCAGTTCATTATAAACTGTTAAACAGCAGTGAGTCGTGGGGGGGGTGTCAGATGTTGAAACAGATGGAGGCGAGTTCTGGTCATAAAACGATGATTCATAACATAGAGAAGAGTTAAAAAGATGAATAAGGAGTGAAAAGGACAGAACAGTCTGATATGATGGTTATTTGACTTCGGAGGTGTTTATCATTTCTCTCCCTGAAGAACAATCCAACGTGCAATGAAAAGGCAAAGGTCAGAGAAGCTGGTAAAAGTCCACATTCGTCCGGTAGAAGAAGACTCTGGATGTGGGTTTGTAGAGGTCTGTGGAACATCTGGGTGGATGTATGGGGGGTACAGAGGTCTGACCACAGGAGAATATATGGTTTTCTAATCATGTATGACCAGTATTATCATATATTTTGGAACATTTCCGAAAAACTAGAGCCAATGATAAACCAACAGCATCGTGATCAGATTATTAAGTGAATAAAATAGTGTGAAAGTAAATCTATCACTGAATCAAGAGACTGATCTCATAAAATAGCATTATATATCACGTCCGTTCTTATGGCATTTGGCGTGCTATCAGTACACATTTTTGACCTTCATATGTTATTCAATGTCATTCAGTTTACACCAACATCTTTAGTTCCCATAACCCTGACCCTCAGTGTGCGGTATTTGACACGTGGATTCAGGTTGGACAGGGGGCCAATCACGGCGTGAACAAACACGCAGAAAGCTTATAACACATTGAATCAAAGTCCAGACACTGGATGGGTTTGATTGGATTTGGAGTTTAGTGTGTTTCTATTTTAACATCAGTGCTGATGTTGAATCTGATCTGTAGACTCTGACATCTGATGAAACCTCTGCTCTGAAGGTGACACTGGTTTCATGTGTGGTGGGGGCTATTATCCCAGCATTCCTGGCTGCTGTGTCCTGTTATCTGTTCCACGTGGAGGGGACAAGGAGCTGCTGGATGGCCCCAGGCCCCGTACAGCCTTGTATGGCCACAGTCCGCTGGGAGCCGTCTGATAAGAGGGTCCGAGGCCATGTTTAGAGCCTTTAGCGTCTGTTACTGTTATATTTAGAGTTGCTATCGGATGTAGACCCCCCCCTCGGACACGCTGAACAGACTCTGCCGCTCGGATGGGACGCAGGTGAGTACGGGCTCCCAGAAACAACAAAAAACTACACGCCACCAGGTTGCGGTCCAGGAGCTGACGTACAGGTCTGTGTTGACACTGATGGACTCACTTTAATATTGTATTCATTAGTTTTCTGAGCTGATCTCCAGGTCTGAGACAAGTTTCTTTATAATGGGTTTGTAGTTTATGGTGTCATGGTGCTAAACATCATCCAAAGTGAAGACATGCAGATTGGATTTAATCTAAAAACCGGCCTGTTCTTCGGTTCTGGTTCTGTCGTATCTTCAGGTAGTTACTGAGGTCAGCTACCGTCACAAGGTGATAAAAATGATTAAACTCTTAAAAATCTAAAACTTTTTCCAAATACATTTTCTCTCCATTGAACTTTTCCTAAATGAATAATCACCATTTATTATATTATCCTCTGCATTTTGCATTTTTCTGTATAAGTCATGCATTTTTCTATATTTAATTCACTGATCATGTACATATTCATTAAAGCTCAGAGTAAATTCAAAGTTCATTATATCAAAACAGACAAAACTGAAGAGTAACTTTTTCAGTAAGATATATCATTAACTTAACATAAACCAAGTGTCACTTATCCAACTCCATGGGTTTTACTGGAGTTTCCACGTTCACTACGGAGCCTCTGAACGTCCAAATGGGTCATATCTGATAACCACGCAAAGATGACAAACTGCATTTTACACCAATTATTTACACATATTAAAGGATTAGTGGATCCGAGGTTTATATTATTTTATAACAGTGGAGGATTTTAGCTGCTGGTGGTTGTTTAGTCTTTGAGGATTCAAAGATAATAGACCCGGTTATCATTTATCATGATTTTAAAATAAAACAACAAATATGAAAAGAGAACTTCAGTAAATTCAGGTCAAATGTCAGTCACTTGTGAATATGTGAGGAACCAGAATCAGCTTTATTGGCCAAGTTTGTGCAACAAACAAGGATTTTAACTATTTTATCCTGGACTCTCACAGACTAAAGAATAAACAGAATAAAAGGTAAAAAGCGCAAAATTTTAAAAAAGCATCTTCCCAAAACTGCACAAATACTGTAAACTAATCCTCTCATATGAAAGCAGTGCATGTGTTGTCAGACTGCAGGTTTTACTTTTTAATGTGGTTTGAGCCACCGTGTGAACTAGGTTTGTACACATTTCTAGGCAGGTCCACAGATATTTGGATTTCAGATCTTGTGTCTGTAGATGTTAACTTGTTGTGAACTTGGATGGATGTTCTTCAGGTCTTTAGATTTTGATGAACTTACTCATGGATTTTTTTTATTTTTCAGAATGAACCAAATTGATTGGTTGACTCTTAAAGTTTTCACTGTTTCTCTGATAGATTTATTTAGTTTTTACCCAGTTGAATGACACACCAACATGTCTTTTCCATTACATAGAAGTGGAAAAAAATGTTTTGTTCACCCCATGCATTGTTGATATATTGAATGAAGGATCAGTCTTCAGTCTCCATGTGCAGTTTCTTTCATGTGCACCAACAGCCAGGATTCTACTGTTCTACTGCCAAAGACACAAATACTAAATATTCATTTGATGATGTGGTGATTTTTGGTTACATTTTGGAATTAATCTCTGTTATTTGCTGACTTTGATACAGATAATGTTAGGAACTGGCAAGTTGAAACTGTCAAGAATTTAGCTTTGTTTCTCATTAACCCAAATTAAAAAAAAAAAATCATTTGCATTTGTGTCTGATGCAGCGACACCTTTTGAAACACAAAGATTTTTCCAGATATATCTCATATTTGATGTTGTGTAAAATTTTTAGGGTGTCCAACTTTTTTCCGCTACTATGTATGTTTTTATTTTTCTATGCATATCAAGCCTAATGCTGATGTTGTGTGAATTTAACCCTTAAACTGAATACAGTGATGATCTTTGACATGTTGTTGCTTCATTCATTTAGGTTGAAATCAGACACACAGTGATGCAAAGGAAAATCAGTGGATAATTCACTTCAAATGTATTAAAACTACATGTTTGGATCACGTGAGGGGTATAAACTACAGATATAGGTGTTTAGTTCGCGATAAGAAACCCAGTGAATGTGAGGATAAACAGTGACAAACGGAGCTGTAACAGTTAACAGGAGCTGTTAGAATGTGTTTATCTAACGTGGTCCTAGTTTGTGTGGAGGATTGAGACGGTGCAGTAACAGAGTGGGGGTGGACGAGGACGATCTGGATCTGGATCAGAGTCGGACTCAGTAGAGCTGCCGCCGTTCATCACTTTAGGATTATTTTATTATTCACCTTCAAGTTGACATGAAAACTCTTCTGCTGGTTCTTTGAGGATTTTTGTTTCTTCTGTTTGAGCGACGGTAGGTTTCCTACACACATTCTGTGTATTTATATTCCAGTGAATCCTACTGTATTATGTAACAACAGTGTGGTGATGTATGTTATAAATCTGTGATTGTATACCTGTTGTCCATGGACAGACTGTAGACCAGCTCCAGTTAAACAGATCCCATCGCATCTGGTGGGAACAAAAAGGAAAGAGCCGCAGTTCATTCACTGATTAAAAGAAAACTGACCAGAACTACTACAATCCTTTATTTTTCAAGCAAAAATAATAAATGTCACTGGCTGCAGCTCCTCAGTTCTGCACCTTTGATGCTTTTCTTCATCATATCTTGAAATAAACAGTGTTTATTCAATGTTGGAACCGAAAAGAACTATAGACATGATCAAGTCAGACAATGTTTTGTCATTTGTTACCAAATATGAGGAGAAAATATCATTAGTGTCATAAGAGCTTTGATACATTTTTATCAGTAGGCCTAATATCAAATCAGGCTGTGGTTTAAAGGTTTATTTTCAGTAAAACTAATGCAAATAGAAAAATAAAGAGATAAAACAAATGAATGTGGGACGGATTAAATAAATTATACTTCCTCCCACTTTTTTTTGAAAGTGCAAATGAAGTCATACTTTAAAAACTATATATAAAAGTTTTGTTTTTTTATCTGTTTTATTCTACGGACTAAGTAAGATGAAGTTTGTTTTGTTGCATATTTGAAATAAACTAAACCAAAAAATAAATAAATAACATTTAGTTACATTGTAAACTGGTTTATATTCTTTGTTGAGTGAAAGTAAATGCTTATTAAATTTAAACTACACTGTATAATTCATTATCTTTTAGTTAAAATCAGCACTGATGTGGACATGTTTTAAAAGATAGTGATAGTGTGAAATGATCGCATACTACAATCTATAAATTAAATCAGTTTCTGACATGGATGGATTTTCAGCTTAAGTTAATTTGATGAAACAGATTGAGGATAAACTGCCCACAAACCCTTTGGAGTCAGAGTGAAGAATCAGCAAGGTTTTATCTTTGACTCTTCATATTTATGTCATTAGACAACATCCAAAAATGGAAACAGCATCGTCACAACAAACGGCTGATTGATGAAGCTCCGAGATTCAGGGAATTGGAAATCTGCGTCCACAATGTACATTTAAACAAAGTAAACTATATAAACAATGTAAAAATATGTCTTTAAAGTGAATAAAAAATGTGTCATTGATCATTAGATCCAAACTGTAAACTTGATTTGTTCTAAACATTCACAAAAATAAAACTAAATGTGATATTTCTAAATAATTTATGGATGTTTCTAGAAGATAAGGACAAAAAATGTAAAGATCTTTTATCTGAGAATACTGCGTTCTGTTGCTCATACTGTTCTAGATTCTTTTGTACTTGTCAAGTTGTGAAACTTTCTTTGTTTCAATTCAAAACATTCAACAGAAATAATAAATATAGCCACAGACTCACTAGAATAAATTTAAGGTTAAGAAACACAATAGTATCAATATAAAATTAACAGATTCAAATAATGATTATCAATAAACTGGATCTGTAGCCACTAATAACTGTCAATTTATTGGTTAATTTGACTGTTTGAAAACATGACATAAATCTATTTGACTAAACATTAATTCCTTCATAATTATTGTTTTAAATCTAAGAAATAATTAAATATTAATGCTATTAATAATATTGCTGAACACTAAAACTACTCAGGTCCAGTTGGTGACCTTTGACCTCTTTATCCTTGGACTACAGATGAACAGGTGAAAATCACTGGGTTAACTCTGTTTGACAGTGAATATAATATCAGATCAAATACACAGAAATAGCATCAGATCCAATGATCCACTGAGAACCAGTGTCTGTTCAGTCTTAATCTGTGTCTGACATGATTAATCTATATTTAAGCAATGAAACTTTTTTTTTTTTTTTGGGG
>JAPTYQ010000001.1:32969388-32997429 GCA_029814465.1 Ostorhinchus cyanosoma
GGGGGAGTTAATCACTTCATGTCCTATTGCTATGAAATTATTATAGTAATGAAACTTTCTACTGAAACTGAAACATGAACATCAGCTGTTTTTACCCTAATTACTTTTAGGTCAATTTGACCCCATCTAGTCCCTAATGAAATCATGTTTCTGCTTCATATCTGATAAATTTTAACATTTGATTCAACGTTGTATATTTTCTACATCCTGTGAAAATTTCATACACATCCATGTTTTTTTTGGGCCCATTTTGACTTTTGACTTGGATCAGTCTGTATCCATTGCACCTGTGTAAAGGTTTTCATATTGTACATTCATCAGAATTCAGACCAAAATTGTCATTTGAGGTGTTTTCAACTAAACCTGAGCTGAGCAGTAAAGACTAAAGTCCTTCTGTGTTTTGAAGGTTTCAGGGCTTGAACGTCGACATGTGCAGAGCCATGACCTTCTCAACATTCTCCATCTTTCAGCGGTTTTTCCTCTTGACAGTCATCTCAGTTCAATTCCAATATTCAGCAGCAGGGGGTGCAGATTTGACCAACAGTACACTGACCAACCAAACCAAATGTGGAGGAAGCACCAAGTGCATCGAGGGCGTCATCCTGCCGATATGGAAACCAATAAACCCACCCTTCACCGACCGCATCGCTAGAGCCACCATCTACTTCGTGGGCCTATTCTACATGTTCCTTGGCGTCTCCATCATCGCTGACCGCTTCATGGCATCTATCGAAGTCATCACCTCCCAGGAGAAGCAGATCACAATTAAAAAGCCAAACGGGGAGAAGATCACCACAACGGTTCGGATATGGAATGAGACGGTCTCCAACCTGACCCTGATGGCGCTCGGCTCCTCCGCCCCAGAGATCCTCCTGTCAGTGGTCGAGGTTTGCGGTCACAACTTCGATGCCGGCGAGCTCGGTCCAAACACCATTGTTGGCAGCGCTGCCTTTAACATGTTCGTCATCATCGGTCTCTGTGTGTCTGTGATTCCAGAAGGAGAGACCAGGAAAGTGAAGCATCTCAGGGTTTTCTTTGTCACTGCATCATGGAGCATCTTCGCCTACACCTGGCTTTACCTGATCCTGGCCGTTTTCTCTCCAGGTGAGGTGCAGATATGGGAGGGGCTCCTGACGCTCTTCTTCTTTCCACTTTGTGTTGGATTTGCTTACGTGGCAGACCGCCGACTGCTCTTCTACAAATACGTGTACAAACGATACCGAGCAGGGAAACAAAAAGGTATGATCATTGAAACTGAGGGAGAACCAGAGATGCCATCAAAGGGTGACGTTGAAATGGACGGAAAAATGCTGAAAGCTAACGGCGAAGAATTCATCGATGGAGAGTTGGGCTTCGATATTAAGGAGTTGGATGAGGAAGAAGCCCGCAGAGAAGTGGCTGCCATCCTAAAGGAACTCAAACAAAAACACCCTGAGAAGGAGATGGAACAGCTGATGGAGCTCGCCAACTACCAAGTTTTAAACCAGCAACAAAAGAGTCGGGCTTTTTACCGCTGCCAGGCCACCAGGATCATGACCGGGGCTGGAAACATCTTGAAGAAGCACGCCGCCGACCAGGCCAAGAGGGCTGTCCAGCACGATATCTGCACCGACGTTTCTGCCAACAACTTTTCCTCCAAGATCTTCTTTGACCCCGGTACCTACCAGTGTCTGGAGAACTGTGGTAGTGTAGCCCTGAATGTGGTGCGACGAGGTGGGGACCTCACCAGCACAGTGTCAGTGGATTATCGGACCGAAGACGGCACAGCAAACGCTGGCTCAGACTACCACTTCACCGAAGGAACTGTGGTTTTCAAATCAGGCGAGACTGAAAAGGAAATCCGAATCAACATCATCGATGACGACATCTTTGAGGAGGATGAGCACTTCCTGGTTCACCTCAGTAACGTGAAGGTCCTGTCAGACTGTCAGATAAAACACGTGGATGCCCCTGCTGGCTTAGGTCTACCATGCACGGCCACTGTGACCATTTTTGATGACGACCACGCAGGCATCTTCACATTTGAGGAGCCGGTGGTGACGGTGAGCGAGAGCATTGGGATGATGGAAGTGAAAGTCATCCGGTCCTCCGGTGCCCGTGGAGTCGTGGTGGTGCCGTATAAAACCATGGAAGGGACAGCGAAAGGAGGCGGCGAGGACTTTGAGGACACACATGGAGTCCTCGAATTCGACAACGATGAAATCTGGTAAGAGTAAGTTTATATATTTAATGTGAACTGATGCAGAAACACAACATTTTAATATTTGCTCCAGCAGATCCATCCAGATCCAGGTACGTTCAAAGTACCTTCAAAGTACTGACTTTCACTGGGTCAGTCACATCCATTTATGCTATTGAGGCTGTTTTCTGCTGCTGATGGGGAGCAGCCTTTAGAATCTATCAGGGCAACATTAAAGAACTGGACAAAATCCTCCTTTAAAATAAGGATAAACATCTGTAAAAGATTCCATCGAAGATTCACTTCATTGTTCCACATTGACGTAAATTTGACTTCCATTAAGATAAATACATGAGAAGAACAAAAAGCATGGTACAAAAACTTCAGGGAATAAGAAAATATTTGTGACCAAGTAAAACTTCAATTGCAGTTGCATGGTTAACATTAAAAGCCAAACTGACAAATCTTTCATTTCTTTGTGTGACTTGTCTTGTAGGTTTCTGTTAATTGATCCTTTTGTCCGTTGTCTGTCTTTATCAGCTCTGAACCAATCACAGAACTTCACTGAACATCTCCAGTTTATCATATAATTTTATTCACAGAACATGTTCAGACCGGCCGATTCCTCCCATTAGAAAACTGGTTTTGTGAACTTTTAAAACCCTGGAATTGTGGGAGATGTAGTTTGGTACATGGGTTTTTCCTCTGGATGTTGTATTTTAAGTAAACAATATAATGATCACAATATCATGTTTTTTTTTGTTTGTTTGCCTTTTTTGCTAGTTTTAGTTCATTTGACAAAAACATTTGATTTTATCTAAAATGAGAAGTTGCTTTTCAATCATCTCAATAGAACAGACTCAACATGAACTAAACTCAGCTTTTTATTGACAAACTGTGAAGTTGCCTAAAACTATATGCGTTGAAAGCAGTTTGATGTCCAATTTCATCTCATTTCTACAATCAGAAATAGGAGTTTTTAGTCATGACAGGACTCCTTTACCCTTAAGGACCCAGGATGATGTTTGGAACCAGTGAATCTGCTCTATTGATGGTGAGGAACCTGAGGTTCCAGTCTTCTTTTGATTCAAGTCTCTGTTCTAAATGTTCTTTGTCTCATTGACAAATTTGTTGAGAAGTGTTAAAATGTAAGAAAGATGATTGTTGGATCATATCAGACAGAAGGAACATTAGATGGAAGATGATCTACAAACATGCAGGATGTAAAACTCAACTCATCCAGTACACTATCAGAGTTAATGAAGATCAGATCCATGCAAATGCCTGTAGATTACTGACATTTACATATTCTTCACCTTTAGAGTAATGTTTTATATTCTATAGTGTTGATTTCAGTGGGTTTTTTCTGACGGAGCAGATCTGTCTTTTACTTTGGTGAAAACAGGTGAGGACATGAACCCCCTGATCAAGCTTCATTTGACCATCACACTCTTTTTACTCATTTCTGCCACTGGGCTTCCATAACTCCGCCTCCTCCTGGTCATGTGACTTCTCCTCCAGGTTTACATGCCTATCATAGTGGTGGCGGCTGGCAGAGTTTCCAGCAGTTGGAATGTAATGACAGCATAAACAGTGGTTGAGGAAGGTGTTAGTTTATTAATGGATGGAGCTGCTGGCAGAGCCTTATATAGACACTCATCATCACGCCTCAACATACGTTACTTTTATTAGGATCACATGTGGACTGGATCTGAACCAGACCAACATCAGAACACCATCCACAAACAACTCTGTCAAACTCTCAAATGGGCTCCAGTTCGCTGTGTCATTTGGAACTTTGCAGCGTTATGACTCAACCAATCAAAGCAGAGAGAGAGCCAGACATAACTCCATAACTTCCTGTTTTTACACTAAACATCTAAAACTGAGGAGGAGAAGGTTAAGAATGTACATCAGGACAATGACCGTCTACAGCTTTGTTTGTAGATACTTTTAACGTATGAGGTAAAAAACATTTTCGTGACAGTTCAATTTAGACTCAAGTCGCCTCCACTGTATGATGGGAAATGAAAGATCAAGTGTTTTGGAGTTGGCCTCAGTCTGAGAAATGGATGTCAGGTTTACATTCAGTGTTTCTCTGTTTTTTTCTTCAGTTTCTTTGGTTTTGTCATTAATCAGTCCAGTGTTTTCTTTCTGCAGTTTTTGTGAGTCTCTGGTTTTCTTGGGTTTCTTTGGGTTTCTTCAGTTTTCTTGGGTTTCTTTGGCTGCCGTCGTAGCTGATCTGTCAGCCTCTCTCCTTTCTCCTGCCTTTGCTGGCGTTCATCTCTGGGATCTTTTGTCTCAGTGGGTCCTCGCGTTTCTCTGTCGTGTCGGGCAGATAAACATCTGGCGGCCGCCGTGTTGGTCTCTTCCTTTTTAGGGCAGGCGTTGTGGAGCGGTCTGGGGATCCTGGTCATCGTCAGCGGCTGCTCTGCTGCTCCAGGCCCATAAAGCAGATGGATGAGAGCAGCCTGTTCCCATCAGGCCTCAGAGCCAACAATGGGGGAGGTCGCCTTCATTCTTGGGGCTTCCTCCGGACCTGCTGCTACTGCCTTGTACAGTTATGCCGCGTTTCCACTACGTGGTACCAGCTCGACTCGACTCTGCCTTTTTGTGTTTCCATTACGAAAAAGGACCTGGAATCTGGAGTTTTGGTATCACCTCCGCCGAAGTTCCAAGCAATACTTTAACGTGACGTGTAAACCCTGCAGACACTGATGGGTCAGACAGTTGTGTCTGAGTCCCACTGTTTTACAAGAAACAGATGCGGAAATTGACATGAAATATAGCGGTAAGTTAATCCACATGACAGCCCGCAAAACTACACCATGGTCGGTCCTGGAGATTCAGTCTTTGGTGGCCGACGTAAAACTTCAGACGTGACACCACACAATGAGCAAGTTTATCAGTAACTCTGAGCAGACAACACAGAAGTAACAGGCCGCACCACTATGACGTCCAGGTACTGTAAAATCAGTACTATCCTGTAATGGAAGGAATAGTACCTGGTACCTGAGTCGAGTCGAGTCAGTTCCATGTGGTGGAAACGTGGCATTAGACACCATGACAGGGCCTGATCACACCAACATCCAATCCCATCACAGTGTTACAATCACTCTAGATCCTTTTATCTGGTTTCTCTGTCATTGCTAAACTCATCTCGCCATTGATCAAATCAAACTATTTTTGTATTTTTATTAAGTTAAAGGTCACTCACACTCACACGAGGTTTAAGCTTTAGACAATGGTCCTTAATGACTCAAGTGGTTAAATAAAAGTCACATTAAAATAATTAATTAATCCATTCATGACTGAATAAGATAGTAACATAAAAAAAGAAAAACCTCAATGTAATTAGAGACTAAGGATAAACTAGACATTGACTGCAGACAGCGCCCACTAAAGGAAATCAACCACACTGAACAATCCCACTATGGTGTGACGACACTCTAGGAAGCTAATAAATCAACAGTTTGACCCTTAAAACATCTCCAGGATGTGGATTCATGTCTCTCATCAATAAATGTGAAGTTTCTTAGCGAAATGATCAGAGGAAAACAGGTTAAAGTCCGCAGGAACAATTTTCATCCAATGATCAAAAACAGAAACCAAAACACAGTCAGGTTATATGACGCAGAAGAACAATAGTGAACAGGCAAAAACCCAAAGTCACAAAACAAACTGATGAGTAACAGAAAATCCAAAGACAAAGAACATATGAGAGAACCGTGAACATAAGGAGACAATAAACAGTGTGACAGCGAAGACATGGGGTTAACTTCAAATTAAAACAATTGAGGAACCTACACAAGAAGTTTCTGTTTCTGTCAGAAAGTGGCCACGGATGATATCAGATCTTACTTTTTAATAGTTTAATTCATTCTGGGTTAAAACTCAGGACATGACAATGTTGAACACATTTATTTTTATCTCTCTGAGTGACGCAGCTTTGTCATATTCTAATGGACACAGTGATGCATTTATGTAAATTACATAATTTTATATCCCTTTGTTTTAGCATCTATTTCTTGTCTTTTTCTTGGCTTTAGGTTTTAGTTATAACTGTTTCTTCCCAGTTTTTTTAATTTTTTTTTGAATTACTATATATATATATATATATATATATATAATGTGAATCATATCTCTCTGTTTATCACCAGGTTTTGATAGTTTTTTTTTTTTTTTTTTTACTGCCTGAACTAATTATTAATTAACAGAAACTAATGAAAAGGCTCCACCCACCAACCCACCCACATGACCAAGGTTAAATCCACAGATGCAGGAAGTCCCCACGATGGCCCCCTGTGGACGTTTACTGTGAAGTTCATCAGGTCTGAAGCTCTGTTACAGTCCATACGATGGAAAATATGAGCAGCAACCTTCAAATCCATCAATCTGCTTCAATTAATAAAACATGGAGTGACTGGAGGCCACACACTAGAGGACAGATCGTCCAATCAGAGCAGCCGTCGCCTGAAGCCCGAAGAAACCTCCAACGCTGGAGGCAGATCAGGACCAACTTCCCATCATCTGTGACCTCCATCGATCTGATCCAACAGAAGCAGTCAGACTGGACTGAACTGGAACCTCCACGGAATCATCCTCTTTATTTCATGGGATTTTTAGTTTTTGTTGGTCTGTTGTTACAGTTTGACGTACAAAGTAGATTTTGCTGCGTATAAACAGGAGAATGCGAAGTTCTGTGATTGGACATTTGTTGTTGAAGTCCAGTTGTTCACCTTTGGTTCTTTACTTAAATGTGGTCAGTTTTCACTGTTCGGCTTGTTTCCCGTCGTTCCCGTCATGCCTCAGATTCCTGCCTTTTTCTCTGTCTTATTATTTTTCTGTTTCAGCAAAACTATTCAGATCAATATAATCGATGATGAAGAATACGAGAAAAACAAGAATTTCTTCCTGGAGATCGGAGAGCCTCGGCTTCTGGAGATGAGTGAGAGGAAAGGTGGGGGTCACCTGTCACCTGTAGCCCTGCCTCCTAACCCCGCCTGTGACCTTTGACCCCTGTTAACCCAAACTCACTGACGTCAAGGAAAAAGGATCATTCAAAACATCAGTTAAAGTCACAATGAATTAAAATCAGACATCCACAGAGGCAGCTTATGGATTATCTACATGTTTTCATTAAAATGTTGACATAAACAGGAAATGAACAGTTTGTCAGCGACTGTTTCACCTTCATCCTGATAAAGTGACAAACAGATGAAATATAGGATATTGAAGTTTATTTTAACTCCCATCTGGAGAAATATCCTGATTCTTGAAAATAAATAATTCTAATTCACTAACTTTTAATTAACAGACTTTTAATCAACTTTACTGAAACAGTGAGATAAATAAGAATAGTGTATTATAATGCAATCAAAAACTATTTTCAAATAACTTCAGTAAAAAGTTAATAATGAGACACTCACGTCCTTTCCTCAGTATTTTCCTTTGTTGTGACTTTAGCGTTGTTCATCGGATCGGAAATCATCTCCTGTCAGAGTCTTGTCAAACCTCATCCATCACTGTACTAGTGCATGACCTCTTACCTCTGCCCCCCATCCCACCCCCACTGTGTTTTGTCCACAGGAAGACCATAGCTGTTAGAATAATTGACGGTGAGCAGTATGATAAGCAGGCGACCTTCTACATAGAACTGCAGGAGCCCAACTGGAAGAGGAGATGGACAGGTGCTGATCCCAGTCTGGGTCTGGTCACTTTATTGCCGCTCTGTCGCTTCCTCCTTTAAACACTTTCAGCTGCAGATGGACAGTCAGCTCTGATTGGTTCAGACTGGTAAACGCCATTTGGACTGGTTAGAATGAGAATAAACTAGTCAGGACTAGTTATAGACTGAACAGGACTCGTTATGGACTAGTTAAAAATGGCCAGAACAAGTCACAAAGTTATCAAAATTAGTTAGAAACTGTTAAGACTCGTAAGGACTATTTACACACGAGTGGCAAGGCCTTAGTTACAGACTGGTTACAGACTTATCAGGACTGGTCTGTACTGGTTACAGAGCGATTAGAAATGGTTACAAATGAGTTAGGACTGGTTCCAGACAGATTGAAGACTGACCAGGGGCTTTTAAAGAGACAATTAAAATCATACAGTTGATGGCAGAAGTTGACGGTTGTCAGAGTCATGTAGATAATTGGAGTTATGTATTATTATTATTATGAGCATTACAATCAGTGGAGTCTGATGTTTTACATGACATTCCTCTATGTGTGAGTTCCAATCCAGACAGAGGTCATCACTCACAGTTCCACATTTGGATTCTGTGTAACTGGATAGAACCATAAAAAGACTTAGGAATTATATTAACAAGCAGATGATTTTAACAAGAAGTGACTAGATATTGACAGAGGACAGATGTGGACAGTCGTTGTGTCCTGTGTTGTTTTATTCCCTCATTCGTTTGTTCATATTAAACCGACTGTTTCACTGGATTCTGTTTTGTATTAACATTTAATCCTGACTTTTATTTATAATATTACTGTTGTGAACAGAATCATCCTGTTACTGTTAGACTGTGTTCAGGTTTTGAACAGCTATAAAAATGTCCTGACTGTCAGTGAACGCACCTCTTCTCTTCTTATTCTTCTCTTCAGCTGTGTTGCTGCAGGAAGTTGGTAAGCTCAGTCTTGTTTTTCCTTTCCTTTCCCTTCTCTTCCTGCTCACTGCTTCCTCATGTTCATTTCCTTCACACATACTGAAAACACATTCAGACTGTCATTCTGACTCTGGCTTTCATATCTTTCAGGTGGATTCGTTAAAACAGGTATGAAGTTCATCATGTTTTCTTTCGTGATGTGTTAAAAATGTTCATTACTTTGATATTAATTCCTGTTTTCTGTACGCCTGTCACATAAACACCTGTTTGGTAAGACACCTCTGACTGCTGTGGATGTTTACTTTAAGAAAAAACACTTAAAGTAAAATACATTACAGTAAAACTTGTAACACCACAACCACTGTGACTCCACACAGATAAACCCACAATACATCTGTCTGTCTGTTAATTTGTCCGTCTCTTTAACCGTCTGTCTGAATGAATTAATCTAAAATCAATGTAGAGAGCATTAAAAACATGGACTGAAATGACTTTTCATAGATCTAACGATTTTCAGCTTCAGGAAGCTTTGTTTTCCTGTTTTTCAGATTGTATACGAGTCAACAAAACACTCCAGATTGACACCAAATTATTTATCTTCATTAAAAAATGAAAAAGGCCAACAGATTCCACAACCAAGAACTTAAACTAACATAGAGAAAAGGCCAGACCTCAAAAGTCTTGTGAAAACGAATCCCTGTTCTGTTTTATGTTTAGAATTTTAGGAAGTTGACACTGTGGCTCTGAACTTCAGCAACACTCTCTAATCACCTGTTGATCTGTTCAGGTAAAGATGTGTACAGGAAGGTCCAAGGACGAGAGCATTTTGCCCCTTCAGCCATCATCACCATCACAGGTACGTCGTTCACAGATCCCCTGACCCCTCCACCCAGTTTCACCCAAAATTACAGGAACTGGATCTTCTCACACACATCCTGCTCTGGAAACAAACACACACACCCATGCATATACCCCTATTAAAACAACTCTATGAAAGGAATCACCACGAACAGAAGTCAAATAAATAACTTATTACATTTTATAATATTAGATAAAACCTCAATAACAGATACAGAACTAGTCTTTAAAGGTTAATTTAATACAAATCCATTAGAAACTAACTGTAATTCACTTTAACACAAGTGCAGTTAAAGTACAGTTACATTCGTGCAGTCACCTCTCTGTTACCAGTGGGCTTTACCTGGATTCCTCTGGTCTCTCTTTGGGCTATTGAAAGACGTGCAGAACCGGAACCGGAGCCATCATGGTCCAGGTCCACTTCCGGTAGCTTATGTTTTAGCTTAGCTGTTAGCTTAGCGGTTGGCTGGAAACAGAGTGATGTTTGACGGCCCAAAGCAAAGTCTTAAATGGTAAATATAACTACACAATAATTCTTATTCAAGTGCTTAAACACGAGTACTTTCGTTCTTCGGACATTTTATTCAGAGAACTTATCCCAGCGTTCCGAAACGAAGTCTTCCATATCTTAAATCGCTGTGCCAACGCCCCTCAGCCAATCAGGTGTTCAAGAACTTGACGTTACTCGGATTGGAATCGAACCGAATTGGAGTTTGAGAAATCGGACAATTCGACCCAGATAATGCGATTCTTAGTCGAGCTATGCCGGCATATATACTCAACCCACGCTTGGCCGGACTATTGACTAGCCTGGAGACGCCCCCTTCCGGAAATGACGAGAGTCACATGAAAACAACATAGTAGCAGAAGGTATTAGCCTTCTGCTAAAATCATCGTCACACGACTTTGTGTGCAGTTTACGGGTAACCCGATCAGGGTGAACAGTTTGGACCAAATGGACTGAGCTGCTGCATCGTTGTCGTCTATATTCTCGCTCGGTGTTGTTGTCCTTATTGTACTATGTCTGCTTCAAATCTGCCGTGTTTCTTTACTAATTGTTCTTCATCCATGACGCCAACCGGAAGAATGCAAACGCTAAAGGGCGTGTAGCGCCACCTAGTGTCTCGGAGTCGAACGTCAATAATTCGATTTTGTCGCAGTGCATGTATACTCGGATTTCTCAGAAACTCCAGTTAAGTCCTTAGCTCGATTATTGCCAATAGTTTGATTTAGATGAGCATGTAAACGCACTGAGTGCCACTGAGGTAAACAGGTCAAGTTTATCACTTTATATGGATGAAGAGAATTTAGCAAGAAACATGTAAATTAGCAATTAAATTAAATGTAATTTAATTATACAATGATAAAACACAGAACAGCGTAATATTTTATAAAATGAATCAATAGTGCATAAACTAGGGGTCATCGTTTAACACTATTGTTAAATTACTTCTGAACAGAATACATGAGTCATAAATACAAGAGAAAACATTTAAGAAAAATTGCACATTACAAATGGTAACATTTGCTATTTTAATAAAATTGGTATATATCAGTGTTACAATAACAGGTACATTTTATACTAAAAAAAATGTAGATTTTAAGACATTTGAGAAGTTTTGTGTGCCTTAAAATGACAGAAAAAAACAAGACTAAGAATTTCATGAATTAAATATTGATTAACGTCACTTGGCTTAATGTATTTTTATTATTACTCTGTTTTTCTATATATTTATCATGTATTGTACTAATATTTTATTGTTTTTCTCATCCTTTTCCTTTTTATTAATTTTTGGATTTCATTACTAAAGAAAAGCTTTAATTCATGAACACATATTATCTGATTTTATGCTGCATTCACAATCATCTGTAGATTACAGTAATCTCAGCATGAATAGTTATGGACATTTAAAATTCATTTACAGGTTAAAAACTACATATATAAAATATGAGCAATACTCTAGGTGTGAAAGAATCCAGGGGGGTTACATCTCACCAGTTGTATATTTGACTGGTTTGAATTTTGTGTAAGTTTATTGCTAAATTTAGGACCACAACTCCTATGATGTTTAGCCATACATTATTTTCTATGAAGTGAAGAATGTTGAAGCTCATTTCTTTTTCTCAGTTGGATAATTTAAAGTCCTCTAATCTGAAATGATTCGGATCCCTGACAAGCAGTGTTTTACCTTCATCCCTGCGGTTCATCTGTCCACTCCTCCATCCGTCAGTCATCATTCTGTCCATGTCATGTTTCTTTGAGGGCTTATCATAATGTCCACTGACTGTCCTACATTCTCCATCTCAGAGGACGGAGGTGAGGAGTGTTTGACAAAGAAGGAGGAGGA
The DNA here is from genome assembly GCA_029814465.1 of Ostorhinchus cyanosoma. Taxonomy (NCBI): domain Eukaryota; kingdom Metazoa; phylum Chordata; class Actinopteri; order Kurtiformes; family Apogonidae; genus Ostorhinchus; species Ostorhinchus cyanosoma. The sequence continues at coordinate 32,981,393 of JAPTYQ010000001.1, forward strand.
GGAGCGTCGGATCGCGGAGATGGGTAGACCGATGTTGGGTGAACACGTCAAGCTGGAGGTTGTCATTGAGGAGTCATATGAGTTTAAGGTGAGTTTTTTAATTAATGACTCATAAAGAAGATGTCAAGAAGTTCATCCAGCATGGAGGTGGTGAGAAACCTGCACTGAAATATGTCCATCTGTGTCTGGTCTTTTGATCCAACCTCATTCCTGATCCATTAGGTGGACATTAAACATCTGCTTTGGTTCATCTGTGTCTTCTGGATGTTGGTTTTCCTTCTGGTTTTCAGAGCACTGTGGACAAACTGATCAAGAAGACCAACCTGGCTCTGTTGATCGGGACCAACAGCTGGAGGGAGCAGTTTGTGGAGGCCATCACAGTAAACTCTGGTACGGAGAACCAGCACAGCTTTAAACTAACTATCCTGCTCAGTCTGCGTTTACCAAAAAGGACGAGTAACGCAAGCCTACTGCTACTGAATGAAGATACAACACAGTGTTGAAAGAACTAATAAATAGTGAAAACACTGCACTACAAGTAGTAACACACACATAGTAACAGGGGCCCAATCCCAATTCACCCGTTGTTCCTCCCCCTTACCCCTACCCCTTGGCCCTTGTACTTGGCCCTACCCCTTAAAACAGAGTTGCAAGCGGTAGGGGTTGAAACATTCTCCTATGAAACGAGACAACCCTTTGAGACCTGTTACGTCATCAGCAGTCATCGATTCCACTATAAACAGATGTGACAACTTTGTTTCCAAAAGAATTCACCACGCCATCAGCAGCTGTAACCGTCTGTGTTGTATGGACTTTGATCATCTTTTTGCAGCAGAAATGCGATCTATAATTCATTGAAACGGTATTAAACAGTTGATCAAATTATGAATTTTTTTTACCAAGAAAATGCGTACATTTATGTTTCTTTCACACTGCTACACTTTTTTGCTGTGTTTTACCTCCATCTTGCTGATGATTCGAACAGAATTATGTGACATTTCTCATACCCCTCCATTTGTTGTGTGGTCCTGAAAAGTCACCATTTTAAAGGCCAAACAGCCCTCCCTCTTAGCCCTCCCCCTCCAACTCATCGAGAATTGTGACACCCCTACATCTTCACGTGAACACACAAGATGGAGGGGTAGGGGGAAGGACCAAGGGGTGAAGTGGGATTGGACCAGGATGTACAGTACTTCAGATGAGTACATACTGTTAAGTAACCTCAGTACTGTGGTCAAAGTACTTTGACCATTAGTCCATGCTGACTCCTGGCTCCGCCCCTCTCCTCAGGTGATGATGATGATGATGAGAACGGCGAGGAGAAGCTGCCGTCTTGTTTCGACTACGTCATGCACTTCCTCACCATCTTCTGGAAGCTCCTGTTTGCCTTCGTTCCTCCGACAGACTACTGGAATGGCTGGGCCTGCTTCGTCGTCTCCATCTCCGTCATTGGCCTCCTCACTGCTGTCATCGGAGACCTGGCCTCACACTTCGGCTGCACCGTTGGCCTCAAAGACTCTGTCACCGCTGTGGTGTTCGTAGCTCTGGGAACATCTGTACCAGGTGATGGTTGATACAGCCTTTGAGTTACAGATTATACTCAGCTGTAGATCTACTTCTGACCACTAGGTTTAGATCATTTAACCACAGGATGGTGGCGTCCACGTTTATTTAAGAACATTACATCACTTTATTGTGGACTATGAGATGAACTGGTTCTTCTGAATCTGGGTTGGTGTGAATGTTTCATCAGGATGCCTGTTTCCACTTTCTGTCCCACAGACACTTTTGCCAGTAAGGTGGCCGCCATCCAGGACCAGTACGCTGATGCTTCCATCGGAAATGTGACCGGAAGTAATGCCGTCAATGTGTTCTTGGGGATTGGCGTGGCCTGGTCCATCGCTGCCATTTTTCACAACTCCAAAGGTCAGCCGTTTAAAGTCAACCCTGGCACACTGGCCTTCTCCGTCACGCTCTTCACCATCTTTGCCTTCATCTGCATTGGTGTCCTCATCTATCGTCGCCGACCAGAGATTGGGGGCGAGCTCGGTGGACCACGAATGCCCAAGATCCTGACGAGCTGCCTGTTCTTCAGCTTGTGGCTCATGTACATCGTGTTCTCATCACTGGAGGCTTACTGTCACATAAAGGGCTTCTGAGCAGTTGGTGCTGGGTCAACCAGGCTTTCCTGAACATCTGAAGGATTTACAGCTTCTGACGCCGGTTCTACAGGCTCCTGTTGACTGGAAAAGGGTTTGGCTCTCCTTGAGTTCTGACTGAAAGTACAGGGACAGGTTCTAAACAGTTCCTAATGGATCTGAAGATTGTGATGTTCATGTTACATTAGTGGGTGGTAGATGTTTTGTAGATCATTAAACACTTTGATGGGTACAGACTGTGTGCTTCTTTAGGTCTAAGAAAGGTCTGTGACAGGTGTTAAATGTCCCATATGCTCCTAGGGGATTCAGCAGGGTCTTCACAATCCTTCTTGTGGAACCCTAGAGTCCTGAAACCTCTTTGCAGTGTCCATATTGGACTGCTGACCTTTGAAACACTAGATCTTCCTCATTGTTCACCACAAACAGCCTCAGGAATAGGTGAGTGTTTGCACCAAAATGAGTATCTGCACTGAGTTTGACCTATAGTAAACTGAAATAAAAACAAATGGAGAAAATAAAACATGTTTGGTGTTTAAGGTGTGATATGCAATGTACTTCAAAAGATAAAAAAAGAGAGCATGGGAGAAAGATTTTGTAAAGAAACAACAATCCTGATGTTATATCAAAGCTATATCACCTTATATTTCCACAGAAGTTCACATGGTAACCAGATCACCTCTGGGTCCAAAATGCCAAACCACAAACTCGGCCCACTTCTTACAACCCCAATTCAAAAAACAGTTGGGGTGTTGAAAATAATTATGTGTAAAACTCATAAACCCAGATTAAATTGACAATAGAACATTTAAAACATATCAAATGTATTAACTGAGAAAATAAACCAGTTAAAGAAAAAATAAGGTAAAATTGAATCTGATGCAGTAACTGACCTCCATAAAGTGTTTCCAGCTCCATGTTTCCACTGTGGATCATTTCTTCCTTAACATCACTCTGTGAATGTCTGGACCTGAGGAGACCAGATGATGGACTTTAGAGGACTCTTGTCCCATTCTGGTCATCAGGCAGGTTCAGGATCAGGACTCTTCTACTATGAAGCCATGCTGTTGGAATAGATGCATCTGTGGTTGAACATGGTCTGGAGGAAATATTCCAGGTGTTCTCTGTAAAAGTGAAGATGCGGAAGTGAAGTGCCGGTTCTAAATCGTGTTCACATATGGCTTCTTCTTTACATGACAGAGCTTTAACCTGCATTTTTGGATGAGATGGTGAACTGTGTTCAGACAGGGGTTTGTGGAAATGTTCCTCAGCCCATGCACTGATTTAATCACAGAAGTATGTGTGGTTTTAATGCAGTGCAGCCTGAGGACATGAAGATCAGCCACATCCAGGACTGATTGGTGAATCCTGCCATCATGAACTTTATTTTCATTCTGGTTCACAGTATCTTCACATACTTTTAACCAGGACTGTTTTATCTGCTCTAGCTGTGGATGTCACAACAGAATCAATCAGGTATTAAACAGAAACAACAGGAAACATCTCTGTATCATGAGGAAATGATGACTGATAACTGGACCGAGACCCTTTAAGATATTTTGGTAACTGTTCAAACATTATATATATCATTTAATACTAAAAGATTTTTTTCCTAAATTGTAAAGACTATGATTGTCAGTTTATTTATTAAATTAATTAATTGTGGAGTTAGAAACATCTACAGACTCATCATTAGACTGTGGATCCTTCAGTTTATGCTTAGATGAATATGTGACCATGAGATTTAAAAAAACCAAAAAAAACATACATCATTAATAACTGATAATAGGAGTTTAACATCTGACACAATGGAATAACAGAGGCGCTGAATTTAGAAAATATATAAGTGAATAATTAAACTTTATTAATTAAACATGAACCAATTAAACAAAAAAAGAACAACTGATTCATATAATGTGTTATTATTATAGACTGAGTCACTTTCACAGTATTTACAGTAATAAATATCCAGTAAAATACAATAAAATTATACACAATATGAAGTATTCTGATTCTCACATCAGAGAAGATGAGTTAAAGGTTTACTGCAGATAATAGAGATGAAGAAGACGAAGAAGATGAGGGGGAGGATACAGCCCTTAAGGACCACCCACTGGCAGGTCACATGATGACTAGGAGGAGCTTCCAGGTTTGTTGTAGCCAAAGACACCGACGGGAAAGTGTTTGACGTGAGTCGGCCACTGAGCAGCAAGTTGGAAAAACTTCACATCATTCCACTCGACGCCATCCACGGACACTGGGATACACACAGTATTATGAATACTACAAGTAAAAGTAGTATGAGAAGCAGCAATAGTAGTAGTGGTGGTGGTAGTGGCATTAGTGGTGGTAGTAGTAGTACTAATATTAGTAATAGCAGTAGTAGTAGTAACAGTATTAGTTGTAGTATCAATGAGACACCCTAAACACAGTAAATGTGACATTACATACTTGTAATTTCTATATAATTGTTATAATTCCTCTGTATATTTGATTTGATCAGGCTAAATCCTGATTAAAACAGATCTGATGTGAGATCAGTCAGGCTATCAGTGTTTTTACCTCTGAGCGTGTGCTGATGCTTCGAGGTGCAGATCAGTCGACTAATCCCTTCAATCACCTGGCTCCTTGACTCCGCCTCCTTTTCCTTGGTCTTCTTACTGAGGAACATGACTGTCAGACGGACACTTTCATTATCATCATCATCATTTTCACTAATTGTTTTTAAATAGATTTTCACAGAGGTCAGGGTCCAGGTCCAGTTTAAGGTTTACTCTTAACGCCAGTTGTGATTGGCTGTCAGACTTTATGCTGTGATGCTATAAAGTCAGATGTTTTCTAGAATGATCATCCTGAGACACTGTGGGTGAATACTTACCTCCTATTTCCTTTTGTTGTCCACATGAGTGAAGGTTTGTTTTCACTGTTGTTTTTCACAAATCTGACCTTAAACTTTCAGTATTTGTGCTCAATAATCTGTTTCTACAGTGAACTTGGACACAAACAGGCTTCAGTTCCATGAAGCTGATATTGTCCTGGACATCTGGATATAAAACACTTGGGTATTGTGTAATTCTCAAGTACATTAAAAAGGTGAATGTAACAAAGTGTAGAAGTTGAGAAAATACTGTTAGACCTGAGTGGATTAAAGGAGACAGTTCAACATGTGACCTCGAATCATCATCACCATCATCAGCTGAACCAGGTCCAGATCACACCTGATGCGTTCTCTTCATTTCTACATGACGTGATGATGAAACAGGTGTCTCCGCCCCCTTTGACTCACCTTTCTTGTTCTTCTCCTTCGTCACCACCGTCATACTCATCAGATCTCCAGGGCTCAGCCTTGACACCTGAAGGCACCGGAAGTTACTCTTCAGAGTGTTTTTCGTCCCCACATCCCTCCTCCGCTCACCTCCTCCTCCACCTGCCGCCACCGCTGCACTCTGATTGGTCCAGTAGTCGACCTGCAAGCCCATCACCTCCCCCGGAACGCTGAGGAAGAGGAGCAGATGTTAACTGAAGCCTACCCTTCATTTTGATAGATCTGTAATAACTGTAACTGTCGTACAGCTCCACCTACAGACTGGATGCTGGACTGCAGTGATAAAACACATAAACTACCCCAAAAAAAGACACGTTTCCTGACTTCAAACCTCTGGTGATTCTGTTCTGCAAACAGCAGGTTGGAGTTGTTCATCTGACAACTCATCACCTCACGACGGACGCCTGTTAAAGGAAGTTTAATGAAGGGAATGGTAACATAGCCACACCCACACCCCTCCTCTAATCTCCTTATTGACCTTCTTCTACCTGCCTTCCCTCAGCCCAGTCTGACCATGCTCTCCTGACTCCGCCCTCTGACTCCACCCCCACAAAACTTGAAAAATGCACACAATCATCAAAAAGAAAATTTAAATGACGTGTAATTGTGGATGATGACTACTCGTCTGTGACAGGTATAAAAGTTGACAGCCAGACAGATACCTGATGGAAGGGGAGGGGGGAGGGGTGGAGCTGATGCCGATTGGCCCTCCAGACTGGTAGGGTGGAGATCCCAGTATGATGTCATCAGAGTCCACTAGACAGAAACACAACTGTCAGAAACTCCAGCCAAACAAAGGGTGTCGCTTCGACAGGTGAGTCCAACCTACCTGAGGTGGACTGGAAGTTCTGCTCCACCACGCCAACCTTCACCAGCTGAGAACAAACAAAACAGCATGTGATCAGTGTGTCATCAGATGGAAAATGAGTAAAACCTGAAACTGGATTAAAACCACAAACTGGTTCTGTTTGATTTATCTAGAAATAAAGAAAGAAAACCAAAAAAAAAGTCCAACTCCTCAAGATCTTAAGATAAAACAAACATACAGGAAAACAGGTTCCTGAAGATAAATTAACTAATTATAAGAAGAACATGAGCTTAATCTTGAGCTAATGAAAACACAATTGTTGGAGTTCTCGGTTTCCATATAATGCATCTTTATGAGAAAAAAAACATCTGATGAAATGGGGCTGAAATGTGTGTAACATAATAATCTATGCAAATCAGTGTAAAGGTTAAAACAGATGTTCTCACCCCGATGAACGGAACAAACTTCTGGTAGGAGTCGTCGTCAAAGCTGAGGACAAACAGTCACATGTTAGTTGAGGTTGGCGTTTTACTGGGGAATCTGCTGAAGTAAAACATGAGGCACCTCCTGTGTTTGCAGGTCAACATGGCCTCTGAGATCGGACACATGTGAGACACACAAGCTCCGCCCACGTACTGCGACACGCGGCTCGCCACACCCACCGTATCTAGATCAAACGGGATCACAGTTGTCAACACAGTAAGGTCACAAAGGATGCTCTGATTGGTCCACAGGTGAGTCTGCTTCTCAAAGCAGAACTATCGGTGTCAGTCAGTGAACCCCAAAACAACAAATATTATCATTATTTTTTTATTTTATTTATTTTTTTTATCACTATTAGTATTTCTAATGTGTAGGTACCGGTTTTACAACTCTTTTTATTATTGCTGTTTCTATTATTTTCTTTTCCTTTTTATCTTCTAATTCTTCTTATATCAGTACAGATTCCTGGAGAGATCTGTAAAGTGCTATCCAATCTAATCTAATTTCCTATTTTTGTGGGACTAAAATGATTATCCGATCTTATTTTTTCTTGTTTCCTCTGTGTTTTATTCTGTTCATCTTTGTTTATTAACTGTAACATCTTTGTTTGATTAACTGTTAAAGGGAAGGGTTGGACTGGAAAACATAGGGTTGAATAAAAAAAATTTAACTATTAATAGTAATTTTGATAATCCTAATTTCTAAAGTAAATTTCTCAGTAACATTTTCTTTTTCTCTTACAAATGAAAATATCACTCATATGTACAGAATGTCATGTTATTTTACCTTAAATTTATATAAAATTGTAGTGAAAAATCATCACAGGTCAGTTAATGTTTATAATATGACATTTAAAGTCTTTAAATATGGGCGTGTTTTCTCATGGTGACATCACGCAGGCGGTGTTTTATGATTGGTTGGTCTGTTGGGTGAGTTTTACCCAGAGGGGGGGGCTCCAGGCGTCCAAATAGCTCCCTCCAGCTGCTGTCCATGAACAGACTATTGAATTTACCATCCAGCGTCGCCAGGTACTTCGCCAGTGGGTGGGACCCTAGTCAGGTGATAGACACGTGGAGCATCATGGGAAAGTTCGCAGTGAGTTGTGATGTTCATACGAGAGTTTGAACGTACCGACAGGGAGGATCAGGAAGCGCACATAGCTCAGCCAATCCAGCGTCTTGCTGGCCAGCTGCTCCACAAAGCAGCCGAGGATAGTGTTCAGGTAGCTCTGGTCTCCGCCCACCGCCACTTTCACAGTGGGCGGTGTCTGAGAGTTGCAGTTACAGCTGGAAACACATGGTTGTACTGTAATGTGAGTTGATCAGAGGCGGGGTCAGGTAAAGGGGTGGATCAATGAAATGACTCTTACAATCTCTGGATGCGGCTGATGATGGCGCTGAAGGCGGCGTGGACGTCGGCCACTGAGACGGTGCACACGATTGGCTGGTCGAACAGAAGCTCTGACAGGTACTGAAGGGGGCGGAGTTTAGACACAATACACAGGCAGGTGAAGAGGTGTCAGTAATAAGTGTAATGTAGAGGAGATGAGGTTGAACGGCTGTGATTCACTGGTTCATCCTGAAGGCGTTGAACTCAACATTAAATACTAAACTCAGTGTGTTTTGGGTTTTGTTTTCATCTAAACCAAAATAATGAAAATCAGGGTTTACAACTTTTGCTACGTTACTTTTCTTTTGTAAAGGTGTTTTACTCTTTTCGATTCAATAACCTAGAGAAAAATGGACATAGAGGTGGATAGACATATGGACAGACAGATGGACAGGCAGACAGATGGAAAGACAGGCAGACAGATGGACAGACGGACAGATGGACAGACAGACAGATGGACAGACAGACAGATGGACAGGCAGACGGACAGACAGACAGATGGACAGACAGACGGACAGACAAGACAGATGGACAGACAGACAGACAGATGGACAGACAGACAGATGGACAGACAGACAGATGGACAGACAGACGGACAGACAGACAGATGGACAGACAGACGGACAGACAGACAGATGGACAGACAGACGGACAGACAAGACAGATGGACAGACAGACAGACAGATGGACAGACAGACAGATGGACAGACAGACAGATGGACAGACAGACGGACAGACAGACAGATGGACAGACAGACAGACAGACAGATGGACAGACAGACGGACAGACAGACAGATGGACAGACAGGCAGATGGACAGACAGACAGACAGATGGACAGACAGACGGACAGACAGACAGATGGACAGACAGGCAGATGGACAGACCTGTCCCTGCCAGTCTGTGGTGTTGATGAGGATCACAGACTCTGGGATCTGATCGTCTGAGAACAGGATGTGGTTCAGCTGATCCAGCACCGACTTCCTGGCGACCTGCAGACAAACAAACACACAACATCCAATGGAAGAAACATCTAAAGGTCAAATGTCAACACTTTTAGGTTTTTAAAGTTGAACTTAACGTCCTCACTCCTCATACCACAGGTTCACTTTGCGGGTCTCACCTGCAGCGGCGTCCGGTAGTCACATGACGTCTCGCTGTCCACGCTGCTCATCCGCTCAGTGCTTTTCGAGTTCTGTCTATCCTTCATGGAGATGCTCCACGGATGGCGAGATGATGGGACTGTCCGACTGCAGAGACACAACGCTGTACTGGAAATGACACACTTAAACAAACACATCAGAACTCTGAACTTGAATTATTTCAGGATTTACAACTTGGATGTTCACCTCAGCAGTTTTATCTGGTTTCTTATAAAAATAAAAAATATTACAAGCATATTAGTGAGCCTTTAACAAAACATCAAGCATAATGTGTGACCTTTAATAAACACCCCATATGACATCATACCTGCTTTCATTTGATCTAAATCATATTTGAAAAATGTATCTAAATGAAACTCAAACTAATAGTAGAACTTACAAAAACCTCAGTTAAATCAACTCAGCTCTACCTCGGTGACATGTGTGTCAGAGACTCGGTTTTATGGAGTTTGGCAGCAGGTCCAGCATCTGTTGCTACGGAAACGTCCTCCTCCGCATCCTATGGATAGAACACAGAACAGTAAGACACAAAGCAACGGGAAAGCAGACTGTGTGTGACTGAACCAGACCCACCGCAGGACCGGACTCCTCTCCTCTGGACTCATCGGGGGGTCGGGGGCCTCCAGGGGACGGCAACTCCGGTGCCTGGTAACAACCAAGACACAGCAGTTAGACAGTGTTACCAGCAGGGGGTGGCAGAGGTCCAGCCCTACACCTGAGAAAGGTCCTGAATACAATACTTCTGCTCAACACTGAGCCTTTAAAGAACATCTGGGAACACTTTGGTTTTCAGAACATGGTTGTGTTTCCTGGTGGGTGGAGCCAAACTCACCGCTGCAGGTTTTGGGTGGAGTTGAGTCTTCTGGTTGTGAACGTTGCAGAGCTCGGTCTGAGAACCAGACTGAGAAACACCCTCAAAGAACGGCCTGAAACCAGAACCCAAACCCATGACTTGAAAGACAAATGAATGAATGACTGGATGATATCGGTATCATCACCTCATCTGTTCACTGATATCAGTGTCACATGTTTATCTGTTATGTTTTATCAAAGAATTTTTCAACAATGTGTCTGTTTTAATCAGTGATGAGCAAATCAGCTATTTTATACTTAAAACTAGCAATCAGAAGCAACAGCCAGGAGTATTTCCCTGAATGCCCCCAATCCTTAACCAGACAGCTATGATGTCATGATGCGAGGCCTCCCCAGGTCATGACCTTTCATTTGCACTTGATTTGAAGTCAATCGGACAAATAGCTCCAGAGATATGAACAAGAGTGTTTAGTGATTTTAAACTTTTGAGCAGCCCCTTGTGGGCACTCTAGAAATGGTAAATCATCCAAAATCGAATCAGTTCTTCCTCTCTATGATATTGATTGATATGGAAAATATGGAATTTCTAAACCCAATATTTTTCAAGTTATCGCGTTAACACGAAGGATATCTGGAGGCAGCAGAGCCAGTGGCGGTGGTCGGACCAAGAACATAATATCCCTGAAACTTGTGTTCAGGGATATAATAAATATTTATGTGTTAATGGGGATAAATAACAACAAAAACTATTAAAAAAAAAACAAAACAGAAGGGAACATCGGTATCAGTGATGGGTCATCATATTGACCCAGATTCTGTGGGAACTGAGCCTCCTTCACCCTGTGGTTCTGACCGGAGTTTAGGTTTGGGCGTGCTGACGATGCTGTCGTTGTCGTCCAGCTCAGGTCCGCTGTCGCTGTGGTTGTACACCTCCAGACTGTCATACAGAAGGTCCAGGTCCTCCTCTGCCTCCTGACCCTGACCCACTGGATCTGAGTCCAGAACCTGCAGGACGTTGGTCAGTCAGCTGGTTTATTTCAGTGATCAGAGCTATGATAACTGTTTCCTATTAGTCCAAACAAACCTCATCAGAGACTTTGAACCTCTTTAACAGAGCCACAAACTTCTGTTTGAAGTTCGGCTGCTGAGAAAAAAAAACAAAGAAAACCCAGAGTAATAATTATGTGACGATATGATGTATTCCTGCATAATTATGTTCCTGAGGATCTGACTGGTCATCACCTGAGTTAGTGATGTTGTTTGGATCAGTTTCCGCTCGGACTTCTTCGTCTTTGCTTGAATTTCATCATCATCATCATCATCGAACATGTCCTGAGACAAAATCAAACAAAAAAAAAAGAGTTAAAACTGGTGTCACTGTGACGACAGGTGGAGTTCACTGGTTTTATCCACATCAGCTGCTTTCGACTAAAACGTCTCAGCTGCTTTTGCCTTAAAAACAAATATACATTTCTAAATTTCAACTCACGGCAGGAGTTCATTAAACATCTACTAACACAGCTTGTTCATACGCTAATCCCATTTAAATTAATTAAGTGATGAAAAATGCTAAATGCATCAGAATGCTAACAGTAAATATGAGTAAATATAACATGTTACAACATCAACATATCCAGAAAATCTGCATATTAGCAGCATTAGAGCTGAATGCGACATATGCTAACATCACTACCTGATCTGCACCATACATGTGGAAAATACTTCCTTATGCTCATATTTCTGATGATTGACAGCATTTTGTAGGATATAACCCTGCTGTCATCAGTTTCTGAGGTTTACTCATGAAGCTGTACTCAGTTCACATTCAACAGGAAACAGTTCAATCATTTTAATAAATTCATGTTCTTTACATAAGATGAATCACGGTGCTCCAATTTATGTCTGACTCATCATATATTAAATGTCATATATTGATGGTCTTCATTGTCATTATTCAGTAATGGGATTCATTGTATTAACGCTGTGGGTTTAATGACCTGAGTCTGAACAGCGTCGTCGCTTCCTTCCTGTCCAGACGAAAAACTGTCATCGTCATCCTCCCAGTAGTTCTCCATATCAGGAGAACGATCTGAGACGAACCGACCAACCAGCAAACAAACAAAAAAACAGACGACACAAAGGGAAGAGACGACTGTTAAAAGGTTTTAAAGATATTAATACATTCAACAAATAAACTGATAAAGTCCAATAAACGTGATGAATAATCTGGTGAATTTGTTAATGTTAATGAAATTTTATCTTTATTTCATTTAGTTTGATTTGGTTTTAGGAGTCCATAAGTGTCATTTTAGTTTTTCTTTAGTTTTGGTGAAAATGATCAATTGAAGAAATGAACGATGGGACTTTAATCTGATTTTATTCTTATTCAATGTAAACCATAAACACTGGAAGAAACCCCAAACCCTGTGTTTAGTTCAGGTGCTTCTGTCAGTGTAGTTTTACTTTTAATCCTCAGTGTTTTTTCAGTTTGGCTCAGTCTGCGTTCTGGTTCTGAAGTCGACTTCCATCTCGCCTCCTCACATTAAACGTGTTGTTCAGCTCAAACACAAGGTCAGCATCGCCACGCTCTTACCCGAGGCCTTAGTCTTGTTGCCGTGGTGACCGCTGGTGTCCTCCTGTTCGATTGGTTGGCTAGAGAGAGAGTGAACGCTCAGCTCTGCCGCGCGCACAGATGCGTCCTTGGGGTTACTATGGAGACCGAGGATGTGAGCTCTGTCTGTCGGATGCTGCATTACCTGAGACACATTACCCCCACGCCACAACACGCCATGCAAACACGTGAACACACAAACACATGAACATAACAACACATGAACACACATATGAGTGTGACGCTGCAGCTCAAAGGATCAGGTTAAATATGAGCAGAAGAAAACTGCTTCAGCCTCTGACAGTGATGAGAATTAAAGAAACGAATGAGTCTGTTCACAGTCTGGGAAAAAATAAATAAAATGAAAACCACCAAAAAAAAAATGTAATGATAGCATTGATTACAACTTCTTGTGATCAGAAGAAGCCATAGAGTTGAGAAGACATTGTGGTTTTTTTATGTAAACTTTTCATGGAGTCAAATTTCACCCAGAGTAAAACATATGATCCTGTGCAGAAGACAAACCAGTAGGTGGTTTCCTGCTCCAGTTGGGGGGCACTGTGAGTCACTGTGGCCACATTGAGTTCAAAACATTATTAGTTTAATGTCACGGTTTTATCAGTTTTCAACTGTAACTGGAGATTCAACTGGAGAAAAGATGCACAACAAGGTCAAAGGTCACCAACAATGAATTTGTTTACTGTCACTAGTACTCTGATCACTATCTGATTTGTGGAATTTTTAATATCATTAGTGACCATATAAAGAGAATAATGGGTTTATATATATATATATATATATATGATAACAGCAGTAATCCGATTATGAGAAATCAGATTAACACAACTGGATTTCTCACCAATAGTCTGATGTCTTCATGCATGTAAACACGTTAATCTGATTTATTTCATTCTTTTACATCTGCACATATGGAAAAACAATTAAATATTAGAAAACAGAAGTGACGTTGAAGGTAATAACGGGACGTTTGTTTCTACCATTATTTCATACGTACAATCCAATAATGGACTGAAACATCTAAACCAGGGTTTGTCAGTTATCATATTTCTGAAGTACATGTAAACGCATCAGATCTGATTATTGCAATTATCTGATTACTATTTTACATGGTCATGTAAATAGACTCATGTGACCAACAGACAGTTTAGTAGATGTGATGTGTTTTGGATTTAACCTGCAGGTGGAACTCGAAATCTAGGATATACTAGGATGTGCTAATGATTCCACGTTTTTCCCTTGATCTGTGACATAAAGATAATTCTCACAGGTTCAAGAGGATCTTCACAGAACAAGAAGAAGAAGGAGTAGAAGAAAATGACAAATGTGTCTCTGATCACAGACTGATTTTACTCCAAAGCTGAGTGATTCCACAATTCTGCTGAAATTTTCAAGTTTTAATCTTCTTCACCAACTTGACCAGAGTGTGAAGCAGATGATTGAATATAAAGAACCAAAAGAAAGGGAGCATGAGGAGAAATAATAATGATATAATAAAATAAAACTACAGTATAAAACGACTTGATGCCCATGTGGACTCTGTTACCCATGATGCCACTGTCGTACCTCGGCCATGTTGATGACCCCCACCGCCAGCGTCTTGTAGCCCAGGATGGTCCGGTTCTTGTACCGCTTCCTCCTCTGCAGCATCACGTGCAGACGATTGGCATCGCGTTTCAGAAAGTGAGGATACTGATGGACAGATGGACAGAGAGCAGGTTCAAGTTCACTAGAACGTCTCCGATTTAAGACTATGAAGAAAAAACACTACCACAAAAGTTTTAGTTTTTCACTTCATTTGACGTTGAAGGTATTTAATGAGAATTCTCTGTTAATGAAAAGTCTTTATTTGTGATGTTTGTTGTTCTACAGGTTCAGTAAATCCTCTGTAGAACCAGGTCTTTGAACTGGACCTCTGTCAGTATCAGCCCGACTCAGCTCAGTTTTGGTTCCAGTGATCCAGTGTTTGATCATATTCTCAAATTTCAAAATTTAAATTTCCAGACAAAAAATTCTCCATTTCCCTTTGAAAAGAAGCCCATCACGACCCTGGAGTAGATTAATACCAGGTTTGGTTCTACTCCCAGAACCTTCTGGAATCTCCTCCTAACCAATAAATGATCTGCATGGTATCGCATCAGCTGATTGGACCTGGAGGAGGCGGTTCTGCTCACATACAGTAAAAAAAAGTCAAACATCAGACCTGCAGAGAGAACGTGAGCTCCAGATCCGTTTCCATCAGCCCATCCGGACGGAGAACGTACTCGTTGGACCTCAGAGTCCTCTTAGAACCCTGAAGACAGGAGAACCACATTTAGAACTTAAACAGGTGAACGTCCACCATTAATTACTTTATTTTAATTCATTGATATTAATGTTTTATTGATTATGTTTTAACTGTAATTGTATGTCTCTTTTCCAGTTTTGTAAAGCACTGTGAAGTGCCCTGCATATGAATCGTGTTATACAAATAAACCTTGCCTTGCCTAACTCAGGAGCCACTTTAAGCCAAATTTGATCTGAAGTGGAACCAGTGAAATAATAACATAAAAGTATGTAAACAATTTCAACTCCAAACTTTATTCTATGCTTTTAAAGTAAAAAAAAAGTACATTTACATGGTGAAAATGTTTAGATCTACAAACTACCTTTTAAAACAATGTGACAAACTAAATAAAATGTCATTTTAACAATATTCTGCCTCCGTTTATCATTTACACAAGTGCATTACAGCTTCCAGATCACAGTGGACTCACATCGGTTCAAGTTATTCCCATTTTTGTTTGTTTTAGTGTAAATACAGTAAAATTACATGAAAATCTTTACACTGACAAAAAGAAAAAATTGGATTTGTCAGTATTTATAGGTTAATATGACAGTCTGATCTTATCTGATTTTATTTTACTGATCTGACACACTTTAGATTGAATTGGTGTGAATGTGGAACAGATTGGACCCTCTGGTGGGCTGGATTTGGCCCACGAGCCGCATGTTTAGTACCCCTGCGTTAGAACATCCATAGATCCACCAGATGTTTTGATGTGTTCTGTAAGTAGATGAAGAGGTTCTGATGTCTTCCATGTACTGATGATGTTCTGATGCGTTCTACGTATTGATGAAGATGTTCTGATGTGTTCTAAGTGTCGATGAAGATGTTCTGATGTGTTCTAAGTGTCGATAAAGATGTTCTGGTGTGTTCTAAGTGTCGATGAAGATGTTCTGATGTGTTCTAAGTGTCGATAAAGATGTTCTGGTGTGTTCTAAGTGTCGAT
>JAPTYQ010000001.1:32997529-33007593 GCA_029814465.1 Ostorhinchus cyanosoma
GTGGATCAGGTACATGGATAAGGAACATAGAGCAAGAACATGGAGCAGAAACACAGATCAGGAACATGGATCAGGAACATAGACCAGGAACACAGATCAGGAACATTTCAGGTTCTGCCTGTGTGTGTTCTTTGTGTTGAATCCTTGTGTTTTTTTGGTTGTTTTCTTCTGACTGATCTCGGATAAACCTCGTCTTCATCTTTGCTGCTCAGAGCCACAGGTTGTCCGTTCCTGTTCTAAGAGGATTATCTCTGATTGGTCCAGATCATTAACCCCTTGCTGACACTAATCCACTACAAACAGACATACATGGAAGGAAACACATGTCCAGTAGATCTGATTCAGTTAAAAGACCACGGACAAGATCCAACATCTATAAACATGAAACCCACAGGAACATGTTCTCACACAGAACATCAAACTGAAATTTAGTTCATGAGCAGGTTTTAGTCTCCAACCCTGTAGAAAGAGTCGGATCAGATTAACCGGCAAGAACATGTTCTTCACCAGATCCACAAACACCATTAACCACCTGATGGTCTGAGGAGCACGTCTGTAGCTTCATCATGACCAAATTGAGGAGTTTTCACGTCTTTTAATCTGATGACGCTCCCTTTTAAACACCACTGAAGTCATGGAGACACATGTTCACATGTTAAAGAATGGTTCTGCCATGTCATCTTTACTTTTGACCTCCATTCATGTTTTATTTGAACTGATGAGGCTTGGCAGAGGGAGCAGGGCTCTGTGTGGACCTGGGTTTGTTTTTTGACTATAATATTTTACAGTGGAAATGAACTAGCAGTTTGTACAATCTCATCTCCATAATCACTAATATTAAATAAATAAATAGAGGATGCTGCCAGTGTTTTATCTATAAAACTGAAATATAGAGGAAACAGTGACAAACAGAAACAGATCCATCCACATTTGTAATAAATATAATAAATTTAATCGACTTTAAAGTCAGAGTTGACATTAACCTCAGACATGTTCATTCTTGAAATAAATCAGCTTTTCTTATAAATCTGAGACAATGATATTCAATGAACTGAATGACTTTTTAAGAACTTGTTGATTAAATTACTTAAGTTCATCCTGTTCATGAAAGATATCTATGTAGAAATGAGCGTTTTCTTCCAGATAAATGACGTTCAGGTGCAACATGTGTCTCCTTTTTCTTATGGGGGTTTTGCGAACTTTAATCCAGTGCAGATGAAGCAGCTGATGGACTGAACCAGATCCAGAACCAGAACCAGAACCCCTGTGACCCTCTTACCTGGGGACGCAGCTCGGAGAAGACCGATCCACCTCCCAGGTCGCAAACAGGTTCATGGGCACCGGGACGCGGCCGTCCTGCTCCCCGGCCGCAGAGCACCCGGAGCCGCCCGTCGTGTCCATCGCTCGGGTCCGAAGGAGAGCGGCTCCTTGTCGGTCCGCAGCCTCACACAACGGTGCCTCTCCCGGCTGCAGGTCGATCTGACACCGCCTCCAGCCCAGGGGGCGGGGCTCAGACGAAGATGATGAGGAAGAGGAAGAGGAGGGACGGAGGAAGAAGAAAACACACAAGGAATATATTCACAAATATTAGAAACATAAAGGATTAAATGTTGAACCCCACACCAGATAAGACCAGGACCAGATCAGACAAGACCAGGGCCAGGATGTGTTCTGCTGTTTTTAAGAATGTGGATGTGATTGATTCATTAAATGAATTAAAGAATTAATAAAGAATTTAATAAAGAACAAAATTTGAACAGACAGAAAAATAATCCATCCCTGGTGGCCACAGGGCGGTACTGCAGGCTGCTCTGCACCATCTCAGCCCAACATTAAAGGAGCTGTGTAAGAATTAAGTTCCAAGTAGTCCTATAATGGCCCTGAATGTCACCAGACATTAAAGAATCATGTTCATTTCAAATACTGATCCATCTAGTCCAGACAGAATTGTGACTAAGTGACTGTTGTCAGTTTGTGTTTTGGTCTGATGTTCCACCCATCACTTATGTCCTAGTCACAAAGTCAGTAGCGTTTGGGCATCCACGAGGCCAGTTCCCACTGAGCAGCAGCTGGGAACATGTCTGAACACAAATGTCTGACATTATTAAACCTAAAATGCCTCGTATTATTCCCAAATACGTTGTGACAAAGTGAGAAACAAAACAAGGAGATGTATAGGAGATGCATGGGCCTGGCTCTTCCATGGTCTCACCACCCAGTGAGACGCACCAGCTGAAAAGACTGTGGCCAGTATAAATACAGGGCAGGTATTTAACACTCCACAGTATTTTGAATGTGAGTGCAGTGCCAGTTTTGGCCACAAACCCAGTGGCGTACTTTTGGTACATGAGCCTTCAGTGGGGACTAACTCAAATTAATCCACTTCTTCTTGTCACAATTATAGAAACCATCAATACTATACAAAAAAATGTAAAATAACAAGGCATTGGCATTTCGACTATTGGAGGTGAATAACTAAAGCAAGAAACCCAGTTAAGAAAACTCCAAATCTCTACACTACAACCACAACTGTACCATGTACATCATCTGGGACAGTTCAGAATCAATATTTATCTGATAACATGACAAAAACATGAAAATAAATAAATAAATAAATAAACATCAGAGCCTACTCACCAGAGGTACTCATTATTTATATACAAAATCCATCGTCCTATCTTTGTGCAGAAAAACTTCACTGACTCTGTCATAGAGGTGATCTGTGTGTTATAGTTCCATCATTAAGTCCTTTTGTTTGTCCACGGAGGCCAAGGCTGAGGGTTTCCCTTTGTCTGGTTGAGTTCCTGGCAGAAGTTCTATTCTGTTGAGGGCAGAAAGTGTCTGTTCAACCAGCCACCTAGTGTCTGGGTTACCCAACCTCTCCTCACGAGGTCCCTTTTTTCTGGAAAAGTCAGCCCTGAAAATGTTATCTTAAGTATGACCAAGGCCAAATCATTTTCCGCCTTGTACCTCAAATGTATTAATACTTTAATTCAATGAATTTAGATTTGTTGGAATAAATCAAAAAGAACACTGTTAAAGTTATACCTAATGAGTTTTGCTCTTACCATCCAACCAGAGGAAGGATAAATGCTGATGACACTGGGGGCCAGCTGGCTGGCCCTGTGAGGTGAAACTGAAATCTGATCAGTTAAAGAAACAGTCCAGATGCCATACAGTGGAAGTTCTATGGGCCATCACAATTGATTTGAAGGCCCAGGGCAGATTAGATTAACCCTGGCAACACATTGAGACTGAAATCTGATTGGACAAAATGTCTTGTATCCACACACACGTACTGGAAACAGTGCAGCCAAGAGAAACACTAAGACATGAAGAGAATAGTCTTTTGGGAATAAATTAATACAATTTCATGGAACAAATATTACAATTTCGGTTGTATCTGTAGGTCAGTGTTTCTGATGATGTTAAGGCCAGCAGAGAAGGCCTTGCTTGTCCTGATGGCCGACCACTAATAAAACCAGATCATTTGATCATCAGTCGATCGTCAACAAGATTGATTTAAAGCGGAGCCCTGTTTCATCACTTCCTCTTCCTTTACATCATCCAGTCAGAAAGAAGAACACCAGGAGTGGTTTGTCATTGGCTGCTTTTTTATTATAAAACGACATCCAAGGTTGATCAAATGGAACTAAAGTAGATACATTTGAGGATCTGGACTGATGAGGATTTCTTTGGCTTTTACTTCTATATTTTACCATAAATATCTGTACTTTATACTCCTCGCATCTTTAAAATGAGCTGAGATTTATTGTATTCAAACATTTGACAGGATTTATCCTTTATTTTCATTTTACATCGGTGAGCGTTGATCCATTGAATATGAAACAAGGTAAACACAAAATGAATAAACCATGTTTAAAGCAGTGTATGACTTTCATCACAAATTTTTTTTTCAAATTCGTAAAACCCCACTGATATCCTGATTATCACTAATCCGTTAGTCTTTCTGCGCATTTCTCTCACAATGAACAACTTCGAAGATGACTCCATCATAAACACAGTCCGCTTGTTTACATAACAAACCGAAACGTGACTCGGGCATTTTCTGGAATTTTGTCGTGAAGTGCATTGCGGAAATGGCGACCAAGCAAAAGTGGTTTCTCACAGATTCTGCAAGAAAACTAGCCAGATCACTACAATGTAAAATTCTCCAGTCCACGAGGGTTGTTTTATAGAATGAGTATAGTTGGTGGATGGAGGTAAAAGCCACATTTGGGTTCAGCTTCACCAAGAGACAGTGAAATTACTGCTGTGTGGAATTCCCATTCCCACAATGCACTTTGAGGCAAAATTTCCAAAAAGGCCTGAGTGACGTCTTGCTTTATTATGTAAAGAAGTGGACTGTGTTTATGATGGAGTCATCCTCAAAGTGGTTCACCGTCAGGGACGTGATTCAGGTGTGTTAGCACAGAAAGACTAATGGATTAGTTTAACAAATTTGAAAAAAAAATTGTGATGAAAGTCATCCGTTTCTTTTGCTTCTCTCACACATTAAAGTTTATGATGATCATTTTAAGTTTATTCTGTCTGGTTTGATGTCAAAATGTTTTAATTGTCTGATTACAGATCACAGTGGATCTATGAATACACAAAACGTCCAGGAACAGACAAAATATTGTTCAAATTACTTTTATTTTTCTTAAGAAAAATGGTTTGTTATATTTGTTCAGGTTATTCACATTTTTTGTTGAAGGATAGTTCATAAACGTAAACATTTTCATGTAATTTTATTAATTTATTTTTTTTACAGTGAAACAGTTTGTAGTTGTCATTATATATACGTTTTTTTTTTTGTTATTTTACTGGTCTGGTCCACTTCAGATCATATTGTTTTGCATGTGGAACCTGAAACCTGAAAATGAGTTGGACATCACTGATTGTAAATATCTTCAGTGTCATTTTTGCATGTCACAAGTTCGTCCCGTGGCCTGGATTGGACCCATGGGCCATTTGTTTGACACCCCTGGTTTAGCATCTGGTTCTTCTTCTACTTTGGTCGGTATCTGGAGGAACCAGTGTGAAGTTCAACAGTTGAATTCTGAAAATAAATCAGTTCTACATGTTTGTGTCTAGACCAGGTTCAGATCAGGGGTCGCCCTGGTTCTGGACTTCTGTGGATCATTGTTTATTCTCCTGACTCTCCTCCTCCTCCTCCTCCTCCGCTTCCTCTTCCTCCTCCTCCTCCTCCTCCTCCTCCTCCTCCTCCTCCTCTGGTATGGAGGTGAAGTCTTCAATCACCACTCTGGGCACCAGCACCGTCTGGGCAGCGATGGCAGTGGCGGTTGGGGCGTCGTCCTTCTGCTCCTCATCCTTCCCTGGGGGAGGAGTCTCTGGCTGGTGCTTTCTGTACTGAACCAAACTGCAGCTCTTTACAACAATAGCGATGACGTTCTTGGCCATCATGACTCCTGACACTCGCAGGTCATGGAATATAAGTAGGTTCCCCCCCCGGATCAGCAGCGTGGTGATGTTGATGGAGGCCAGGCTGACCAGGGGGTACAGCATCATCTTATGTGGGACGATGTTGACGCCCTGCAGGCTGATCTCACTCAAGGAAACACATGGCAGCACCAACAGCAGGATGTAGCAGTAGAAGAAGGTCAGGCCCTCTACCCACAGGGGGCGTCCCTCCCTCTGTAGCTCCCACAGGTTGGCCTGGACGTCAAGAACATCCAGCAGGTCCACCACCACCCAGAACAGCCGGCTCCGGATCTCCTCTCTCTTCTTGTACGGTCGTAGATACTCCAAATGGTCGACAGCGGCCAGTGTCAGGAACACAACGGGCGTAAACACCGACAGCAGCAGTGTCAGCGCCCTCCTGTTTACACCTGCCGCCTCGTTCTCAGATTTATAGTTCTGATACACAAAGTAGACTTTAATCTCCAGGATGAAGATGTAAAAGAACCAGAGGATCATGGCATAGCCTCGGCGGGCTGTGTGCACCTCTGACCCCGCCCAGACGCCCACATAACGGAGTACAATGAGGAAGCAAGCATCTCCCGCCAAAACGGTGACGCAGACGCCAAGCCTCCTGGGACCAGGGTTCTGCTCCACCAGGTAGGCGTCCATCAGCGCCAGACTGGTCATGATCAGGATGGAAAGGAGGCAGATGTGGGGTTTGTTGGCAGTTGTTGATGTTGGAGGCACCATCACCAGTTCAGAGACAATAACGTTTTAACAAACTAAATCACCTTCAGTCACATGATGAGTCCATGTGGTCCAGCTTTGGTCCAGATCTTCTCCAGAAGCAGATTGACATGTTTGACCATGATCAGAGAATTTCAGCGAATCAGTAGCATTATCTAAACTCACAGGTTCTTGGAAGAAATGGACCAAAGTTTAATTTCAGTGAAGATCAGACCAGAAGGAGCCCAAAAGGAAAGGTAGAAGCTACAACAACATGGTGAACATAAAGCCATCTGACATTATGAGCCACCATGGATACAAAGCTAAGCTAACACTGCAGGATCAAACAGTTTAGCATTGAAAAGAACGCTTAAGTAGCATCGTTAATAATGGTGGATATAAAACCTAAGCTAACTTGTTGAGTGCAGTGTATGTAAAAAGTAAGCTAATGTAGAAGCCACATAGGAATTAAAAGGTAAGTTAGAGTAGTTTTATCAAATACTGTGGCATTAAAACATAAGCTAATGTAACACTATTGGTCACAATGGGCATGACAGGTATACTAACGAGGCATTATAGAATTATTTTATAAAAGCATTCAAAGCGTTATAAAATGACATGTGCATTCAAAAGAAGGAAACACAACATAATTCTGGTGACGCACAAAGTTCACATGTAGGGCTAGAAGGATAAAAGGTAAGCTAATATAACACCAAAATCCAAAAATAAGCTAAAATAGTATTAGCCACAGAGAAGCATAACCTAATACAATGTCTTACATAAATGTCTATAATAAAGTTAAGCTAATGTAAAGTTATCAGTTCCGTAAATGAATAGTTTACTTTCAGTTTAACATCTTATTGTGTCAAGAAATAATATCAAAATCAAATATTCAGTGTTTGTTATTCAGTATTTAAGCCTCTTTAAGCCTAATATGAGCAGTTTCTCTACAAAATTAAAGAATTAATTAAGAATTAAGATATTTAAGTGATTAAAATCTGCTTAAAATGTCTTACATATCGACTGGAAAGGCATAAAAGTCAGTAGAATTTAATAAGAATCATGTGACAAAACTGACCCTGGATCTGGTCTGGATTCACACACTGAGGTTTTTCTGGTTGAAACAGGTGAGGTCACCTGGTGAAGCTGCTCCGGAGGTGGGGGTGGGGGGGTGGTATCCAGGTAACAAACACTGGTGTTCTATTTGCGTCTGTCACATCTGACTTTCTGGTTTCAAAGACAGACGTTTTTAATCCAGGTTGAGGTGATGTCTAACATGAGCTCCATCCTCATTCTCAGATGTTCTTTGAAGAACCGTCACATCCATTCATGACTCAAACGCCGTGGATTTAGAAAATCTGTTTTCATCTGAACCTATTCAGATATACCAGAATTCTTCAACATGTCTATGATGTTCATTCCAAAAACTGTCGGCTTGTCCCAGTGTTTTTGAAGAACCTGTGGAGAATCAGCTCCTCTACAGTTATGGAAGGCTGAGAGAATATGGAAAAGTTTGTCATGTTCTAAAAGTTAAAATAATCCTGAAAAAGAAAAAAGGGAAGAAAAAAGTCAATGATGAGTATCGTCCCAGTCCTGATGGTGGATCTAAACCAGAGTCCGTCCCAGTTTGGTCTACGCAGGTCTGGTCTTCGTGGGTCTGGGGTTGTTGTTTTCCATCTGCAGGCGGTGCATGTCCAACTCCCACCCCCTCCTCACTGCTTCCCCGCTCCCTCAGAGCTGCTGGGATTCAAAGCCAACGTCGAAGAGTCTTTTTCCATCTCAGCTTCTCATTCGTTTTCCAACCTCAGCAGGCAGCCCCCCCCCCAGAAGGTGGAGTCACAAGAACAAATATTCCAGTGAGTGTGTCCTCACTACAGTCAAACAGCTCAGTGATGTTTGATCTCAGAAGTTCCTGTTTCGGTTCATTTTTGGGTTTAACTCACTGTGGAATCATGACCAGACGATGGAGACATTCACCTCCTCATCCTTGACCCAGACCTGGAACTGGACCAGGTTGTCTCTGGGACACGTCTTGTCTGCCCCTCGTGTCCTTAGTTTGAGTCGACTTGAACCTGTCCATGGTTACAATAATAATAATAACAAGCGTAATAATTTGTCTGGTCCTGGATGCATCTCCTCTCATGTGATTCTGTAGATGAATCAACTGATGAATGAGTAAAGTCTTTACATATCAGACATTTACAGGATTTTCTATTGAATACAGTTTCTGATTCCTCTTGGTTTAATGTTCGATTTAGTTTCATCACCTTTGTCGTCCATTTAATGAACTCTTTCCTTATCAGATCTGATTCATCTCCGTCTTCTCTCATTACATGTGATCTCATCCACAAACAAACACAACAGCATTTCAACAGTTTTCCACAGTAAGAGCAAAATCAAGTGAAACCAAACCATGAGCACTGATTCTAGTCTTTCAGATGTTTCTGACTTCAATCCCAAACCTTTTTATAGTATTATTAGTATTCAAACTAGGTCTTAATATGTTAGATTTATTTATTTATTTCCCATTGCAGCAGTGTTGGGGTTTCATGATGAAACAGCCTGTGTTTTATGTGAAATGATCAGTTTCATTTGGAAAAGTTGCACCACATTTATCTGTAAAAAGTGAGTAAATTCCGTTCAGTTAACAGTTTAATCCATGTGTCTTTATATCAGATGTCATTTCATCAATCACATTTGTCATATTTTATTAAACAATGAAAATGTGCACATATGCATTTTCATCGTTTTCATCTCATTTGGTATGTTCTTTTATGTTGTTTTCTTGTTTGTATTTTTTAGGTTTATTTTGTCCTGTCATGATCTTTGTCATTTTCATGTTTTTACATCTTGGTGAGTCTTTTTTTTATGTTGATTTTTACATTTCTGTGTCATTTTCACATTGTTTTTGATGTTAGTTTCTTCTCTTTTTTTGCATCTTTTTTATATTCTGTAATAATCTTTGTCATTTTCACGTTTTTTCATCATGCATGTTGTGTGTAACATGGATTTTCCAATGTGGCATCAATGTCTTATTTCATCCATGTAAATCAGTCCTGATGTCGTGAAGATCCACTAAATACTGGATAATTCACCTCAAACACATCAAAACTAAAGCCTGTATTTCTACTAAAATATAGGAATAAAAGTAAAAATAAAGAACACATACATCCAAACTGTACTGGAGTCATTAAGTATTTCACTCTTTTCCTGTTAATGCTGTTGTCTCCGAGTGTCTGTGAAGTACTCAGTGATTCGTTCAGGGACTTCTCCTGCTGTATATAGGTCTGTGTGTTGGCGCCGATGCCCTGGTTTGAGGCTCATCTACACGCCAGCGTCACGTGGAATTCCTGTTCGTTTGGTGGTTGATGGAGGTGCTGCACGTTGACGAGGACGAGAAGAAACATCAAAGCGTTTCCACATTTTCGCCTTTAACCAAAAGTCATGAATATTTAAGATGAGGTGCGTTGGTCGATTAGAAGCGTAGAATTAACATCTGACTGAATAAAGTGATGGAGGCCGAGGCCTGTGGGTGGACGTGCACACAGTTGGACGTTAGCAGATGTCTCAAAGCTGCTCTGATCTTTCTGACCTAACTTTTAACTAGGCTGAGCTTTTTATGGGACCAACACATTAAAAAGTTATGAGCAGATGCATATGAATGAATCCAATTAGCCTGATTACTGAACTACACTGTGGTGGTGCGTTCGAGGAGCCTCTTTGAAGCTGCTGGTGAGTTTTTCACAGCTGCAACACAACCTGGTTCCAGAGGACGAGAAAACTCTACAACTACACACAGTACATGTTGCTGTGTCAAATTAACACTTATTGAGTTGGTTTTAACTTTATTCTAGAGTGTATTTGGTCCCTATCCAGATCAGTGTTAAACAAGGGTGTTAAAATCATGGAGCAAA
>JAPTYQ010000001.1:33041953-33058598 GCA_029814465.1 Ostorhinchus cyanosoma
TGGTAGACCTACACCTGGGGTCTCGTCTGCTGTGGTAGACCTACACCTGGGGTCTCGTCTGCTGTGGTAGACCTACATCTGGGGTCTTGTCTGCTGTGGTGGACCTACACCTGGGGTCTTGTCTGCTGTGGTGGACCCCGGCCTCTATTGCTGGTGTTCAGGGCCTGTGCTTGTTCAGCCATGAGTAGTGCCTCTGTGCAGTCTTTCAGTCCAGCCTTTTCCAGCCACTTTTTCTTGATGTCAGCCACTTCCTCAATTTGCTGGTGGCACATGCCATGCAAGGGCTTGTCCTTCGATGATCACCCAACTGGCCCCTCCTACTTGCCGGACTTCTGTCACCTGAGGCATTCACTCAGCAGCAGGTCAAAGTGGGAGCCATCCTCTTGATATGTTCCTGGAGGTTTGCTGTTTGCTCTTGGATAGTAGCTCTTTCATTTAGTAGTCCTCAGCTTCCTTTTGCATTGTGTACAGCCTCATGATGCGGGATTTAAGGTGAAACCCTCCATGCATTCTAAGGAGCTTCCTCATCTTGATATCGATGGCTTATGTCTCATTCCGTGGCCAGGATTATGCCGGCAGGGTATTTGATAACTGGCAGGACAAAGGTATTAATGGCCAGGATCTTATTCCTACCATTTGCTGACTTTGCTGACTGTGTGTGTTTTATTACTCACTGCAGGTACAAAAATACCACTCACTGTGCATTTTACTATGTATGTACATGTGATAAGTAAACTTACTTAAAAACAGTGATATTTGTATAAACCTTTTAAATACCCTCAAATCTGAAAAAATCCATCAGTACCCAACATTAACATTTCATCTGAAAAAAAATGGATTTAAACTTTGTAATTTTTTTCTTGAATATTTTTTGGAGTTGACAGTCCATTGACCTTCTGAAGCCTATTTTTTTTTCTTATGTGATGTTAAATACTATGAGTGAAGACGCAGATGATGTGTGTACATGTGCTGTCTGTAGATGGTGTAACATAACTGTGTATGGAACACAAAGGGTAAACTCTGGTCCTCGAAGGCCCAGAACCAGGACCACATCAGATCAGGTTCCAGGGAAGCTGGGTCCAGTAGAAGACCTAACATATCCTGTCATCCATGACCTGTTAGTGTCCGGTGATGTTATTCATCCTGCCTCTGCATTAATGAAACCCAGACATCTTCCGTATGAAACATCATCTCCAAAACCAACAACAAACACAGATTCATCAAACGTGATAAAACACACGAACCTCAGTGAAACAGTTCATCTGACCTTAATGCATCCAGAGAAACACAGAACCAGCGCTGTTTACATCCCAAAGGGCAAAGACCTCAGCTCCAATATTAAGCAAATGTAGAATTTTAAAGCTGTAATACCATCCATGGCTACTAGATGTTGCTGTTAAAGCCCATTATTTTGTTTTGGTTCAGTTTTCATGTTTTTGCAGAAGTCAGTCTGGTCTAATCACTTCTTTCAGACCCGATAGATGTTCAGACCCAGGAGAAGCTCTGAATGACAGCTCGTGGCTGCTGTTCAGTTAATTTAATGAAACATCTCCACTGTATCTGAGTGAAAACATTCAACAACGATGGAGAATGTTTTCGTTAAGCCATGTTTCATGAACATTATTGTTTTACAAGTCATTAAGCTAGAACTAATGCTAACTGCATTAGCTCAAAGCTAATGCCTTCATTGTACCACCCTCCAAAATGTGCGTTTATTCTCCTGCTGTTAATTGGGATGAAATATGCACGTCTAAAGCCGAATCATTTCTACAATAATTAGTTTCCCCTTTATTTCATCACATAATGCTTTATTGTGAAATATGATGTGATCTCTGTTGAAAAGCTCCTTTTTTTGGACTGAAAAACAGAACCAACTTAACAGATGAAGCCAATTTTATTGATCAAGTAACATAAACAGGACAAAGGTTTCACTGTACATACGACCTGGAGAGCAAATAAAAATAAATAGTGTCACAGCAATAAATTAAATGCATGAAATGGACCAATGAGAACGTCCGCTGGAA
The DNA here is from genome assembly GCA_029814465.1 of Ostorhinchus cyanosoma. NCBI lineage: Eukaryota > Metazoa > Chordata > Actinopteri > Kurtiformes > Apogonidae > Ostorhinchus > Ostorhinchus cyanosoma. The sequence continues at coordinate 33,043,978 of JAPTYQ010000001.1, forward strand.
GTCATGTGAGATGAGAGGCTGAGTCATCAGTGCAGTTCGATGGCTATTTACACACATTTCACTTTTTACACTGTTTTTTTTCCATTTTCCGCCGACGTTTCACTTGTTTCACCTTCAGTTTTTTCAGAAACAACTTAAAGACTAAAAAACAGAAGCAGCAGCTGCTGAAACAGCTGCATCACATGAATGACAGCCTTAAAACAGTATCAAATACAAAAATACTCCACGCTCTGGGGACGGCCCGCGGTCCACAAATGCACCAGCAGCTCCCGCCCATAGCCGCCTATCCATTGGCCAGCGGAGTCATATGACCCAACGAGTCATGACTGTATACGAGAAGCACAGGAGGACATTGGATTAATCAGCTTGTTAAAGATCTTAAAGACCCTGATTATTGACTATTTACCATTATTTATTGATTACTTTGTTTTTACATTTTATTTAATATTTTAGCTACACAACACAAATGACTGTCATTAAGATTCGTAGCCAAAAAATTCAAGACATTTACATTTTACTTCAAGGATGAAAATTGAATTTACGTCATTTTATGATTTAACTGATCCAAACGTTTTCTTGAAAATGTAAGGATTTTTATGTATTGTTAATGAATAAACAGCATTTTTGTTAATTTCATATTTAGTGGGTGATGGGATGGATGTGGCTCACTAGCGCCCCCTAGAGCATGTTTCAGATGATGTCCCCTTTAATTGCAGGTTATACTCTACAAACCTGCTGATGGAACCAGGCCACATTTTTCAACAGTTTTCTTCACATTTGCTCAACAATTTTATGAAAACATGACTAGTGAGGATTAGAATCGGGGACCAGAGGGTCGTGGGGTCGAGAGCTGCTGAGCTGACCTTTGACCTTTAAGCCGTCCTCCTGTTTCAGCTTCATGTGCGTACAATCATGATGTCAGCGCCCGACAGCGACGAACGCAATCTATAGACACAAGCACTGCAGGTTCTCCAGCGTGTAGCCTCCAAACCAAGACCTGGACCAGGATCAAGATTGGGGCCGGAACCAGAATCGGAACTAGGACTCTGACTCACACCCAGACTCAGACCCGGACTGGACTGGCGACTACAGCTTTCATAGTCCAGCTCTGTGTCCACACACACACACTCACAATGAGACAGAATCAAATGAGCAACAAAACTGATGTAAACATTATTTGAGGAAAACAAACACCTGAGACTATTTCATGATCGACGGTGGATCTGAAAACGTTCCCTCCGTTCATGATGCTCCCAGCCGAGCTCAGCTTCCCGTTTCCATGGAAACCAACTGTTGTGCTGAGGATTCTTTCATAATTTTTTTTATTATTGTTTCTTCCAGCAGGGGGCAGAGCACAGCCCTATTCTCAGAACAGGCCTACTGGAGTAAATACTGGACTGATTGACTAGAAGATGATTGTTACTTAATGTATTGGAGCCTGAAAAAGCAATGGGTTGACCCTTTAAATTAATCAGTGGACAATAGTCGTATTTGCGGCCATTTTCCATCCAATCACAGGAAACAGGCCACGGCTGATATCATCACCAGACACCACGAGGCTCATGGGAAACTGGTGACAAAAACTCCCTCTGTTCTCAAGATTATCGGCATCAGAGCTGCAGCCTAAAGTTAAAGTCAGCGTTTCAGACCAGTTAAATATGACAGAATGAAGTGGAAACAGTTTTAGTTTCACTGGGTCAAAAAAACCCCCCAAAAAACCTGAATTTTATACTCATTCTTTGTCCAGTCTGATATAGTTACAGCTTGCGTAGCATAACAACTGAAACAAGGTGGAGTCTCACCTCAAGTCTGGTTGTAAAAGTAACAGTTAACCTGCTAGCACTAAGTATGCTAACAGACAAGGTGTTTTGGTAGAGCTAACATGTCTGTGTTCATGTTAAACTGTATGCAAACTATGACTGTATTATTCTGACAAAGGAGCATCATTAAAACCAAATATTAGCTAAATGCTAATAAGCTGAGAGTGTTTGCTATTGACCTTCTGTCATTTTATGGACACAAACATAAATGGCACCAAAATAATCGACTGATAGTTCAGATGGGAGGTACTGTCAAACCATGTTCAGTGAGTTTTTGCCACGTGCAGCCATGAGTTGAAGGTTTTCATTTTGACAGTTAGTTGGAGATTAGCAGATTAGTTTGAACTCAGTGTGAGCTTTAACTTGTAGCCCAGCTGATGAACACATTCTCATCAATACGAGGTGTTCGATGAAAAGGATTGGGAAAAAAGACACAAGTGACTTTAACGGATTTGGGTTAAAAATGGTGGAAAAGTAGCTTGACCGCGTGATTGAGTTTAACGTAACGAAATTGAAGTCTCCAGTTCTCATTGGTGTACATTCTTTGAAACCCATCCATCCGAACCTTGCTAACATTAGGATCAGTTAGCTCATTGACTAACGAGGTAAGGAGTCATCAGACATAGACGGTTCATTTGTAGATTGATTTGTCTCTGTGTTGAGTTTACATGTGATTTTGATCGATGTACTGACCATCGAACGGAGGCTTTAGTTTAGGCTGCAGCTGCAAAGCACAAAACAGGATGGAACTTGTGTCTTTCTAAACATTTTCGTCCCTAAATATTGGACACTTTTGAGAAGCAGTGAGACTTTTTTGCCAAATGTTGTGGTGCTTTTGGTTACGTGGAGACATTTCTGAACGTTGGTGAACATCAAGCAATTGGACACAGACAGCGCACACTGCAAAACACACAAACAGAAAACAGTTCCCTTGAGAGTCCTGACAGTTTCAGGCATTGAGGGTAGATCATCCGATGAAAAGCTCTGCTCTTCTGCATCTACCCAAGCTCAAACTATCCTACGAGTTCGGAGAGTCTGCATGAGTGAAAAGAGTTTTGATTGCTAACCCTACAAAGACACGACGTCCCCAGTTCCTTTAAGGTAGTTCAGGTGAAGTCAAAACGAGAATAGAAAGCGTCCATGCCTCGCTGTCTGGTGGTTGAGCCATCGAGGAGCAAAGTGTAACCAAAAACACTTGTGTAGCAGGTAGATCAGGGTGGAAATCGAGGGGGTTGATTGGCCACTACAGCTCTGCAGTGATCATCCAGACAGCACGTTAAACTACATGCAGCAAAAGCTTCCAGGTGAGGCATCAACCATAACAGCGACAGTCCATGACCCACAGGTTCCACGAAAACAAAGCGAACAGGGAAAGAGAGTGCATAAGCGAGGCATCTACCACTACAAGAGTTGGCGGTTGGCGAGTTTGCATTGTTTCTCCAATATTGGAGCGTGATGGCAACGGCAGCGAGAGTCCATCGGAGGCGTTGCATCCACCAGAAAAACGACTGTCTGCTTCGACTCGCTAACCGTGCTGGGATCAGGAGTTGAACAAACTGAGAAGAAACACAAGTGCGAACAAATGTAGACGAAATCCAGCCCAGGCACGAGATTTAAACCCCGCCCCCCACCCCAAATAAAAGAGAAAACTTTTGGCTTGGTGGTTATGTACAGTGGCTTCCTGTGCAAAGTCTGATGTCACAGGTTCCATGAAGGACTGGATGTTGGCGACCCAGCCGCCAGGGTCAAAGGTCAGGGTCAAGTCTTCGAGCTGGGAGGGGGTGGAGCCAACCACGACATTATATAGAAGAGTAAAGTGCCTCCCCCTTGATGGGACCAGTGGTCGATGGTAAGGGGTTTTACATGAATCATGATGTCAGTTACATCATCATCACATGATGTTTTCAGTTTAAAATAAATGAATGAAGTCAGAGCTTAACTGTTTAACTATCAAATGAAAACACGCCATCAGTTACAACATGTCGTAACTTCCTGTTCAAGGTCTGTTTACACAGACCTCTGCGTCTTCTACCAACCAGACCTGGGGCCTCATGTACAAATACGTGCATGGATTTCATACTGAAACCTGGCGTGTGCGCATATCCGGAAAAGTCTGTACGCACAAAAAAATCCACATGAACAAAACTGTGTGTACGCCGAATCCAAGCACATTTCCTTTGTACGTCCCAATCAGCATGGAATTGACCGCATATATTGGAGAACCAGACTCCTCCCTCTCCACGCCTATATTTGCATATGCAAATTAGTATAAACAGGGCCTGCAGGTGGAATTCCCTCTGGGATTCCCCTCTGCACGATCAGATGATGATGTCAAGGTGGACGCGAAGTGGAAGACTGTTGTTCACCGACAAAGCAGAGGAAAAACAGGCTGAGGAAGAGTTCCAGCGGGACTTTAATATAAAAAAACTTAAAATAGCTTAAAGTCCGAAATCAGTCATCACCAAATAATGCATGGACATGTGTAATCATGTCCACTTTCACTTCCAAAAATCTAAATCATGAGATTGGTCATGATTGATTGCAGTTTTCAGGCATGAAACTATGTTAAACGTTTTGACATTAAGCGTTATAGCAGTTTATAGACAGTGTTTAGATTGTCCAGACACACACTGTGGGATTGGACCAGCCGATGCTTCTTTTCGCCAACAGCTGCTGATGCCCATCCTCGGCCGGGCCCGCACCAGGACATCGTAAGGGCAGTCGGCGGCATGAACCGACTTATAAATGTTCTCACAGACATTCACATTAAATACATCTCTCAACAAGTGAAGTTTGTCTCCTTGTCTCTTTATATGTTTGAAATGTACCGGGCTGATTGGCAGGATTGGTATTGATGGGTGGTCTGGTACGGGGGTGGGGTTGTAGGATGGCATGTTGGTGTGTTAACTGTTCATTTGTGTATCTCTGATGTGCACATCACCCTGAGGAATTACCTTTTCCCACTATATTAACAATTTCCCTGTATCATCTTTAAGTGTCGCCAAAGGTTCCAAAGTACTAGAAACGTGCGTAGCTAGCTATGCAGCAGCTATGGAGTTGGCATGGAGGACCTTATATTTCCATGGTCATTCCACTCTTTGCACATCTGAACGTGAGCGTGAAAAAGGGCGTACGCCACGTTTTTTGGGCATATGCACCCGCTGTACATGAGGCCCCAGATGTTTTCAATGGCATTTCACACTAAACTGACCACAAACTCTGGTTTTATTCACTCGCATCATTAACCTTTAAACTGAACGTAACTGACAGCGTGATTCAACCAAATCCCGCCTTTGATAACTGTCCATACGCGTCCTCCTTTAGGTCCCATGGGCCGTGGCAGGAGGGATGGGACTTGGCCTCTCCATTTGTACATATTTGTTTTGTGTGTATGTGCACTGAATTTATGTCCAGTCAGTTGTGTTTTGTCACTGTTGTGTTGGAATGAACCCTTGAGTGGCCCCACCCCTTCCCTTTAGCTCCGCCTCCAGCTACTGGCGGACCTCATTTGCGATCAGACTGTCCTCCCCTGACTGGAAATCCGCCTCATTGATGCTGTTCCCTCCGTTCAGCATCTCCTCATCCTGAGATGAGCCCCGGTCCTCCTCACCGCTGCCGCCACCAGGCTCGTCTGAGTTGGGGTCCTGGAGAACCTGGGCGATGTACATCTGCTGCTGCTGCTGCTGCTGTTGCTGCTGACACCAGAGAACATCAACCGTTAGACCGACAGCCGCGACCGGCCACAGAATGCTTTAGATGAATGTTGACTACGTTGCTGCATGAGTTTAACATCATTATATGTCTTTAAATAAGAACCAATGAAAGTGTCTCAGCAGGTTCATGACACATTCACCTGAGCCAAAAGCAGTTGATCTTACCTGGGATTTGGTGGTGGGGGAGGATGAAGGACGGGCTGGACGTCCGTTTTCAACGGTGTCAATGTCATTCTCCTTAGTGTCGATCTGAGGCGTAGGAACAGAGATGAAATAAATGAAATAAGCAGAAAAGACAGACATGGTTAAACATCCAATGAACCATGCTGATAAACAGCTGCTGCACCTTGTAGTTATGAGCACTGAGGTACTTGAAGTGTCCGAAGCAGACGTGGGACAGACAGACCACAATGGTGACGATCAGCACCACCAGAGTGAACATGGAGGTTGGAGTCTCGAAACCTGAAAATGCATTCAATTAGCATCTGTTAGCATTCAGCGGCTACAACTGAACCGGTCCGTGGCTGACAGTACGTACGCGTTTGTAAAGGGAGGGGGGGGGGGGTTACCTGTCCGAACAGTGGAGAAGAACAGCAGCCAGAAGAGGCAGAGGATGGGTGCGGCCACCACCTGAGTGACGGCTCCAGAGTGGATCTTCTTGTCCAGTTTTGAAGGCAGGTAGGCGTAGTACATGTTGTATCGATCCACCAGGTGTTTGAGCAGCATGTACATCAGACCTGCAGGGAGACACAACACATGGAAACCCTGGTCATCCACCGCTCAACCTCTGGTGTGTAGATGATCTCATTCTGGAGAACCGTACAGGACTAGAGGAACTGCAGGTTTTCCACCAGACCAGGACCTGACACATGCATTACAGACATAAACTGTGATGTGACTGTGAGAGTCCAAACTGACCGAAGGGGACGATGATGGGGCATGTGATGCTGTAGGCCATGACCACGGTGAAGACGTTCATCATCCAAGCGTATGCCGCTCCGAACTGGAACTCATAGGCCTGATGCTGCAGAGACCGGACAGAGTTAAACACACATGAACCAATGCTTCAGACTCAGGTGAAGGAACATCTCTGCTCAACATCCCCAAATGTACACAGTCCGCTTTAAATCTGGTGTCACATCAGATGTTCTCCAGGTGAAATACTCACCTGCTCCACAGAGTTTTACACAAGCCCTCTGTTTTTTATGTTTTCACAGTTTCATCAAAACTAGAATCACAGCTGCAGCAAACACGTCACAGTCTTCATATTTATACGATCCGAGTAGAGAAACGTTTTTAAATTTGAGTTTTCTTCCATGACGGTTCTAACATGTATCTGAGAATCAGCTCTTGACCAAACAGACTGTGGTGATGTCACATCCTTCTGGACGGTGAGAACAATGTGATGGATACACCTCTAACAGGCCTGTGCTGTTGTGTATGTGCGAAGGCGTGTCCGGCAGTGGGAGTGCTGTCCTCACCCTCTTGACATTGCGGCGGTCGGCGGCGGACCGGGCCAGGCAGAGGCGGATCATGTACATGAGTAGACCCGGGATCCTCAGCAGGTCCATGGCATTCCCGATAAATGCAGAGGCGATGACATAGTTCACGAAGAACGCGCCGTTATCAGGGAGGAAGACACACCTGCAGGAGGCAGAGCAACAACATTAAACACAGATCGACAGATTGATTGAGTACTTTGATATGTTACTGGTGAAAGCATGAGCCTGGATGACAATAACTTTTATTTAACTCCATTCAGTTACTTAATTTATTCCAATTCATCTCATCTTTATACATCTAGGTTTTTTCTCTGACACTTTCCATGCCGTTTCCTCATAAACATAGATTCTGAGGTTTGTTTTTCATACATTTCTCATTTTAATCTCTGAGAGACTCCACATTTCTTTCTTATAATTCTCAGTTTTCAGTACATTAATTTGAGGATATTTTCTCTGTAATTTCTCTGTATAATGTAATTAAAAACATTTTCTTCATCTCCTTTTCATTCATAAAACATTTGTAGTTTTCAATGTAAATCAATGAGATTCACATGATAAAAGTTTATCAACTCACTCAAATCTAACTTTGGCATCAGCAAGAAACTTCTTATCGAACAGCCATCGGAAGAACACATCCAGACTGGAAAACAGAGAGAGTTGTGTTAGCTGAGGCCAGAGGTCATGGAGTTTCTTACACTGAACCATTTTCCTCACCTGCTGAGTCCAAGCGACGGTAGCAACAGAACCATGAAGATCAGGAAGGTGTAGCATTTGTGCATCGTCGTCCTGTTTTCTCCAGACCTGTATGAAACCAGTCAGGGTCAAAGGTCAGAGACAAAGACAAAGACAAAGACAGTCCTTGATCTGAATCTGAATGGAGTATTTCTGAACAACTGAGCAGATGCTGGTGATTTAAGACAATGAACAGAACCGTTACCTTTGTTTTTAGTGGTTATTAAACATAAACCCTTTATCAAATACATTTGCATTCTTCAAAGGGGATGGGGGGGTTCAGACTACCCAGAATTCTTGGGGGTGGGCTATGTGTTGAAGAAGGCTCATTGGTGGATCACACTGTCAGCGTTCCACATTTCCATTCACCCTCTGTGTTTAATCCAGTCGTGTCTTTAAATGTGTTTATTCAGTTTCAATAAGTTTTACTTGGTTTGTGTTTTGATCATTGGTTAAATGGAGCAAAAGAAGAGAAACTACGAGAAGTGGATGAAGACGATGTCCATTTGACCAATATTCATCTCCTACAAGGTCACTACAAGAATCCGTATGTCCATCTGAACACACTCTGGATAATAAACCTGGACCCCGAACAACATATTTAAAGAATAAAAACAAACGAAATTAAACAGGACTTTGAGTCAGTGACTGGAAACAACACATAGATTACCAGGAATTCATTTATCGGGTAAATAAATACCTGGAAATAAAAGTTCCTGTGAATGTTGGTGGAAAAGGGGCTGATGTGTGAGGATCAGGTTTCACAAACTGGGGGCAGGATTTGTTTACCTGGTCCAATGAGCTTCGAAGAATGCAGAGTAGTAGACGATGGTCGGCAGCAGAGCAGAGAACGCCCACAGCAGCAGAGTGGGAAAGAACTGGGTGATGATGGGGTTCTGAAACAAAAACACATCAATAAACCAATAAATAAATAAACCAACAAGCAAACAAATAAAACTCACCAACAAATAAACAGAAAAACAAATAAAGCAACAAAAAAACTGAAAACAAACAAACATAAATAAATAAAAGACAACAGTCTTGTATCAGTCTTGTCAGATTTCAGACAGTTCACTGACAGTTCATTCCATCGTCCCATTTAATCAGAATCAGTTTGAAACTTTTAACAAATTCACTTTTCATTAAACGTTTATCATCCAGAAGGTGACATTCCCTCAACGTAAATGAGGTTGTTCCTGTCGTCTTTGGATCTACTCTTGTACATTTTGACATATTTTAATGTCATGGAGCTGAAGGTTTGATCTCTACATCAGTGAAATGTTCTTACGGTTGTCGTGAAAATCACAAAGAACCAACTGGCTTGGACTAAATGTCCTTCAAGTGTGAACAATAACAGTCTAAGACACTAATGTGAACATTGGTTGACGCCGATTCTTACGTTGAGATACTCGACAGGTTTGGTGACGTTGAACTTATCCATGGTGGTGATGATGATGGCCGGTGTGGTGAGGAAGAAGAGCAGGAGAAAAAGGATGCAGTTGATGATGAAGCAGCGGATCCACCAGGAGATCCCACCCAGTGACAGGTGCTCCCTGCATGATAAACCAGAGGGGACGCTGCATCAGCTGCTTCCATTAACTGAGAGCGTTAGGTGGGCAGGGTTTGTGTGGGCGGAGCTTACCAGCGGACGTTCTGCGGGTCGGGTGCATACGAAACGCTCCAGTTGTAAACATGGAGGACTTCACTAAACTGGGATGAACGCGGCTCCTGGCGGCACCGGCAGCCCTGGACCTGACAGGCATTAAAGTCCTTCAGGATACTGAAAGACAGGGGGCGGGGCCAGTGAGAAAGCAGAGTTACAAGGGGGAGGAGGTGGGGACAGTGGAGTCACTTTTAACGCAGTATATAAACAGAACCGCAATTCAGGACTGTCCAGAAACGAGCTGATTGGATGGTTTACTCTACATGGGTTCAAAGATCGTCTGGTTTATTAGAGTCAACAGAACCTAAACGAAAACTAAAACTAGCACTGAAAAAAAACATGAAATAACATAAAAAAAAACCAAATACATAATAAAGTACAATGAGTTTGTTTTTGGTTTTTCCTCCAAAGCTAAAGGTTAACTGAGTACAAATGAAAAGGCTTTGGACACAATGGACCTTTAATAAGCAGGGGTTCAATGAATCACATTAAATGTCATATAACTGGAAATAAAATGAAAACACAAAGAAAAACTCAACTAGAAACATTAAACTCGTACTAAACTGAATCTAAATCTTGCGATCATGTCTGGACCATCAGGACTTGGATCTAGAATCCATGACAAATGAAACCAATAAACGTAAAGGTGTGGTGTGTGTTGGGGGCGGGGCTTACATGGCAGTCATGGCCTCGTTCTGGAAGGTGACGAAGGCCATGCCCAGTGGTTTGGTGTGGACCTTCTCCTTCTCCTTCCTGTACTCCTCCTTCAGCTTGGCCTCCCTCTTGGTGTAGTAGCTCACTGCCTCCTCCTGGAACACAAACACATGCTGCTGACACTCTAAAAACACGCCAAGAACATGCCATACCATGCCATACCATGCCAAAAGCATGCCAAGAACACAACATGGTAAACTCGTTGAATCTGTTATGGGTCAGAGAACTATCTGACCAATCAGCTGCTGCTGATGTTCAGAAGCATCCAATCAGAGGACACATTAGATGTTTAATGTAATCAGTTACTATTGCATCTTTATTTCCCCCTTGTCTTATGCAAATCCATGCAAATCTTTTGTACTTTTGTGTGTAATCAAATCTTAATGTATTTATTTATTTTATTGAAATTTTTAGCATTTCTGTATAATCAGTTTATGCAAATTTCATTTAATTTCCTGTACTTTTATAATTTTATAATTTTGTGTAATCAAATTTTAATGTATTTCTTATTTCACCCCTGTCTTAAAATTGTATTTTAATTCTTAATCAATGTGAAGCACTTTGGGCTACAATTTTTGTATGAAAGGTGCAATATAAATAAAGTTTATTATTATTATTAATGACCTGGACAGGAGGACTAGTCACATCCAATCAAAGAAAACCACTAATGATGGAATAAAACCACACGACAGTGACAAAGAGTGGAGTAAAAGTCCAGTGGGCGGTGTAGTGAAAAATTATTACATTCTTGTTTTATTGCGTTCCTGTTTTTGCATAATATTCTGTTAACCTAGAGTTTGGCTGTTATTCTATGTGCATGTTTTCTTTTGGACTTTGTTCATGCTGTAGCCAGAGGAATAGAACCAATCAATAATGTGTGTCCATACGTAAATACAAAAAGGGACATAAAATGTACCATAGCTTAAGTTAGAGTTCAGAAGCCTATACTTTAAGTTCATTAACCTATGCTTTAGTTAATGAATCTGAGGTGTACCACATGGCTAAAACCCTATAAAAACCTAGGTATCTTGAAGGTTCGTTGTTCAGTCTTCTTTAGGAGGACTGCACCCAAACTGCAGTTTGACCGTCACTCTGAATATTGATTGCTGGTTTATTTCTGGTTGTTCATTTTAATCTAATGTATTTTTATGTAATAAATTCTTGTTAATTTTAAACAACCTCGTTGTTGAAACTTATTCCCTCACCTGCAGAAAGTTTCTTCAACAGGCAGAGCCTCCCAGTCAGCACTCAGGTAACAGCCACAGATGTGTAGGTACAAGTCATGTGATACCACTCATGTTATGTCACTGAGTCCATTTACATCCACACTAATACTCCTCAGGGTCTACTATCCTGCATGTTTTAGATGGTTCCCTCTTCCAACACAACCGACGGTCATTATCAGACTTCTGCAGAGCTTGACGATAGGCTGATCATTTGAATCAGGTGTGTTGGAAGAGGGATAATTCTAAAACATGAAAGAAAGAAGGGACTATATATGCACTTAACATTTTTATTAAACACCTTCAATAACACAACCTGAAACAACTGTTTCATCATGTTTTTTTGTCCTCGTATTTCCAACCAGAGGCCAACGTGCTGTTTAGCATCTTCCATCTTTACGGGTTGGTTCTGCTGCCTGTCACTACCGCATCAACTGCCCATTTGTGCATGTGCGACAGTAGCTCTACTTGGACAAACTGCCCGAAACACACTGCCAAAGACGTTCAGAGTCATTCTGTGCTGCAGATGGGTTAACTATTTGCTCATTAATCAGATTAATCATAACGAGGGATTAATCTGCATTAACATGTTAATTTTAAAAGCCCTACTAAGTATATATGTAACAATCTCACTTGGTCTCCAAATGTCCAACCTGATCTGTCCCTCTGATGTGTCCCTCATAATTCTGTCCATCCTCCAAACAACACCTTGACATCTTCAGTGTCCCAGCAACCACCATGAGCATGAATTAAAAGTAGAGGAGGAATGAGTGTGGGCGTCACCTCTTCACAGCCCGTGATGGCGCAGCAGCACAGATGTCCACAGGGTTTGGGGTTGATCATAGTGGGAACATGTTCCTTCGCCATCAGGTCAGTGAAGAACTTCTTGCTACGTTCAGTCTTCTTCCTGTTGGACAGAAACAGAGACCGGTTCAGACAGAGAGTCGAACGTGGATGGACTTGGACCGGACCGGGCCTGGACGTGGACCTCACCTTTCGGCATTCAGAGACATCAGTTTGGCCACGTTGTAGCAGATTCGAGCCTCCAGGACAATGCAGTTCTCATACGCCTGTCTGAGGAGACAACGGGGACAGGAAGAAGACGTGAGGACCTGCACCCGGACCTGGACCAGGTCTCACAACACAGACCTGAACCTGGACCGACTCTCACAACACAGACCTGAAGGTTTCGTTTTTCTTTTGACAAATGAAATTCTTTTATCTGTGCACTTTTTATTTTAACCATTAAAATTTTTTTAACATGTTATTTAAAATTCTTTATGTGACTATTTATTCATCTTTATTCTTGTCCATGTATTTATAACTTACTTTTTTTTTTTTTTTTAAAGCACTTTGAATTACCCTGTGCATGAACTCTACTGTACAAATAAACTTTCCTTGCCTTCAGGTCTGGAAGTTTGAAGTGGTCCAGGTCCTACAGATCAGTTTCAAAGTGACCCCAGTGTGAACAATCCGATTTGGGCGGAGTCAGTCACAGGCCATAAAGATGTAAATTACAATATGTACCTGAATGCAGCAGTGAAATAATACTACACATTTTAATTTAAGGTGTTAAATACACATCTTGTACTTGTGTTGGGAGTATTTTTATTTGTTTTCTGGACGTGTTGGCTGTAGATCAGATGTGAACAGAGCAGTTACTTCAGATATGTCAATGAAACAGTTTAGTTCTGATGTATCTCAAACAGGGTTCATCTGCTTTGAATTTTGGGTAAATTTATTTCAGACTAAAAATTTACTAATGGTAGAAAACACTGACATTAGGAACTTTCAGATGCAGTATTTATTTATTTATTTTATTTATTTTTATTTTTACAAAGTTTTAGCCCTGAGTTCAAGTTTGAGCCTCTGGAGACTCAGATGAACCTGGATTTATTTTCCTTGAGTCTAAAATGTCTCAGTTTTTGAGTTCACACCTTTAGATCTGTGTTTTTATTGACTGATAGGACTTAAAGATGGTGGGACAAAGATATAGAAGCCAAAGGTTTACACTGTCCAAAGGGTTTGGTTTTTTATTCCCATGTGTTTGGAGTAACACAGGTTTTAGTCTACGCCGGTGGACAGATGAGGAGGTTTTTGAAGTTTTTGACACCTCAGGTCCACATGGGTGAACCTGGACTGAAACAGCGACAGTCATTCAAGTGATGATCTGATGTTTTTTCATCTGTATGCAGCATTCGGGTGAACTCAGAACTTACTCAAAGTGCTGTTTGATCTGGCTCTCCTCTGCATATTTCGAGATGCCGTTGATGAATAAAGTGCGTTTCACCTGCAAGACAAAAAAGTGGGATTAGTGTGACGCAGTGGTGCATCTGGTCCTGCAGCGGGGCATGATGGGAGCGGCGTTACCAGGTCGTCCTCCTTGTAGTGCATCTTGGACGTGTGTCTCCTCATGCTGTAGACGGTTAACAGCAGGTACATGAAGGCAAACGTCGTGTGGAGCCACAGCAAGTTTGTCCTGAAACACAAAACAGAACCAGGTCCAGACCCGGTCAAACAACAGGTTCTGACAGCAAGTAAAGAATCGGATCAGCCACAAAATAATCCCTGGGTAAATATGACATTAAAGATCCAGTACTTCTCCAGTAGAACCTGAAGACCTCGTCCTACCTGCCTCTACTGGACCAGATCTGGTTCCTAGACTAGATCTGGTTCCTAGACCAGATCTGGTTCCTAGACCAGATCTGGTTCCTAGACTAGACTGATCTCTGAACCGTGGTTCTCAGTCGGTTAAATGATTAGAGGTGGGTGATATGGGCAAAAAAAAATAAATCTCGATTATTTTTTTTTATTTCCTGATATCGATAATCTGATGCTATCCTTTAAAATGTGAATTTCTATCCTTTTATTTATTTTACAAAAAATGCTGTAAAACTCCACTTGGTTACCTGGACATCTGTGGACAGACACAGCATTTCAGAACAACAGCTCTTGTTTGTTTATTGAAGTGCCTCATACATCCTCTGCAAAACGTGCAGGGGGGGGCACAGTAGTTACATATGTGGGTGTGTGGTCCATAACTAACATAACTAACGCTGGGGTGAAACGAAAGTGAAACCGAACATACTTTCAACGTCCGACTCCCAACTTCTGTTCCTCGGATCTTACAGGAAATTTTCACAACTTCTAACCTGTATCCACTGGACCCCCTCCCCAGGACTTTGTCATGTTTTGGGGGGGGGGGGGGGGGGGGGGGGGGGGGGGGGGGGGGGGGGGGGGGGGGGGGGGGGGGG
>JAPTYQ010000001.1:33123941-33137772 GCA_029814465.1 Ostorhinchus cyanosoma
ATTGTAGGTATTAGAAGATGATTGACAACTGTACAAAGACAATATTAACTGAAACTGCACTGCAGTGAGAACAGATTATTTGAGTAATTATTTACACAAAGATAATTATCTATCTAGATCATCTTTTATGGAAATGACTCAAGTAATACTTTTACTTTTATTGATGAGATTAACTTCATACATAGGCTACAGGAATTAAGCATTCGCAGATCATATGAGGCTAACAATTTTATTTAGGCATACATGACATAAATTAATCTGATAAAACAGTGACTGTTGTGGTCCATAAACCTACTTTCACAGCCTACAGCCTGTACAGGTGGAAAAAAATTAATAGTATGACATTATTCTACCATCCTCCACTCTTTAACACTGAATTCTCAGTTAGTCCTCATTCTGTCCTCGTCTGCCATGGGTCACTGAAAAACTCGAGATAAGAACAAATACTGAAACCCTAAAAGGGCATAACTCAAGAGATTTTATTTCTATTAATGACAGCAAAACGAACGACTACAATCATCTAAACACAAAACGGTAGAACGAGCATATCCAAGACATCCGAGTGAAAAATGATACCTTAAATCTCTTCACGTTCAATTCATGAATATTTTTACTTTTCTACACTTACCTCGTCGCTCGATGGAAGTGATGACAGATGTTCACCCTTTGAGCAGGTTGTGGAAAATCGCGAAAGATAGAGAAACGGTGTTTTGTCCCAAACTGGCTGCTGTTAGGTCAGCGGTACAGAGAAACAGAGAAATCGCGCTGTCTTTGCATTGGTTTAAGTATTTACTGCCACCTAGAGTATGGGAGTTACACACTGTACCTTAAAAACAACTTCCGTTGTGGCTTTTGTGTTGTGGCTAATTTTGTAGTGTTGCGGTATATTCAGTAGCGTTGTGGCTAATTGTGTTGTGTTGCGGCTAATTTTGTAGCGTTGTGGCTTTTGTTTTGCTGTGACCCTTCTGGGCCACCGTACTATTTTCCTCAAAATCAGTGTTCGTTTACTTCCAGATTCACACGAAGATACGAGTTGAAGAGACTTTATTATATACGTTTCTAAATGTATTTATTATTATTATTATTATTATCATAAAATCTGTGTAATGTGTGTTTTTAATGAGGTCTGAGGTGATCTTGGTGTCATGACTGACATCTGAGGGTTTCCTAGTCCTCCTGGAAACGGGAAGATGATGCTGCTGAGTCTGATTGTCATGGC
The DNA here is from genome assembly GCA_029814465.1 of Ostorhinchus cyanosoma. Taxonomy (NCBI): domain Eukaryota; kingdom Metazoa; phylum Chordata; class Actinopteri; order Kurtiformes; family Apogonidae; genus Ostorhinchus; species Ostorhinchus cyanosoma. Next base: position 33,125,161 of record JAPTYQ010000001.1, read on the forward strand.
AACCTGATGACGATGATGTGTTGTCTTCATGAGGACAGTGTTACTTTAAAAAAAAAAAAATCTAATTCTATGTTGCAGTATTATTTTTGTTTGTATTTTTGTTTTGTATTGTCATAGACTTTTAATTTTTATTGTTTTTAATTGTGCAGCTGTTTTCATATCATTTTAATCTATTCTTGTATTTTTAATCTTTTATTTAGCTTCTTTTTTACAACACTGTTTTTAATTGAACAGCTGTTTTATGTCTTTAATCTAGTCTTGTATTTTATTCTTTTACTTTGGTTGTTTGGTTTGTTTTTTTTATTGAAGTGTTTATTTTTCTGCACAGTACTTTGGAGAGCTTAATTGTTAATCTCAACCAAATGCATAAATATAAATGTAATTTAAATGTAAAAACTGCCTTGTTTAACATAGAAATACGTAACAAATATGTGAAAATGAAGAAGGAACCAGGTCTGAGTCTGGTTCAGTAGAATATTTAACATTTTTCTTAGTTCTGATCCACTTCTGTTCAAAGTGTTAGAGTTTATTTCAGTGGTGAATGAAAGCTTTTCAAAAAATAAAAGCCTCCTAATGCTCCAGTGGATAAAAAAAAACATTAATCTATTCACATGACTTTTATTGTAAAAGATATTTAGCTAAAGATCACATACCATTATTTAATTAAAGACTTGGACATATTCTCTTGCTCCTGCAGATGTTTTGTTTTGCCATATTTCCTTCTGGTTACAGTGTCATCAGGACCTATTCTCATCATTCATGCCCATTTGTCACATCTCAGATTAAGGTGCATCTACACTGAACCACATGCATGGTCAAAGCCACTGAAGATTCCACTGAGCTCAAGGAAAAAACAGACTGAAGAGGTGGTGGTTTAGCACTAGCATCTTTATTTGTTTTCATTTCATTTTTATTTTCCCAGTCAAGGAGCATGAATCATTGAGTTTCTGTGTAGTCGGTATATTTGTACTTTTTTTCTTCATGCTAAAGGATGATCCAGGAGCTCGGTTTAATGTGGGAGCATCAGTTTCACACTCTTAACCCTCTGACATGTTAAATCATAGACAAGTACCTGCACATAGCAATAGGCAGAGATGAAATGCATTTGTTCTGGCTTTCAGGTCTCAGTTCAGCTGATAAATGTTTAGATGCATCAGATCCACTGTCCACTGGTTGCTGTGGTGACTGATGATGTGTCATCTGATTGGACATCTGTGTGCAGGTGGGCGGAGGTGAGAAGTAGGTTCAAGCTCTGTTCTCAGAGGTCAGAGGACTGCAGCCGTAACAGCAGCTGCTTTTATTCATGTGTTCATGACATTTATTCATGAATGATCAATATAATGGATGAACCCATTAATGCAGGTGAGAACTTCACACTAAATGAACAATCTAGATTTCACTAATTTATCGTTTACGATTTGAGGGCAAAATTATTAATAATAATTTCTCAATAATAATCTCAACTGTAAAATGGGTCTGTTTCGGTTGAAGACCTCTATCTTCATGTTATTATCTGGAAATGTTATTTATGATGAGTTTCAGACGTTCACTGTGTGATGGTTTAGTTCAGTCTCTACTTAAATTATGGAAAAACATTCAACCACCAGGCACTAATTTACAGAGAAATGACAACGTTGTAGTTTATTGAACCCAAATGTTTACTGAACATAATGCAACAGCTGAAAATGACATCTAATACAGTTTGGAAGGAGATGATTCTTAAAGAACATCTGCAGCTTTAAGTCTTAAGACATTTTTCATTTTACTGCCTGTAAATACATGAATATTCTGTTGATAGATAATCTTGGTGTTGGTTTTAATGTGTTTCATTCACGTGGTCATGTACGAAACAATGAGTGTAAAGTCTGGGCTTTTGCATAATAATACAGATAAAATTGTGTGGTCATGAGGCTACATTATTACATTGTTGAAAGTCAGTATTAAATTTGTCCAAGTTGACACCAATGTACACTGACGTCAAAGGTTAAGCTCACTGTGACCTTTGATGGAGTTGAGTCTCTGTTAAAATGTCACTTCACATAGGTTTTGGTGACTTTAACGAGGATATTCAAACCTTTTATATTCCAAGTTATATATCTAATGCCACAAAAATTACCCAAATTCTGACTTATAATATAATGCAAATGCTAAAGTACAGGTTTCTCTCCACCCCACCCCCCAAACACACAACAAAAGAAAAAAAACCCAAAAATATTAAACCACCCTGTCCCACCCACCCCACACAGCATATGTCCACATCCCTAAACAACAGAGACAACAGTGCAAAGTCCTAAAAGGACTGAGTGAAACAGAAACCCCTCATGACTAAACCACAAACCGTAGCCTAACATGGGCTCTGAGAAAAAAATAAATAGAATATATGGCACACATATGCAAAGGTCTTACAACATTAAGTGAAAAAAGAACAAAACAGCACTTTCTGGCAACGAGATAAAACCGTAATATAAAAGAAGCAGTGTCACTAACGCCACAGCTTCGGTTCTTGTCATGTTCCACAGAATTCCCCTCAGCTTGTTGGTGGACTTGCATTCAAATAGAAGGTCTGAAGGTCAAAGGTCAGAACAGCTTCTACATCTGTCAACAGTTTTCTGCCACAGTTTTTCTAAGATTTTTTACAAAAACCTGAAGTAACCTGCACAGGTCGACACCTACTTGGTTCTACCTTATTGGTTGACAGTCGGCAGCACCTCGTACCTAATTGGTCCAGGTCATGGTGATGACAGCCGGATTGTCATCAATGTATCCGGACACGACAGATCTACGAGTTCTCTCGGTCGCAGTCTGATCACAGATCTGAGACAAAGACAAAGATAGATGTGAGGTTTCAGGCTGAAGACGTGTCTGTTGAAAAATCAACATTAAACTTCAGAGACCATGTGTATGGAACATGAAGCTGATGAGATCTGATTCACATCAAATATACAAAAACTCAGATGTGTACGGAGCTAAACAGGTTTAAGTGTAAATTAAAAACTCAATATTCTGAGGCTGAAATGTTCATTTAAGACAAAATGTAACAGAAGAAACTAAAATAAACATATGAGACACATTTGCTGTGAATACGACAGACACTCATCCCTTCTGAAGGTCAACTGGAGCTGATACAGAATGCTCTGTATGTTTTTCAGGTCTATCGTCCTACTTCATGGTGATTGGTTCGTACCGGGATGCACTTGTCATTCTTGGTTTTCCCACACAGGATGAGTTTACAGTGTAGGTAAACGTCAGCAGAACTCCCACTGAACTGGAATATGTTGAAGGAGAAGTAGGTGGATGTTCCCTGTCCGTTGGCTGTCACCGTCACAGTCCCGTCATCAGGGTTCGCACAGCTGAAAGGAAACAACAAAGTCAGCTCTCAACTCCACTCTGCTTTTCAGCTCTGGTCTGGTCCTTTTAGTCTCAGTACTTCACAGCTTGGACTTTATCATCCATTGCAGAAGGTGAATCAGTATTTCTGTTTTTACGCCTGAGGAACCAACCTGTCAGATGATAGTTTACTGTCAAATAAAAGTGAAAGATCTGTGTTTCTCACCCATTCATGATCAGGTTGTATCTTAGACCCCCAGTGGCCGACACCTGGTTGGTTGCCCAACAGGATTCTATCACCACAGCAACTAGTTTGTCGTCCAGCCCGTTGGTGCTCAGCTCCACCCATACTGTCTGGCCCAATACGAGGCTGGTGTTTGCGCTGATAGGTTGGTCGTGGTTGGCATCAGTGAAGGCCCTCATGGACAGGCTGTAATTCCAAGCTCCAGATGCGATCTGCTGGACCACAGTGCTGAACATGGACACACCTCTCAGCCCAGATGTTCAATAGTATTATATCAAACCTTCTTCATCTGTTAACATCCACCCACCTGTCGATGATTCTGAAGGCCATGCTCTTTGTATCTGGCTGGCTGTAAAAGCAGGAGAAGTTCAGCTGGAACTGGTTGTGTCGAATGATGCCTCCAGATGTGTTACCTTGGATCAAGATGGTGTTCTTGAAGACGATTTGGCCGTTGTTGTTCTGAAGAGTCAACAAAAGGTGACATTAGTAGAGATTAAATCTCAAATTCATGAAAACTCTGATGTTTTGGAGGAACTGACAAAACCCAAGTTTACAACCACACATTGACCAAAACCAGGATGGAGAAGGGTTGGCCAGGGTGCTCACCGTCACCTCTGCCCCACAGGTGTTGGTTTCATCGAAGCTGAAGGTGAGCATGTGGGTGTGGTTGTCCATGTGACCTCTGCAGCTCGGGTCATTGAGTCGTAACGCAGAGTAGTCAATGCCTTTTTCCTCCAGGAGACAACCGACCAGAGAAAGTGAAGCAGAGTTTTGGTGACAGATGGATGACTCACCTACAGACAGATAACAAAAGGAAGGTTCTCATAAAGGGCTCACTGGAACTTCTCAGAGAACATCACATCACTACCTACTGTCAATAATCAATCGAATGTTAAAGCTCAGCAGCTCCACTCACAAATTTGACACCGAGTCCGTTTACATGACCATATAAATCCAATTACTGTCAATAATCAGATAATTGTGATAATCAGATCTGATACGTTTACATGCACTTCAGAAATACGAAAATTGATAAACCCTGGTTTATTATGGGATTTCTTTTGGAGCTTGGATGTAGGTAGCGACAGTAGAATCAACCTTTCTGTTAATGTCTTCAGCTCATGTTTAACTACATCACCTTTGTTTTTCCACATGTGCAGATGCAAAATAACTAAATAAATCCGATTAACAAGCAGTGGCAGCTCGTCAGTAGAGGCTGCCCTACCTCTCCCACATGAAGAAGAAGATGATAGGAATAATCTGAAATAATTTTACAAAAACACGGATATTTAAATAAACAAGTTGAACATGATACAGCCAGTGAGTATCATGTATAATCTGCATTCAACTATAGTTTAAAAATGTTTTTGATTGTTTAATGAGCAGTCAAGTCACATGTTTCCTGTTTGGGGGCACTGCCCAAGAACTCCATAGACTCTTGTTTTAAATGGAGCAGTAGACCCCCTCCAATACAAGAGATAGGAGACCCTCGGGGCACCCAATGGCACCACCATCCACAGGAGTAAACATCACTAACATAATGGACCTTGATGTGGGAATGTGCAAGATTGATTCCTGGTACGAGTGGTATCAGTGAGATGTTTTAAACCTTATGTTGATTTTCTATTTTTTTAATGCCATGCGATCTGCTCACATCATCTTTACCCCTGGTCTAAATGCATTGTCCATATTATCAGTGAAAGACACGTGTCAGGGACATGTCTAACTTTAACAAGAGTCATAGAAAAATGTGCATGTTTGAAGGACAGACAGGTGAAATTTACATATAAAAAGAAATAACTGAAAACACATAGTGCATTTTTTATTTTAGAGTAAATTAATACTTTTAAATAGTGGTGCATCTACTGTGGTGCATCCTAGGGGTGACATGTGGTTATACTGCACCCCACCAAAAAATTATTTTACCAGCCACTACTGTTAACATGTATATATGCATGTAGACATCGGAGTACTGGGGATAAATCCACATGTGTTACTCTGATTTCTCATAATCAGATTTCTGCTGTTATGTGATAAAAACATATCAGATTATACCCACATGACTGATCACTAATAATCTGATACCTCCACAAATCAGATACTGATCAGAGTTTTATTGTGAATGTAAATGGATTCAGTGTCATCCACATGTGCTTATATAGAAGAAGATCTCCAGGATTTTTAGATTCCAGTGATAAGCAAGACTATTTTATTAACTGTAAGTTAACACACACACACACACACACACACACACACACACACACACACACACACACACACACACACACACACGAAAACTACAAAGAAAAAATGAAGCTGATTTCTACAGATCTAAAACAAACAATAAATGACCAAAGTAAGAAGAATTAAAAAAAAACAAAACCTCCTGAACATTTCTAAGGTGTACAACTTCTGCTCCTCGTCGTCTTCTTACCTAAGGTGTTTGTTGATTTGTATTTGGAGGCAAAAATAGCGCGACAGAAGCATCTGGTACCAGCACCGAGGCTGTCAGCACAGAACTCATGAGCACTGCAGATGACGTTTGGACAGAAGATCTGAGGAGGAGCTGGAGAATCAAAGTCTGGATTTAGAAACAGAGATGATACACAGAGGCCAGAGGGGCTCCACATCTCATCCACCATCCACACCGATCAAAATGTGGACATGTCACATGATCGCCTGCCTCAGGACCTGTCTGTTCATCTGAATACACTCTGGATAATAAGCCTGGACCTCCAGCAATGTTTAACAAGTAACTCAATAAATTCCTGGAAATAAACATTCCTGGTAATCTGGTGGAAAAGCGGCTCATGTCTACAGAGGATTGACCATCTAGGTGAATTTCCATATGGTATGGTACCACATTTCCAATTTGGTTCTCCAAAGTGCTGCCTCCAGAAATTGAAAACAGGCATCATTTATTACATAACCTTTATCCCTGAATGAGGCAGAAGAAAATCTAAATATGTGACCCTAAAAAAAAGGACAGAGAGAGAAGCCGTGGTTATCTGCTATGCTATGAATCAGAAGGACATTTCAGAGTCTGGACTTTTTCACTGTTTCTGGTTAATAATCCTATCTCATCAGATTTTACAAACTAACATAAAGGGCATTCTTACGGCAGCTGCCCTTTGACCTCCAGCCCTCCAATGTGATGTTGACGTGCAGTCTGCAGGCTCTGGCATAGGCATCATGGAAGCGACATTTGAGGCCGTCCACCGCCGGGTATTTGCACAGGGTGGTGATGCACGTGCCGATGTAGGGCTTTGGGTCAACGTAGTCGTGGCAGGACGTAAAGGGTGGATCTTTGAGGAGGTCACAGCTGTGGAGGAACAGAACCAGGACATTTAGTCTGGAACTATGAGGCCAGTGTAGGCTAATACATACGCCACAAGAACACAGAAATGTGTTTGTTTTCTCAAGGACATTTTATACGTCACAAGAAACTCAAGTGCAGAACTCCTAGGACGTGTTCCACTTGGACCAGAGCCTTATTCTGTTGTCTTTACCTGTTCTCATGTGGGTTTCCAGGTGCTCTCATCCCATGTAAAAAAATACTTTACTAGGTTAGTTCTTCTGTTGGTGTCCCTGATGTAGATCTGGAGTTGGTCCCTTAGGCCTCTGATGCTAATCGTTAATGCTAATGGTAGGTACTCTGTGTATTACAGGTAAAACACAGAAACCAAAATCCCCTACAGGGATGATAAAATAGATTAACCTTTTAACCACGCCCACTTCTAATTTCTGACCAATCACACAAGAGTTGTGGGACACCACCCAACAAAAATGTTTTCCCCAGATGAAATGTCGAGAAAAAGAACAAGCCCTGGAAGAGAGAGCACATTTCTCGGTTCTTGTGGCGGATGTAATAACCAAAGACAAATGTAGGTTTTATCATAGAGCGACCACATTCTGGTCTGAGCTTCATCACAAGAGAGATGATGAGCAGTCAACCAGACCTGTCAATCAAAGCCCACAGTAGACATCAGACCAGTACTTCACCAAATGACCAGAAGATGTTGTAGAAGGTCCAGATGAACAGACAGACCTGAAGGAGTCCTGGTTTAGTCCAGGAGTTGACTAGATTTAACATGATGTGTTATGTGTTAGTGTGTATCTGCTCACTGTGTGGTCATGGCGGGGCAGTCGATGCTGAGGTCAGCAGGTTCAAAGTGGACGTCCTCACAGCTAAAGAATGACAAACAGCAGGAGGACAGTGTCCGTTCACAGAAACATACAGCAACAAATCATCTGCAGGGCTTTGAAGCGTTGACAAGATCTTACTTGGAGGAGCTGGAGTTATTGGACTTCACTGCTGTGGAGTTCACACATGAGCCCTGGAGGTCGGACTCGTCTCCTGGACGATTGGAGACACAAAGTGAGTCACATGGACGCTGTCCTCTTATTCAGTCACATATTCAAACAGATCTGATCCTGGACGACAAACCCTTCACTACTGCTGCTCTGTCAAACCTTAACATTTACCAGAGTTTAGTTCAGGGTTGTCAGACATAAGGCCCACAGACCAAAACCAGCCCACCAAAGGGTCCAGTCTGGGCCAGGGGATGAATTTACCAAGTGCAAAAATTACACTTCAGATATTAGCAGTCAAGTGTGTCGAACTCATTTTAGTTCCAAACTCAAAAATGTTAACAATATTATGCCTGTTATTAAATGTTTTGTGTCTCTATAGATCTACTGTAATCTATAAATTGCAATAAATGTATAAAAAATTATGAGATGAGACATAATGTTAAAATTGCACTTATTTTTCTTCAGAATTTTCAGGTTTTTGAGATTCCACATTTTTTTGTGAAAGGATAATTTGTAAATGTAAACAATTTCATGGTTAATTTTAATGTCTTGTACTAAAACAAAGAAAAACAATTAAGCATTCTCATTATATGTAGGCTACTATGCTGTTATTTTACTGGTCTGGCCCATTTCAGATCAAATCGGGCCAACCCCTGCTTTAGAAGAACTAAAGAGAAGGTTCTGAGACATAGACCTTCTCTGCAAATGGGGCTTAAAGAACCAAATGCTACTATGCTAACCAAACCAAACATTAACATGTTTTAATTCTTTGTCTTTATCTTTTATCTCCTCTGCTAATTACATTAAAGTCTGCATCACTATGATCTAATGTGCAAACCTGTGAAAATTTCATGCTTAGGTATTTTTTTACACCTTCCACGTAGATCTGTGCAGTGTAGCCATCAAAGAAAACTGAAACTTTGTGTGATGTTGAGGTCAGGAGGTTGGCAGTGACACCAGTTGGGTCCTTGGAAAATTCCACTTGGTGAAACATCTGAGCAGAACTGTGGATGCTCAGAGTTGATCCGTTCATCTACAACAGGAGGAAAATCCATGTAAGTTTGTGTTTTAAAAAGTAATTAATCAAGGCAATCACAAGACTAAGAACAGGTAGTTCCCCTGGCATGGATGGCTTTACCGCTGAATGGTACAAAGCTCTGAGAGATAAACTAGAGCCTAGGTTGATAAAAATGTATAACTGAGTTCTTAAAAAAAAAGTGAAATACCCCCATCATGGAGAGAGGCAGTTATTTCTCTTATTCCAAGGAAAGGAAAAACAGGTAAGAATGTAAAAATTTAAGAACTATAAGTGTACTGAATGTAGATTATTGAATATTTACATCAGTACTAGCTAAGAGACTAGAAAACTGTCTACCAGTCATTATACATTTTGTCTTAACGTTCTTGTTGAATTACTGTATGTTGCCAAGGATTGCACTTTTAAAATGTCGTTGTACAATGTACAATGACAATAAAGATATATTCTATATTCTAAGAACATTACATATAATATGACATGTCACTGAAAATAATATTGAATCAGCCTTCATTAGCCTAGATGCCCAAAAAGTATTTGATACAGTTCGTTGGAACTTTCTATATAAAACACTGTACACATTCAGATTTCATGGAAACTTCATAAAAGTGATTCACACTTTATACAACAAACCAACAGCTAGAATCAAAGTGAAGGGGGATCTTACTACCTCCTTTTCCCTCCAGCGAGGATGTAGACAGGGATGTGCTGTCTCCCCTCTCTTATTTGCTATATTTATTGAGTGCTGAAGTCAATGGATTCACGAAGACCCTAATATTAGAGGAATTTCAACTATGGGGGGTGAACAAAAGATCACAGTTTTAGCAGATAATGTCTTAGTATACTTAGAACAGCCCTCAGAATCTTTACCCAGGTTGAGTGATTGTATGGAGGAATATGGCCTAATGTCTGGCCTCAAGCTTACTATATCAAAAATACAGATCCATGCATTAAGTTATGAACTCACCAAAGACATTTTTCAAAAATAACAGATAAAATGGGACGGTGACTCAATAAAACACTGAGGTGTAAAGACTTAACAGGCTTGTTTAGCATAAACTTTGGGCCTTTGAAGGCTAAAATAAAGGCAGATGTCAGAAGATGGGAAGTTATTCCTTTCTTAAACTTAAGCTCAAGGGTTAAATCTGTTAAAATGAATATCCTGCCAAGGATACTGTACCGCTTCCAGACATTGCCTGTGGAGGTGACAAACCAACAATTCACTTCAGTTTATAAAACTGTTTTTAAATTCCTGGATTAGAAGCTAATCCACTTTCAAGTTACACCCATTTCTGAGGAGAATCACCTGTTGAGTAGTGGGTCTGTGTGCTAAACATTTATTTCTTTCTCTGTCTGATTTGTTTGAGGATCAGTCAGTCCCTCATGGACTCACCTGAACCCTTCCACCTTGTCCCAGGATAAACTCTGCCCCCACCATGCGTACAATCACATGGTCCAACAAACTTATGTCTTTCCGGCGGCGATCGCGGAAGACGCCCAGCAGCTCAACGCCTGCGTCCGACATCAGAATGTATGCACAACGATCAGTTATGGTGGAAACATTTCCAAAAAATCCAATGATGTTGGATCCAGAGATGGTGCACGTCCTTGGGATGACACACCTTAAGGCAGAGTATCCACAAAGTTTATATCATAGGATTCACAAAAACGGAATGCTCCCAGAAAGACAAATGAGCTAAATATGTGATTGAAAAATTCTGAGGCAAGAGACAGAGCCACTGGATTCTGGAATCAAAAGAGTTTACTTGCGAAGAGTCAAGTACATCGAGCAGTTTTAGCAGTTGACTGATTAACATAAAGGATTGTAGTTTCTTATACAGAATAGAGAATCAATCAATCAATCAAATTCTATTTATATAGCACCAAATGATCACAAAAGTAATCTCATGACACTTAACATATAGAACTAGTCAAAAGCAGACTCTCGAATGTCACACCCATTGGTTGTCCCAACATTATTATCTGTCTAAACATTGTTATGTGTGTGGTTGATAATAAGGTTTCTGGCTCTTCTCAACAGGAGCTATCTCCAGTTGTTGTGCAGGTTGTGTCCAGTTGCTTTACAATGCCCTTGGCTTCCCCATCACCGGAGCCAGGAATATTTACATGTCGAGGGGAACCTGCAGATATCTCCAGCATGAGGACACAGTGCTCACATCTCCAAGAAGGTAGGCACTGCAGATATCTCCAAGAAGGGAGACACTGTGGATCCAGATCACCTTCATATCTCACAAGTGTCACTGTGACATCAACTGCAGACTCACAGTACATTCAGAAATAGTCTAACGTTGTGTTTTTACAACAATAAGTCAGATATACTTACTGTCCGTTTCCCCAGCAACGCTTCCCGGGGTCACATGGGGTAACAGAGAAACGTGCTTTATTATTACAAATCCTGGAGAAGCCACTAGAGGTACATGTTCCTGAAGGGGAACTGAGGAGATCACCTGGAAACAGATCAGTGAGATTAATAGCGTCAGTTAACTCTTTACAGTCAGTTCATCACACAAAGGAGATGTCCAGACATCTCCAATCTCATTCAATGCAGGTAAATGGTTTGTCCTTGATCAAGTGAAATAAAAGAAAAGTCTCTGGTGTGTTCTGTGGACCATCCACACCTTCAGACACTCTGAATGTAGGAAACATTCACAATTCAGATCCCTGAACATTAGCCCAGTGGAACTACCTCCATGTTCAGACAAAACCATGACTAAGCACAGCTCTACAAACCTGAGGATCTGCAGAAGGTTATGTCGTAGTTTTTTCGTTTTGAAGTCTTAACTGTTCGCACTATAACCCCATCAACCATAAACTTCAGCATCTACAAAGGAGGAACATCATTGAGTTACTGCCATAAACTGATAGGAAACAGCTGAAGAAATTAGACAAAACACAACATGGATACACTGGACTCAAAGTGTCCTGTTACTTTGACAAACTGGACTCAACACTTATTCTCATCAGTGTTCTCACCTTACGACCTGATACTTTTATAAAAACTTGAAGCACTCCTTCTCTTCCAGCACTGAAGAACTTCAGGGAAACCTAGAGACATTAAACAGATGAGTCCAACACTGTTCAGGTTATGGAGATGAAGATCACCTCCATTAGATCTCAGTTTAAACTGTTAGAACATTTAGTTCAACAGTGAATCACACTTACTGTTTCACTGCCATTTGACAAGAGCTGACATGTGATTTGACAGGATACTCTTCCCTGACGCTGGGAGAAGAAATTATTTAAAGCCTTTTTTGATTTTGAGGTTGTGATTATAATCTCATCAGATTCAAGCTTTGGCAGCAGAACACAGTCGTTGGAGGTGTTGTTAGTTGTGTAGTTGCCTTTGAAACACATGTAGATTTCATCCTCAACTTCTTCAACCTGTCAACATGACCACAAAACAGAATGAAATGTATGGATGTCATCTCAACCAACAGGATCATCACAAGAACAGAGTGAGCCTCCATTTGGGTTGAATGTGATCCAGAACATCCAGGTTCTGGTCCATGTCACAGTCCCACCTTCCTCTGTGTGAAACTCATCACATTCATCATTAATGTCAGCAGGGCCTGAAGTTAAGTTTTTTGGCCACGGGCCACTGTGGCAGGTGGATTTTGAAATCTACCTGCCACAGTGACTTTTCACCAGCCAAAATTTTTTGTACCTAAAA
>JAPTYQ010000001.1:33163663-33174329 GCA_029814465.1 Ostorhinchus cyanosoma
CAAAATGATCCTGATGGGCTACTGCTACTGTAAGAGGAGAGGGGCAGTAAAGGGAGTTAACCTCAACCTTGTAAGAACAGGTGATTGACAGCTGTGATGACCAATCATAGTTTATCAAATGTCTGAGATTCCATGGAAACGGCGTCCATCTACATACACACATTTATCTGTGACACTGGTTCCTGTCGTGACAGTGGATGACAGACGGACATAGTAAATGAAGATATTTATTTACAGTTTGTTTTGGTTTGACGTTTTTTGAACCTGAACTGTGTTTTCTTGCTTCTGGCAGATGAATGTGTTCAGGAAAATTTAACTATTTTAACGTTCTCTGACTATTCTGAAGATTCAGTTAAGAAAAACCATTGAAGGAAAGGAAGTTTTTTGTGATGCTGAAATTAAACAGATCATGACGTTTCACCTTTGAAGCTCAAACAAACTGATGAACCTGAGTTTTAATCATGTCTTTGTGTTATTAAGTTTGTGGACATAAAACCAGGTTCTAGATTAAACCTGGTCCTTAATGACAGACCAGATCTTCTCAGTTGGATCTGGTCTTTAATTTTTAAACAGAGTGAAGGTCCTCTGGTGGATCAGTCCCAGTCAGGACATGGTTGTTGGGTTCAGGCGAGAGGGGTGTTGTGTTTCCTCAGCTGTGATTGTCAGGTTGAAGAATGTCTGATGGTATGCTTGGTTCAGGAATTTCTGAGGCCATTTGTTTGTCCCCCACCCCATTCCACCCCACCCCAAACTCAGGACCAGATACTTTTCATGTGGAGTCCTTCTGGTCTTTGCTGCTTGGGTTTGACCAGTGCTCTCTGACTGATGCTGATGGGTGCTGGTGCAGAGGAAGCTGGTGTCGTCATGTTTGTGGAATGTGGCTTGACATGAACCCGGAGGGAGGGGGCGGAGCCTCTGACACTTCCTGTTCCAGCCTCGATTCATCTGAGTCTCAGATCCCTTTGGATCCTGGATCAGGATTTTTTGCAGTCAGCGTTTTGTCTGTGTTTACAGGAGAAGTCCAGGTCTGGGTCTGAGGGTCCAGGTCTTAGTGTGAAGGATTTGGACACAGTTAAAACTTCCTGTTGTGAGTGTCGTTTCCCATCTTTCTTTTGTTTTTCTGTGTTGACATTTAAGTTAAAACTCATCCATGTTTCAGATTTTTGTTTAGTTTTCTATTTTTGTCTAGTTCAGGCTGACATTGTGTCAATGTTTATCAAGTTCATCATCAGCTTTTTTCCTTTTACTTGTGTGCATCTTATTTTACTTGTGTTTGTTGCATATTTTTTCCTGTTTCATCTTTTATGAATAATGTAATACCATAAATCTCTCAAGATTGAAATTAGCCTCTCAGGTTTAATTGTATTGTGTTTTTTTATTTATTTTTTTCATTTATTTAACCACAGTCGACTGAGACGTAATTCTCATTTCCAACGATGATCAAGTGGCAGCAGCATGAGGCTAATTGTGCAAATAATTTTATGTATAATTATATATATAATTACATGTATAATACTGTGATTTCTCCTGATAATCGGCGTTGTCGACTGATAGGAACATCTTAACCAAGACTCTGCTCAACGTCAGTCACATGTTTCCTTTCCGTGTCTGATTGGTCAATGAGAGGCTGCTGCTTTCAGAATGTGATGGATATGTTTCCATCCCTCAGCAAGGGATTCTGGGAAGTCAGATCCATTAAGAGTGTGGCGGTCCCATCGGAGCCGCTCTGATGTCTGAAAGCTGTAATGACTCTATAACCTCCTCCATTAGCTCTGGTCACATGACCTCCAGCCAATAGGAGCTGAGTGTTACAGAGACACAGGGAGCAGCTCCAGCACTTAAACACATCATCTGCCTGACCAATCAGAGCTCAGTCTGAGGCAGACTGTAAACACCTCATCCCCTTTGGTTGGTCCCACCTGTCATCCACCATTTATTTAACAGGTGATGCTGAGGCCTCCTGTAGCAAAGATCTCTGGGATTTGCAGTCCCACAAAACACCTCTGTAAAATCCCTCTGAAATAATTTATTTACACCAGCTTAATGGCACCATCTGGTGGATTTTTCTACACACCACAGCCCTCCTTACATAGTTCTTGATGAGGTACAAACTAGTTCTTAGTCCCAAAAGGTCAGATGGACAATTGGTATCAGTTGTCATCCATCTGTCGTCCGTAAACAAATTTTCAAGAATCTTGTTCTCCAAAACCATCAGTCAGAGTGACTTGATATTTGTGGTGTATTTGTTAGTGTCTTTATTTCACACTGTGTTGATGACATATTTCATCATTGCTTTGCGTTTCCTCCCCAGGGCTCGGCCTGAAGACGCTGATGTGGACGTGGCTCTGTTGACCTCGAGGCGTGTGTCAGAGGTGAAAGATCATGATGACGACGGTGGCCGCCGAGTACGACCACATGGAGCTGCAGCAGCAGTACAGCAGCAGCAACGACACAGTCAACAACCGCTGGGACGATGACTGGGACAACGAGAACAGCTCAGCCCGGCTCTTTGAACGCTCCCGCATCAAGGCACTTGCAGGTAGGTGACAATCCACCTTAAACCAGTGCACCTTAAGTCTGTCCATCCTTAACCGGTCCACCTTAAGTCACAGTGCTTTAATCATGTGATGGATCAAATGATGTTGTGGCAGTTTGGAGTTGTACACACTGTCAGCTGGTTCAAAGATGGCTGCCTCCTGCTGGTGACACAGATCCACTCCAGGGTTCACTCCAAACTGGCTTCTGAGATTTACCACCAAGTCATGTGACTCATGTAAACATTTGCTGTTCATGGAGGGAGCAGCAGGGGGCAGCAGTGTCATTCATTCTATAAAACCAGTCACCAAAGAGTTAAATGGATGAAACATGAAACATTATTGATTCTTTAATTGCTCACGTTTTCAATGATCAGAAACTTTTACGTCTGCATTGATCGCCATCATGGCTACAGGATCAGATCAAATAGATGTGTTTAAATGGGCACCTGAGGCATGTGGGTAATGTAGTATTACAGACCAGTCCTATCGGCATATTGATTATTGATCCATTGGCTACAGGACATGTTTGCCTTCAGGATGTTTGTTTCCCGTTTCCTCAGCGTTGTCTCAGGAATGTGAATGAACAATGAAAGGAAGCCCCCCCTCCCCGTCCATACCCCAATGACATCATTCTCACACTGTGCCCTCATTGGCTGCGGACTGAACCCCTCCCCCACACATCCAGAATGCACTGTAAAACTCTGACACCAGCGGGACAGCGGTGGCAACACAGACACATGGAATCTGACATGTAACAGAGAATCTACACTTTGTCCTGTCTGTGTTTGTGTGTCTGTGTTTGTTTGTGTTTATATCTTATTCTTTCATTAAGTCCTGATGACGTGACAACATATGATGATGTAAAATAAAAACGGGATCTTTCACCTCAAACACGTCGAAATGAAAGAATAAGAGGAGTAGAAAGGATACATATTACTGTTAAAATAAGTCCTGGTCCAGATCCAGATCCCAGTCCAGGTCCTGGTCCAGCTCGGTGTCCCTGTCGTGGCTGAGTCCTAACTTGCTCAGAGCTGTGAGTTTGTGTTGGTTTAATTTTTAGCAGTGCGCCATCAGGGGCGTTTCCTGCTCTGTTTGTGGTGGGCGGGGCCTCTGTTCATGTGTGTTTGAATGAGGAGGGAAACGAGGCGAATCACAGCATTCACTCTGACCTCCGGACTATGAGACTGAACACAACTGCGTTTGAGACACTTCACTGCAGTTGGTGCTGAAGCTGCTGAGGTCAGAGCTTGTGCGTAAACCAGGTTCAGTGCTGTGACGGACAGGTGAGGGTCGTTTTCCATCCTCCGTCTGATCGGACAGGACATTGTCGTGGTTAAACTATGCGATGACTCGTCCATCTTCACTCTGACGTCTGCTCTGGTCGTACTCTGAATCACCTGGCGATGGAAGAGTGGGCGTTACCTGACCCGTCGCAGCAGGTCAGCTACAACCAGCTGGAGGGGCGCTTCAAACAGCTGCAAGGTAAGAGCAGATGAAGAAGGTCAAAGGTCAGCACAAAGGCATCCGGTCAACTCAGGTCAAATCAGTTGATATCAATAATTGTCAGAATCAGATCATTAACCTCTGAGTTACGAGCTGATTTATGGAAGAAGTCAAAAATAGAAAGAAAAAAGAAATGAAAGAAAAACAAGACGCAAAATGAAACTGAAGGCTGGAAAAATAAATGAAATGTAAGTAAAGATGTGAAGAGATGGAGATATTTCTGTCATCTCTTATTTTGATTTAATCCAGGCTCAAGTTTGTTCTCTTTAACAGTACGTGCCTCTCTAGTGCCCCCTAACACTTGCTGCTCTAGCACTTTTCACCTTCTTAACATGAAATACACACATCAAACCCATTATTGTCTCTGACCCTTGCTCTATTTTTTAATCTATATTTCATTTTTAAACCAGATTTATCTGAGATTTGTGGAAATGTGTTACGAAGCACATCGTCCCTAACGAGAAGCGCCTAACATGGCGTTGTCGTTCAGCTTGCTCTGTGTCTCAGATTATTCTAATCAGAGCCCTCATCTCAGTGCTTGTGTAGGTCTTGAAAGTCTTGAAATGTATGACATTTTGAAACACTGTTTTCCAGACCTTGAAAAGTCTGGAATTTTTTGTGAAAGTCTTAATTAAGTATGGAAAAAGTTTCTCTCATTGTAAAATTTTAGCGTATGCCCAAAGGCCCATAACCTTGTAAGATAAGAAATACAGGAGGAAAATATAAAAAAATTTGATACGATTTCACTAACCGGTTGTTACTGCTATGATTCTAGTGAAACTTGTGTGTGTGATATCCATGCAGTTTTGTGATTTTCATGTTTTGAAAATGTTTTTGTCCGTAAAACATAGTTTACTGCAAATTATGCAGTCATTCATACATTTATTAGCATGAACTTTTCTATTACACTCAACAGGTACAATCTCAACCAAAAAGTATATACGCAAGCATAAAAGTACATAAAGTCAAGGTATTGGGAGGACAAAAATGGCAGTTTTGAAAAAGTCTGGATTTTTTATTTGAATAAACCTGGACATCACATCACGGTCTGATCCTGAGGCTTTGTTTCCTGCCGTGTCCTCGCCCTCTAACTCAGGATGTCCAATCAGTGGACAGGAAGCCGCCAGTGACCTTTGAACCTGGCAGCTTCACACAGCCAGCCAAGCTGACCTTTGACCCTTCGGCTCCTTAGCAGTGGTTAACGTTTAAGAGGTGACGCCCTAAAACAAACAATGAAGACAGTTTATTATCCGACATCAAACAGAGCAGACGATTCAGTGAGCGATCAAACATACGACACTCGATTGGAGGACATCATTTGTTCAGTTGATTCTACACAAACTGACCCACGTTCAGTATTTAATTCATCACCTTTAGTTTGAATTATAAAGCACATTCACCACGGCATCGTATCAGTGAGCGCATTCGGTGTTGCCGTTCATTTCCAGCCCTAGTTTCAGTAGTTTCCATCCAGATGTTGTGTTGATGATGCAGAGTCAATGCTGTGGAAAGTCTTCTCCGTCACATCCATTCCTAGTCCATGTGGTTCAGGTCTGGACTCTGTGGTGCCCAATCCATGTGTCAATGATGCCTCTATGACAATCTGATCCTGATGAATCCTGGTGTTTTCAGCTGTGAATAGGAAGGAAAACTCCACTGATGTTCATTCAGTTTATTTAGGTTCAACTGAATTCATTTAATGGACACAGAACATAGAACCTAGACCTGAACAACTGAAGAACCCACATCACAACACTGTAGGTACGAGACATGATGGGTAATGCCTTCAGTCTTCTCTTCTGACCCTGATGGACCATCACTGGAACAGGGTCAATCTGGACTCATCACACCATATGATTTTTGTCTGTGGAAGCTCAGTCCAATCTTTATGAATAAACTGATGGTGAAGGAGTGAGAAGGAATGTTTTATGTATTTAACCTGTTCCTTCTACCTAATTAGTGTTCATTTTCTCTTAATTATCAAGTTCCAAAGCTTATAACTGAAGGGACAAAATTAATCAATGACACCTCATTCAAAGGTAATAACCTCTAGTTTCCGAACATTTACTTTTTAGTTTGTGGATAACATACAACCTGAACTACATAAACTAGTCCCATTAGCTTCCATCTGTATCCAGGGGATTGTGTTTCTACAATGAATCTTTTGTCAATAAAGACAGTTTATACCATGTTCTACTGTTCTACTGTTTTTAACAGTATTCATGAACAACTAATCATAATTAGTGACACAAACAAACTGACAAAAGAAACCGTTTTAGTCTGGTGTTGGTTAACTTTATTATCAAAAGTGGAGAATTAGCTTTCATACTGTAGATCTTTATATTGATCTAATGTATTGAAACACAACAGACGTCAAAAATCTGAAACCCAAAAAACTAAATCAACATTAAAAAAAACAAAGACGGAAAAAGGTGAAGATCTTTGTTTCAAATACATGAGTTCATCAGTTACAGGTGTTTAATCAACTTCAACTGTTTAACACCTTAACTACACTGGCTACAGGTGATTTGTTGTAGGTATTTTTTGTTGATGTCAGGTCTTAAACTTCGTCCTAATGGAAGCAGATCATTTGATGAGAAAGGTCACATGTTAGAATCCATCAGGCAGTGGAATGACCACCTGACAACTGGAAGAACAAAAGAAACTAAAAGCAGGAAAAATGCCAATGTTTTTCCCTGTTCTTCATCACAGATGTAATGTAATGGATTCTCTGTTACTGATGAAAAGGTGATTTTGATCCATCAGCTGACAGGAAGGAGGTGAAGGGTTTTAAAATGAAAGCACTCCATTTGGGTTCTGGCTGCTCATTGGCGGTTTGTCGATTGACTGTGGTTGGATTTGTGTTTTATTCCTGGTGGTGACTGTTATTTCCTTATTCAGATGAACGTGAAGCGGTGCAGAAGAAGACATTCACCAAGTGGGTCAACTCCCACCTGTCCAGAGTCTCCTGCAGGATCACAGACCTGTACATGGACCTGAGGGATGGACGCATGCTCATCAAGCTGCTGGAGGTTCTGTCTGGAGAGAGACTGGTCAGTACCGGGTCCTGGAGGGGGGGGGGGTCCACAGTATAATCACACAAGTAGGAAGTATTTCTACATGTTAAAAGTGAAAGTGAAAGCAGCAGTAAAATGAATGAATTTCAGGAGATTTGGAAGCTGATCCTTTATCTGTTATGTTCCGTCTTGATTTTCCACTCATTGGACTAAAACACTGCTGCCTCCAGTTTCCATGGAGATGGATAAAGTGTGTACTCCTGGACCTGGGGTTCCATCTGGTTCCTCTGTGACCCAATGCTAACGTTAGCGTCTGTTAGCCGTCCTGTTACTGTTAACTCCACTTCCACTGGATGTGGAAAGTTCTTTCAGTGTTAAAACCTTAATGTTTGTAGATGGTTTTATTTGATTCATCCTCACTGTGAACACAGTTAATATGCATTTAATGGAGAATTCAGGATGTAAAAACACCAACGCAGAATGAAGCTGACAGATCATCAAATGAAACCGATAAAACCTGGTAGAAACACTATTTTGTGCTGGTTTTATTTTGATTCACACCAGCTGAAGGGCAGGATGTGGTTGGTTTCAAAAGTTGGGCAGGTTTCTGCCGACACTGATGTAGATCCAATGAAGGTAATCAGCTGATCACGTCTGATCTGTCCTGTCACGTTTATTGAGTAGATGACGCTGAATTCAGGCAAAGACACGTTACTGTGGATTTACAGTAAATAAAAGACAGGAATCCAGTGTGATACCTGGTCCAGATGTGTCCTCCTTCCTGTTTTCATCTGTATACACGTTAATATCTGGTTGAGATGTGAATCTGGGTTTTCCTGAAGTCCAAGGACACTTCACTGTTCTGTCTGACTTCCTGTGCTGCGTTCAGGGGCCTGAAGGAATGTCGCTTTTATCCACATCCTGTGGAGGAAACACTGGCTCAGATCTGAAACCTGCCGTCTCTACTCATCAAGTGATGTCCACCTTCACACAATGAACCTGAAATACGCAGAAGTGAATTGAAGTCTGACCTTTGACCTTGACACAGTGTGAAAGGTTTTTTCAATGTTTATTTTCAGATAGAAATCATACGTCCATGAGCACAGAGCAATATGAAGGTGTAAAGGAAACGTAATAAGGACATAGGAAAAGAGCGTCAATGCTTGAACACCAGCCAGATGTTATGTAGGTCGATGGTGGTAAAACTACTGTTATGAAGATCAACGACATGTTGGATACTTGCCCTGATGTATTCTTATCATGTTCTTTAATCCAGGATATAAACGGGACAGTAAAAAATATGACTTCATTACCAAGTTTGGAACTACATAAAGGCTAAAGCTGAAAGCTAATAGTCAGTCCCACTCATCGTCCTGTCCAGTCCTATCTGTCAACATGGATCTGGAATCAGGACCATGTGGTGCTAAAGTCAATCTATGGACAATGAGCTTAAAGATCTAAATGATGTCTGAATCTACTGACCTCCATGTGGTCATTGTTTAGTTCACCTGTTGAATTAAACATCATCTGCCTCCATTTCTACTGACATTGAAGCTCAGATCCACCTCCTCCAGCCTGATTCCATCATTTCTCCTCCTGAAGATCCAGTTCACTGATCCCATTTCAGTTTGATGAAGTCGTCTGTGATGAACATTGAACATTACAGATGACAGAACCACAGGCTGTGAAGGTCCACCTTGCCCAAACTGAGTCCAGGTTCTGCTGCATCAACCTCACCTTTTACACCAACCAGTGTTAAAGTATACAGTGTTAGACAGTGTTAAGGACAGTGTTAAACAGTGTTAATATGTTTGTGTTCGACAGTTGTGGTAGAACATGATTGTCTGCGTTCGTCCACTGTTGGATTGGCCCAAATCGCCACTGCAGTGCGTTGTTGGATGTCATTGTGTCCCCTCCTTTGGTAAAGGATGGTCCAGTGGATCGGCTGCTAAAGGAGACACTTTCTTTTGCCTTTAGAGAATTCAAACAGATGTTAACACTCACACACTTGAGTTTATTTCCCTCAGTTCGGAACAGAATGAAGTAAAAACCGACTCATATTTTCATGTATTCGTCTGTAAATGCTGACACCTTCTGACCAATCACAACCTTCCGTCTGCACCTTGTCTCTTTTTTTGGTCTGTCAGCCGAAGCCAACCAAAGGCCGGATGCGGATCCATTGCCTGGAGAATGTGGACAAAGCTTTGCAGTTCCTCAAGGAGCAGCGAGTTCATCTGGAGAACATGGGGTCACATGACATCGTGGATGGAAACCACCGCCTCACGCTGGGCCTGATCTGGACCATCATCCTTCGCTTCCAGGTAAGAGGCATATTCAGGTGAGATGAACAGACAAGATGGTTTCATGTAGTTGCTGTAGAACCTGTTGAGGCAGAACTGAGTCAGTATTCCATAAAATTCACAGATCTGCATTGACATTGGAGGACACCATTAAACTTTTCAAACCCCGCCCTCTTCATACATTATCGTATAACCCTGGTTCAGACTTAATAATAGTTGTGTTTTGGATGAACTCTTTTCTGTCCATCCTGCTGTTCCTCTGAGTCCGTTTCCATCCAGTTTCTCCATGTTTACCACAGATGGAGCTGCATTCATCCTCTTTCAGATGATGTTTGGGCCAAAGTCCAGTGACACAATCTGAACTCTGAGCCTTGACAGGACAGGAGTTCCATCCAAATGACTATTAAACCAATAAGAAATCAGACCATTCTGTTGGAACCCACTAAAATTCACTGTTTACATCCACCACTTTGATCCACATATCACCATAGTAACCATATATAAAAACAAACGGCGAGGGGCTCCTTACCTGTAATAATTGTCATACATTTATCTGTTAAGAGTATGTTATGATGTAGAGGTGGATTTTCATCTGAGCTGAGTTTCATTTCCTTATTTAATCAAAAAAAGTTCCATCAGTGACAGAAACTCCTCAGAATACTCGGGTTTATTATTTATTATTTATCGTGGTCATTTATCTTTGTCTTTATCTTACCTTTGACTTTATTGGGCTTGACACATTTCCCACCTGCAGCTCAGAGCCACGCCCCCCACACCAGGACTTTTCCCAGTATCTGGCCTCTGATTGGCCCGGTCGATGTCACTCATTAACCTCTTGGGTTAAAGTCTAGGTCGCTTCAGTTCCATGTCGTCATGGAGATATCACACTATCCTGGAGCAACCTTTGACCTCTGCGAATTCCACTACTGAGCACTGTTTTTCCGGGTTTTTATCCTGAAACACAAACAGAAAAAGTACAAAGTAACTAGTAAAAAGTCACTGAAATGAAAAGCCAAGGACTAGTAGAGATTAGTTATTATTACTAGTTGTTGCCAAATTAGCTGAATGACCATACTAGTGTTAATGTGGAGTTGGTTTCAGTAAATGTCACAAAGAAAAGTAAAATCGTATATAGTTTTAGAAAAGTGGAACTCGGTTTTGTATAAATAAACTCTGTGTTTGATCTTAGACACTTTGGAGGATTCTGGGTGGGAAAGTCTAACATTCCAATAATCAGAGATAGATAGATAGATAGATAGATAGATAGATAGATAGATAGATAGATAGATAGATAGATAGATAGATAGAT
>JAPTYQ010000001.1:33174496-33185448 GCA_029814465.1 Ostorhinchus cyanosoma
AGATAGATAGATAGATAGATAGATAGATAGATAGATAGATAGATAGATAGATAGATAGATAGATAGATAGAGACTGTTTTTCAAATATAAGTAAGCAAAACAAATTACCAATTTAAACAGGACACTACAATATATTGAAAACAAAGAAAAAGAAAGAACAAATGTCACACAATGTATAACTATTTCATTGTGGCATTTTAACAATACTTTATGCCCTAAAAAGAAAATAAAGAATCCGAGCTTATACTGACCAACCCAAATTTTATGACTTGCCTAATCAGCTATTGTATACAGTCCATAATAAAGAATAGGTCGGTCATTAAATTACAAAAAAGAGAACAAATTATAACATACCGTCAATAAGTATTACTGTTATGCTCCCATTTATTGTTACCATTTCACTGGAAAATAAGGTTTTTATACATTTTTAATTTTATGATGTTTTCACACTGTTTGATTTTTAGTTCCATTCTATTCTATAAAACCACTTCACAACATGAAATGCACATCTTTTTAAGATTTGTTCTAGCGAAATGTTTCATATTTAGTTTATGTCTGCAGTCATATCCACCCTCTCTATCTGTGAATAATGTCTGTATGTTACTTGGAAGTAATTTATTTCTTGCTTTCATCATATTGTGGCAAAACAAAAAAACAACATGGAACCAAAGCTCTAATTATCAATGAAATTATCAATGAATACAGTGGTGTATGTTTTAATTAGAGCTTTATTAGTTATTTATTTCATTTCACTACCTTCTGTTTTCTGTAGTCCTGTTTGTGGTGCGAACTCTGTCACATATTGAATAATTGGATGTTTCCTGATTAGATATGAAATATGTATTTTTGATATAGACATAGCTGTATATATAGAGATATACTTTTCTTTTTTGGTTCTTGATTTGGGTTTATATTAATGATCCTTTCTTGACTTTCTGATATTTTCATTCTTTTTATACAGACTTGTTTTCTTTGTTCTTTCTATATGTTTGAGGTTAATGTTGACATTGTTGTGGTGTTTGAAGGCTCAGTGCTGCCTCCTGCTGGTGGTGTTTGACTCGTATCTCTGTCTCAGATTCAGGACATCAGTGTTGAAACGGAGGACAACAAAGAGAAGAGGTCGGCCAAAGATGCCCTGCTGCTCTGGTGTCAGATGAAGACGGCTGGGTAAGGACCACCCCCACCCCCCCAAACCGGACCACAGTCCAATCTGGGCCGAACCGGTCCAGACCACATCCTGGTTCTAGTCGACAGGGGACACATCATTCAACCAAACACCAACTTGTTGACATCTGTCCTCATTCGTTAATTCTGCACACTTTTAGTTTCTGCGTTTTTTGGGTCAAAGTGATGATAGTCTTGAACCAGAGTTCTGACTCTGACGCTCTGAAACCATAAACCAATCCTCTCGTCTGATGCTGTGGTTCCTGGTTCTCTAAATTCACTGATCACAGGAAATGATGTTTTAAGCGAATTAACGTCCTAAACTTTACATGAACCAGATTCACATCCTTAAATGGAAATGACTGAAGTAAAGATGTGGAACCGTTTGAGTCATGATCAAGTATTTAACTCTAATCTGATTTAGTGAAACATCTTAGGTCTGATCAATAAACCTTTAGCTCTGCATAGAGTTAGTTTTACTCTACAGTGTGAAGGGTTCAGATTAGTTTTATGTCCAGACTATCAGAGCTGAGTCAGCACTGGCATTATTTAATTTGCTCCTGATCATTCTGGTCCAAATGGAGTGTCAATATGTTCCACCTGTAAGTGTCTGCTCAGTGGAGGCATGTATTGGTTCAGCTTTAACACCAATCCAACCCTAGAGTGTGTCTTGTCAGTTTAACAAACGTCCCTTCTATCATTGTGGTTGATGATGGTCTGTCCACTGTGTCCAGTTCTTTAAAGGGTACTTGTAGTGATTTTTCATTGCCTGTTATTTCAAATACTAGCAGTTCCATCTGGTAATTTACATCATAGCCCGTTGTCAAGTACACGTGAGTACTAAGTCACTGCTCCATCAGTCAGACATGGTCAGAGACATGTTGTCTCCTTCATGGGCTGTTTCAGCACCAGTACTGATGCAGAGTCATTGTATTGTCCAGTTACCTGGGCTGTGAAGGACTGGTCACTGACCCCGTGCAGCCGACACCAATCTAAGACGACAAATTATCAGCCAGTGCTGAGCCACACCTCTAGGACAATGACAATGGACTTTTTTTTTTAATCAAGGTCTTTTTAATAAGATTTTGAAAAGCATAAATACAATTGTATTTTTCCTTTTTTTTTACCCCCCCCCCCCAGAAGATTGCTACTGGTTTACTTACACTGATCACCTGGAAACAACGCGGGTACATCACTTACAGCCGGAAATAGCTGCTTCCCATAGGTTCTGCCCACGCGCATAATTCACTTAATAAATAGGTTGTGTCGTGCGTTTAGGGCAATTTTTTACTGAATTTGTGCCTCTCTTGCTTATAAGTAACATACAAAGCACAATTAATGTCGTAAGCATAACCAGTACAGATACACTTCACCACAGTCATGATCTTACCTTGTCTCCATTGCGACCAGATGTCACTGTGTTGGCTTCTCATGTAATTTAATGAAGATCAGTTGCAGCAGGTCTATGTGTTTCCTGATCATTGTGTTTGGTCATCAGGTATCCAAACGTGAACATCCATAACTTCAGCACAAGCTGGAGAGACGGCATGGCCTTCAACGCCCTCATCCACAAACACCGGTACTGCACCTTCCAGGAAATACTGACCACACAGACATTAAACAACTGGTGCTATTAAAGGAATCTGTTTCTTTCAGGCCTGATCTGATTGACTTTGACAAATTGAAGAAATCCAATGCTCACTACAACCTGCAGAATGCCTTTAACCTGGCAGAGCAACACCTGGGCCTCACCAAGCTGCTGGACCCCGAGGGTGAGGAGACCCCGTTTAACACCCATTTAATTAAAATAAGGCTTTTAATCAACTTTTAACTAAAGTTTTAACATTTAACCCACTGTTTAAGTCTGTGTTCACTGTGTGGTCCTCAGCTGTAATGAAGGAAACCAGTGTTAAATCCATGAGAGACTCAGGTGTTTGTGTGTTACAGACATCAGCGTGGACCATCCTGATGAGAAGTCCGTCATCACTTACGTGGTCACATATTACCACTACTTCTCCAAAATGAAGGCCCTGAAGGTGGAGGGTAAAAGAATCGGAAAGGTCTGTCAGCATCAACACTCACAGCTCTTGGTCTCAGAAAAACACAAAACTCATCTGTGTTTCTGGACCTACAGGTCAGCGTGGGGTTTTCATCTAACACAATATTAATCTGTTCAGGTTCTGGACAACGCCATTGAGACAGAGAAGATGATTGAGAAGTATGAGTCTCTGGCTTCAGACCTGCTGGAGTGGATCGAGCAGACCATCATCATCCTCAACAACAGGAAGTTTGCCAATTCTCTGGTGGGCGTCCAGCAGCAGCTCCAGGCCTTCAACACCTACCGCACTGTAGAGAAACCTCCAAAGTCAGCATCTCCACCTCCTCCAGCCCCTGGTTCACCTCCCTTCTGTCTCTGATGTTTCCAGCTCTGATGATCCTTTGTCTGTTCTTTTTTTCAGGTTCACAGAGAAGGGGAACCTCGAGGTCCTCCTCTTCACCATCCAAAGCAAAATGAGAGCCAATAACCAGAAGGTTTACATGCCACGAGAGGGAAAACTCATCTCTGACATCAACAAGGTTAGAACCAGCAGTAGAATTGGAGTTGGAATACTTGTATTTGATTGTTTGTGTTTGTATTGCAACAGAAGAACGGTTTCCATTGATTAATTTTAAAATATTCTTTTCTATAGTGTTGAACATGTCTCTATAAACAGATTTTATATCCGTGTAGTAAAACAGTTTAGTGTTGGATCAACAATATCATGACAGCAGAAACCTGTGTTGATGGTGTGCCAAGGGCATGTTCATGGCATGGTGATGGCGTGTTCATAATATGTTGATGGCGTGTTTCTCTGCAGGCCTGGGAGCGACTGGAGAAGGCGGAGCATGAGAGGGAGCTGGCCCTGAGGACGGAGCTGATTCGTCAGGAGAAACTGGAACAGCTGGCTCGACGTTTCGACCGTAAGGCAGCGATGAGGGAGACGTGGCTCAGTGAAAATCAGAGGCTGGTGTCGCAGGTGAGAACAGAATCAGGGGACCACACTTCATGTGAGAAGATTCAGACTAAAAAACAAGTGAAGTTAACTGCAATGATTAGACTTGCTAAGAATTCCTGAAATAAAAAGGATTTCGGCTTCAGAAAAGTGATAAATCTTTTGACATAGATGATAAAAACAGTCAAATAACTACAAAATGTATTTAAGTCCACCTAAAATAAACTTTTTTATATTTCCTACTCTTAATTTTCTTCTTCTACTTTACGTTCTCTAAATACATTTAAATTAAATTTTCAACAACATGTGATGAACTCGTTACCCATTCATTTTTTCTTCTCCAGGACAACTTTGGTTTTGACCTCCAAGCTGTCGAGGCGGCTACAAAGAAACACGAGGCCATCGAGACGGACATTGCAGCATATGAAGAGCGCGTGCAGGCCGTGGTTGCCGTGGCAAAGGAGCTGGAGGTGGAACATTACCACGACATTAAACGCATCACTGCCAGGAAGGACAACGTTATCCGGCTGTGGGAGTATCTCCTGGAGCTGCTGAAGGCTCGCAGACAGAGGCTAGAGATGAACCTGGGCCTGCAGAGGGTCTTCCAGGAGATGCTCTACATCATGGACTGGATGGATGAGATGAAGGTATGAAGACACAAACACTTTAGGTGCAAATTCCAGTTTCATCACTAATAATCCACATCTACCCTGTTCAAAGTCGCAGATGAGAATATAAGCTCCTGTGATCATGTGATCTGTGTTTTTGGTGTGTAGATGCTACTGCTGTCTCAGGACTATGGGAAACACTTACTTGGTGTGGAGGATCTGCTTCAGAAACATGCTCTGGTGGAGGCAGACATCGGCATCCAGGCCGATAGAGTTAAGGCGGTTTCTACCAACGCCAACAAGTTCTCAGTAAACGACAGTGGTGAGCAGCAGCAACTTCAGCGGAGTTCAAATGAAACATGTCTGAAAGCCTCCAGACTGACATCTGTGTCTTCTGTTTAGGCTACAAACCATGTGATCCTCAGGTGATCCAGGACCGGGTGGCCCACCTGGAGTTCTGTTACCAGGAGCTGACCCAGCTGGCTGCAGAGCGCCGTGCCCGTCTGGAGGAGTCCCGGCGCCTCTGGAAGTTCTTCTGGGAAATGGCGGAAGAGGAGGGCTGGATCCGTGAGAAGGAGCAGATCCTGTCATCTGTGGAGCACGGGAAAGATCTGACAGGGGCACTGCGCCTCCTCAGCCAACAGAGGGCGCTGGAGGATGAGATGAGCGGCCGTGCCGGACACCTACAGCACACCATCACTGAAGGCCAGACCATGGTGCAGGCCGGACACTTCGGTGCCGCGAAGATCCAGGAGCGAATTGCAGACCTGCAGGCTCAGTGGGCGGAGCTGGAGCAGCTTGCAGCCGTAAGGAAGCAGAAGCTGGAGGAGGCGCTGGCACTGCATCAGTTCCAGGCCGACGCAGACGATGTGGACGCCTGGACGCTGGATGCTCTGCGCATTGTGTCTAGTGGAGAGACAGGCCACGATGAGTTCTCCACACAGGCACTGGTGAGGAAACACAAGGACGCTGCGGCGGAGGTGGCCAGCTACCGACCCGTCATCGACTCACTGCATGAGCAGGCCGCCACCCTCCCCAAAGAGGAGGCGGAGTCCGAGGAAGTGCACGGGCGGCTGGTTGGCATCGAGGAACGCTACAAGGAGGTGTCAGAGCTGACGAAGCTGAGGAAACAGGCACTGCAGGATGCTCTAGCACTCTACAAGATGTTCAGTGAAGCTAACGCCTGTGAGGTATGGATCGATGAGAAGGAGCAGTGGCTGAACTTCATGGAGATCCCTGAAAAACTGGAAGACCTGGAGGTCATACAGCACAGGTAGGACCTCAGGATAGTGCATCCCCTCACATAGTGCAACTTTAAGCTGGGTTACTGTATCTGCATTTCTGTGGATCTGGTCTTTGACAGGTTTGAAAGTCTGGAGCCAGAGATGAACAACCAAGCTTCTCGTGTGGCCGTGGTGAACCAGATCGCTCGGCAGCTGATCCACAATGGGCACCCAAGCGAGAATGACATCAAGTCCCAGCAGGACAAACTGAACAACAGGTACGAACATGTGCTCACATCAAACCGACTGAACCTGAGAATTCACCAGAACTCTGTAAGATCCTCTTATTATATCCCCGAACAGAGTTTCGGGGATTTTATATTTTTGGTCCGACCGCTGCCGCCAGATATCCTTTGTGCTAATGCAATAACTTGAAAAATATTGGGTTTAGAAATTCCATATTTTCCATATCAATGAATATCATGGAGAGGAAGAACTGATTTGATTTTGGATGATTTACCATATGTACATTGCCCACAAGGGGCCGCTCAAAAGTTTAAAGTCACTAAACACTCTTTTGTTCATATCTCTGGAACTATTTGTCTGACTGACTTCAAATCAGCTGTCGTTTTTGACAGTGTAAGCCTAGTTAGACTTAAAGACAATGATGTTCCCCTTCTATGCCACTAGATGGAGCCAATTCCGTGACCTGGTGGACCAGAAGAAGGAATCCCTAACCTCGGCTTTGGGTGTGCAGAACTACCACCTCGACTGTAACGAAACAAAGTCCTGGATCAAAGAAAAGACCAAAGTGATCGAGTCCACCCAGGAGCTAGGTAACGACCTCACTGGGGTCATGGCCTTACAGCGAAAACTAACCGGGATGGAGCGTGACCTAGCTGCCATTGAAGACAAGCTGGGTGACCTTCGTGGCGAGGCGCAGCGCCTGGCAGAGGAACACCCAGACCAGGCCAAGGCCATCACAGGCCGGCTGGCTGAGATCACTGCCGTTTGGGAGGAAATGAAGAACACATTGAAGAACCGTGAGGAGTCTCTGGGTGAGGCCCGGAAGCTGCAGCAGTTTCTGCGTGAGTTGGATGACTTCCAGTCCTGGCTGTCTCGCACCCAGACTGCGATCGCCTCTGAGGACATGCCCAACACACTGGCTGAGGCAGAGAAGCTCATGGCTCAGCATGAAGGCATCAAGAACGAGATTCAGAACTACGAGGAGGACTACCAGAAGATGCGGGACATGGGGGAGATGGTGACGCAGGGCCAGACTGACGCTCAGTACATGTTCCTCCGACAGCGGCTGCAGGCGCTTGACACCGGCTGGAATGAACTGCACAAGATGTGGGAGAACCGGCAGAACCTTCTGTCCCAGTCCCATGCCTACCAGCTGTTCCTCAGAGACACCAAGCAGGCTGAGGCCTTCCTCAACAACCAGGTAATCATAAAACCCTCTTCCACAACTGCAAAACTAAAACACGTTCCTGAACAACTTGGTCTAACACCAAACAGACTGAGGCAGCAGATGTCATGATAAAGATTCTCCAATTGCAGGAACCAATAAGACTTGAAATCAAATTAAAGTATATGTTGACTATTCTGATCTGGACCATTCCAACTGGTGACCCTGTAACTGTGACTTCCTGGGATTTTTAATCAGTGATGCTTCAATGCACAAGAGATGGTGTTTTATTCACAACCATCTCCATGAAATAACTACTTTATGTTGAACAAATCTTTTTATGAAATACTGATGTTCTTTCTTATAATTTAACCATTTAGATGGGAATGATCTATATCTTGTGGATCTACCTGTAAACCAAACTGTGACTTTTGTCTTATTACTTCTCACATATTCCAATATTTGAATCCTAACTGTGTCCTCATTCTGCAGGAGTATGTCCTAGCTCACACTGAGATGCCGACCACTCTGGAAGGTGCTGAGGCTGCCATCAAGAAGCAGGAGGACTTCATGACCACCATGGATGCCAACGAGGACAAGATCAATGGTGTGGTGGAGGCTGGCAGGCGGCTGGCCAGCGACGGAAACATCAATGCCGAACGCATCCAGGAGAGAGTGGCATCCATTGATGACAGGTCAGTTGCTGAGACAGTGTTTCATTCCTCACAGCAAAAGGAAAAGTTTATCCTCATGGATCTGCTCTGAGAATATGAAATGTGTTGACCAAACATTGTTCTCTGTTTATCAGACATAAGAAGAACAGGGAGGCTGCTGTGGAGCTGCTGATGAGGTTGAAGGACAACAGAGACCTGCAGAAGTTCCTCCAGGACTGTCAGGAGGTCAGTATCATCCAGGCATCCACACCTAGTTTCCTCCAGTAGAAGAGCAAACTCTGATTTGAAAACTCACTGTGGTGAAAGTTACAAAGTCTAGGCCTGAAATGTCCTCCAGGTCTATGAGGTGTTATATGTCATGTCACTTTTGCTCATTCAGTGACATTTTTAGGTGTTATTTTCTCTGTCAGTTTTCTGTTTTTCATCTGTTTCTTTTCCTTTTACCTGACAGTTGTCTCTGTGGATCAATGAGAAGATGCTCACAGCTCAAGACATGACATATGACGAGGCCAGAAACCTGCACAGCAAGTGGCTCAAACACCAGGCCTTCATGGCGGAGCTTCAGTCCAACAAAGAGTGGCTTGACAAAATCCAGAAGGTATGGAGTTCCTCACCCAGATGCCGCCATGATCTGGATCTGGAATATGACTGAGGGTTTGTTTGTGTGTCTAGGATGGGACACTGCTGGTGTCAGAGAAGCCTGAGACAGAGGCAGTGGTGAAGGAGAAGTTGTCGGCACTACATACAATGTGGGAGGAGCTGGAGTCGACCACGCAGACCAAAGCTCAGTGTCTGTTCGATGCCAACAAGGCGGAGCTGTTCACACAGAGCTGTGCTGACCTCGACAAGTGGCTTGCTGGTTTGGAAGGTCAGATACAGTCCGACGACTACGGCAAAGACCTGACCTCAGTCAACATCCTGCTCAAGAAACAACAGGTACAAACAGCACCTGCATAAAACCAGCAGGACTGTTGGAGAAACCTGGTAGTGAAGTCAACGGAGTTAGGGTTCACCGCCAACTCACACACTAATCCAAACGTTTCACACTTCATGTCCTGGAAGTTGCTTAAAACATCAATCAATCAAATTTTATTTATATAGCGGCAAACAAAAGTTATCTCATGACACTTTACATATTGGGTTGGTCCAAACCAGACTCAAGCTAATTTACAGAAACCCAACAGATAAAATTTGCATCTGAAAACTGATCAGTTCCATTCTGAAGAGCTTTTTAAAAAACCAACATGGTTCAGTTCAAAAATTAGTTTTTAATAAAATGCCTTAGCTTTTCTAATTTCTGTGATGATTTCTAATAAGTCGATAGGAACTTGTAAAATGTGGGAAAAGTTGTGAAATGTGTTTGAGTTTGTCCTGATTGAACCAGTATGATAGTGTCAGTGGTCATAGTCCAGGTCAAAGCTCTGAGGTTGTACACTCACTAGTCTGCTGGTTCTGCAGATGCTGGAGAACCAGGTGGAGGTGCGGCAGAGGGAGGTGGTGGAGCTGCAGAGCCAGGTGAGGGCGCTGGGTCAGGAGGTGAAGGACACCGACGAGGTGGACGGACGCAGGCAGGTGGTGGAGAACAAGTTCCAGGAGCTGCTGGAGCCGCTGCGACGGCGCCGGAACTTCCTGGTGGCATCAAGGGAAGTTCACCAGTTCAACCGTGATGTGGAGGACGAGATTGTATGTACCACAAGAAACTCCTCTGTAGAAGAGTTTTCATTTTAGTTTGAGGGCAGTTTTATGGCAAATCGTTTTTTAATTCATTTTGTGTTATTTCGGTTGGATTTAGTCATGGTTAGTTGTCATCGCTCTATATGCGATATGTTGTGTTTCATGGTGTTTGTGGTGTTTTGTCGTCCAGCTCTGGGGTCAGGAAAGGATGGCTGTGGCCACATCCACCGATCATGGACACAACCTACAAACGGTCCAGCTGCTCATCAAGAAGAACCAGGTAAGAAGGTTTAGTCTGAGTAAGACCTGTCAGCACCACAACAGACCAGTGTCCTGGTCACATGACCTCCCATACTGGTATAAGGCGAGTTCAGGCCAGCACCACCATTTTGCCTCCAACATTAGCTTTTTCCAGTTTAATTTAGTGAGTAATGATGCTGAAGGTGACGCTCACAGACTGAAGCCGTTGTGACTTGTCCTCAGACTTTGCAGAAGGAGATCCAGGGACATCAGCCTCGTATTGATGACATCCTGGAGCGCAGTCAGAGTCTCCTTAAGGAGGACTCGTCCAGCGCCAGTGCCCTCCACCAGCGTTTGGCCGACCTCCAGCAGCTGTGGAGGCAGCTGACGGAGGAGGCAGCTTGTCGCCACGGACGCCTAGAGGAGGCACACAAGGCCCAGCAGTACTACTTTGATGCTGCTGAGGCTGAGGCCTGGATGAGCGAACAGGAGCTGTACATGATGTCGGAGGAGAAGGCTAAGGTGGGTGGGGCTATTGAAGGGGGTAGTGCTAAAATGACCAGCAAATAATGATGGTGCACGCAGAGGAACATGAACTGCTTTTTTGTGTTTTAGGATGAGCAGAGTGCTGTCACCATGTTGAAGAAACACCAGATCATGGAACAAGCGGTGGAGGACTATGCTGAGACGGTCCATCAGTTGTCGAAGACCAGCAGAGGACTGGTGTCTGACGGACACCCAGAGAGGTATTTAAGAAGAACTGGTCCATTTCCAACATGGACCAGGTCTTCCACTAACTGGACTGTGTGTTTGTGTGTTAATGTGTCAGCGAGCGGATCAGCATGCGTCAGTCACAGGTGGACAAACTCTACGCCGGTCTGAAGGACTTGTCAGAGGAGAGGCGGGGCAAACTGGAGGAGAGGCTCCGCCTCTTCCAGCTGAACCGTGAGGTGGATGACCTGGAG
>JAPTYQ010000001.1:33213456-33231237 GCA_029814465.1 Ostorhinchus cyanosoma
TCTGGTCCAGGTCTGAGTGTTCTGGTCCAGGTCTGAGTGTTCTGGTCCAGGTCTAAGTGTTTTGGTCTGGTCCAGGTCTTCTGCTGGAGGACAACCCGTCCATCAGAGCCATCACTCTGGGTCACGGTCACATCCTGCTGGGAACGAAGAACGGTGAGATCCTGGAGATTGATAAGAGCGGCCCTATGACGCTGCTGGTTCAGGTGAGGACACATCACACCTGGACAAACACGGGAGGCACAAGAAGAGCATGATGAGAAATGTAGTGTTTATGTCAGGCTGGTATCGGTGTCTCCATAAACATCAGATGGTTGTGTTGCGTTCAGGGTCACATGGAGGGCGAGGTCTGGGGTTTGGCGGCTCATCCTCTACTTCCTGTCTGTGCCACCGTCAGCGATGACAAAACTCTAAGGATCTGGGAACTATCGACCAATCACAGGATGGTGGCAGTTCGCAAACTGAAGAAAGGTGAAGCATGCCTGTCTGTCCTCACCTGTCTGTCCCCTCCTGTCTGTCCTCACCTGTCTGTCCCCTCCTGTCTGTCCTCATCTGTCTATCTTCACCTGTCTGTCCTCAACTGTCTGTCCTCATCTGTCTGTCCTCATCTGTCTGTCTTCACTTGTCTGTCTTCACCTGTCTGTCCCCTCCTGTCCGTCCTCACCTGTCTGTCCTCACCTGTCTATCCCTTCCTGTCTGTCCCCTCCTGTCTGTCCTCAACTGTCTGTCCTCACCTGTCTATCCCTTCCTGTCTGTCCCCTCCTGTCTGTCCTCAACTGTCTATCCTCATCTGTCTGTCCTCACCTGTCTGTCTAACCCTCAGGTGGGCGCTGCTGTTCCTTCTCTCCTGATGGTAAAGCGTT
The DNA here is from genome assembly GCA_029814465.1 of Ostorhinchus cyanosoma. Taxonomy (NCBI): domain Eukaryota; kingdom Metazoa; phylum Chordata; class Actinopteri; order Kurtiformes; family Apogonidae; genus Ostorhinchus; species Ostorhinchus cyanosoma. The sequence goes on from JAPTYQ010000001.1 coordinate 33,214,317, forward strand.
GGCGGTCGGTCTGAACGATGGCAGCTTCCTGGTCGTCAATGCCGACACGTTGGAGGACATGGTGACCTTCCACCATCGCAAGGAGCTCATATCAGACATCCGATTCTCCCAGGGTACCTGAATGCACCGTGATCTTTCATATGTGTTTTACTTTCTAAATATTTGCATATTTTCAGTTACAGCAGTGGTTGAGGGAAGATTTGGTGGAATATGTTATGTATTTTTGTTGATCTGTGTGACAGTACATAATAAAACCGATGATTAGTCCAGTATGTGGAGCTGTGGTCGGTACAGTCTGGTCCTTGATGTGTTCATTGTGTTCCAGATGCAGGTAAATACTTGGCTGTGGCTTCCCATGATTCCTTTGTGGACATCTACAACGTGTTGACCAGTAAGAGGGTCGGCATCTGTAAAGGAGCAGGAAGCTACATCACCCACATTGACTGGGACTCCAGAGGTGAACACACCCACAGTGAGCTAAGCTAATAGGCTAATTCCCATCTGGAATCCAAACACCAGCCATAGGGTCAGAGTTCAGGTTCAGGAGGGTCTTCATTCTCAGCTTTAGTTCCACATTCAGCACGATTTTCAGTTTAATGAGGCGTACATGTTCATCCACATAGTGTACTGACCAGGTGTGTGTTTGACAGGTAAACTGCTGCAGGTGAACACTGGAGCTAAAGAGCAGCTGTTCTTCGAGGCTCCTCGTGGACGGAGACAGAACATCAGCGTATCAGAGGTCAGAACCCTGATGTCTCAGTGTGTTGTGTTTTTGTTGTGCTGTTTCTGCGTTGTGTTTACTGTCGTGCATGTGTGTGTCCAGTTGGAGAAGCTGGACTGGGCCTCCTGGACGTCCGTCTTGGGTCCAACCTGTGAGGGAATATGGCCGACACTCAGCTTCGTCAACGCCACCTCACTCACCAAAGACCGAAAGCTGCTTGCCACCGGAGATGACTTCGGCTTCCTCAAACTGTTCAGCTTCCCGTCCAAGGTGAGAAGACACCACCTGCTGGTGATGCCTGTTTCACCTTAATAGAGGCTTTTCACACATGACCCAGAAACGGTTTGAAACGACTCACTTTATTCATCGTTTCTTCCAGTTTATTTGTCAACAATGGCTGAGGCCACATCCAAGTGTCACTGCTGTGTGCCCCTAGGTGCATCGAATAAACAAAAGCAACTATATGTCAGTTTTCATGGTTTTCCTTCAGATTTAGTTGAGAGGAAGAAATGGGTCGTCACAATTCATCAAGATGAGGGGCTGAATACAGCTGATATTTTCCTGGTAATCCTCTTCCCAGGACACCTGTTACACATGAACGTACTTCATGACTGAATTCTAAAGTTCGGCCCCTCATCTTGATGAATTGTGACAACCCATTTTTTCTCAACTAAATCTGAAGGAAAACCATGAAAACTTAAATGTAGTTGCCTTTGTTTATTCAATATACATTGGGGCACACAGAAGTGACACTTTGATATGGCCTCAGCCATTGTTGACAAGTGAACTGGATGAAACGATATACAAAGTGAGTCATTTCAAACTGTTTCTGGGTCATGCGTAAAAAACCTTATTTTGTTTAGAAAATGGTAAAATCCTATTTCCATGCATCTAATGGGATTCTTCATACAAACATATTACTGAAATCTAGCATCATTTCCAAACCTCAGGGACAGTTTGCCAGGTTTAAGAAGTATGTGGGTCACAGCACCAATGTGACCAACGTCCGCTGGTCCAATGATGACACCGTGCTGCTGTCGGTAGGTGGAGCCGACACTGCGCTGATGATCTGGAGCCGAGAGCCACAGGGACACAAAGAGAGCAAAGCAGTGGACAGCGAAGAGTCAGACGACGACGTGGAGGAAGACGGAGGTAAACAAAAAAACACCACAAGAACCTTTAGTTTTGTTCAGTTCAGCCTTTAGCTTCAATTATCAAGGTGATTTTAATTGCAGTTGTATCTAATTTTGTAAACTGTTGAAAGTGGTGGATGTAAACTGTGAGTTTTAGTGGATTTGAATAGAATGGTCTGATTTCTTATTGGTTTAATGGTCAGTTTAGCAGTTCCAATTGTTCAGACTGTGTCACTGGGCTTTGGTCCAAACATTATCTGAAAGAGGATGACTGCAGCTCCATCTGTGGTAAATATGGAGAGATTGGATGGAAACGGACTCAGAGGAACAGCATGACGAACAGAAAAAGTTGAATATCAGCCATTATAAAATCAGAAACAGAAAAGCAAAGAGTTAAAGTGTGATTTGATAAATACTGGACTAGATCCACATACTGATACATAACAAGAAGGTCTGGAGTCTGGAGGCCAGGTTAAAGTCTGAACCAGGTTTATATACAAAGGCCTGATGGAGTAATGAGGACTCAAAGACGGCAGGGTTTGACCATTTTCAGAACCAATTGCTCCTGCAAATGAATGGGATGCTTAGGGGACAGAGCTCTAACACTGGGATCCTGTTATTGTTTTGGTGTGCTTTGATTACCCAGAAGCTCCAAAAAACATATTGTGTTTTCAGGCTATGACAGCGATGTGGCCAGAGAGAAAGCAGTAGACTATGTGACCAAGATCTACTCGGCAAATATCCGGAACATGTCAGGAACCAAACCTCACCTGCAGCACAAAGAGCTTCCTGTGGAGGAGAGGTACCATCCTGACCCTCGGACAGGTTTGTGACAGGTCAGAGGTCAGAACTCCTTTAATGCTGCTATTGTGCTCCTTCAGACCTCCGGTGAGCCGAGCGGCACCGCTGCCGGACAAACTGCTGAAGAACAACGTGAGCAAGAAGAAGAAGGTGGTGGAGGTCTGTGTTCCATCACATGATGTGTTTCACTTTTAAAACATGGCGATGAAATACATGCACGATGAAAACATGGAGACGGACTGTTTTTAAAGTCACAGTCGTTCTCAGGTGTGTTAATCGTTGATGGTAGATCTTCGTTGTTTCCTCTGTTTTTCAGGAGCTGGTTCTGGATCATGTCTTCGGATACAGAGGCTTCGACTGCCGAAATAACCTGCACTACCTCAACGACGGAGCTGACATCGTCTTCCACACGGCCGCGGCTGTCATCATCCAGAACCTGTCGGCTGGTCGGTACCGCCTCTAGCCTTTAGCATTTGACCCATGTCTGTGCTGTCACTGACTTGTTGTGTCATGTTCAGGAACTCAGAGTTTCTACCTGGAGCACACAGATGACATCTTGTGTCTGACGGTCAACCAACACCCCAAATATCAGAATGTCATTGCCACAGGACAGATCGGTGAGTCCGACCCTGAAACAGAAGGACGACACCTGAACTGAAGTCATGTCACAGTAAAACCACAAATATCAGGTTCATGCATATGATAATTAGGTCCAACTGAGGACAAACTATTTGTGGAGATGATGATGATGATTATGATTATGGTGATGATGATGATGATAATGATTATGATGGTGGTGGTGGTGGTGGTGGTGGTGAAGGTGGTGGTGGTAAGAATGAAGATGATGATGAAGGTAATGTTGGTGGTGGTGAGGATGAAGATGCTGACAATGATAATGATGTTGCTGGTGATGGTGATGATGATGATGAAGGTGATACTGATGGTGGTGGTGGTGGTGAGGATGAAGGTGGTGATGATGATGAAGGTGATGGTGGTGGTGAGGATGAAGATGCTGCTGCTGATGATGATGATGCTGCTGCAGATGATTATGAAGGTGATGTTTCTGCTTCTGCTGCTGATGGTGGTGGTAGGGGTGAGGATGATGATGGTGATGGTGATGCAGGTGCAGCTGTAACTCTTCTCCATGTGCTTCATGCGTGTGCTGCTTCTTGCCCATCTACACCTTCTACACCTGTCTGTTTCTTTTCCACTGCTCCGTCATGTTCACGTCTCACCTCCAGGTGACCTGACCGACCTGCCAGGTAAGACACACCCCTCTTCTGTCACTCATCGCCCTACCTCTCACATTACATTGTCACATGACTGTTTAACATGTGGTGTCTGTGGTTGGCTGCCGGTCTGTAGAGGCTGACGTGTCCGGTGAGTATGGAGGGTCCAGATCCGGATCTGGATTCAGGTCCGGTGTGGATTCATCTGAAAACAGCTTCATTCCATTCACATTAAATCCTGTTGAAACCTTATCATGTTGTGTGATTACCACCAGTAAATGACCTGAAATACAAAGACAAACCTCCACTATTCCAGTGTGTCTTCATACGTCTGTGGAACGCTGTGGAACTGGCTGTTAGTCTCCATGATGGTGGTTTTATCATTAGCTTGTTAACACTGTGGCAGTGCTTTGACAAAACCTCTTTTAGGTGTTAAAGGTTGAATCAGTAGTTGAGTCTTGATTCTATTTCTGCATCAATTTCATTCTCAGATCAGTCTGCAGTTCTTCAAAAACCTGTTTTCCATGATGGACTTCTTGACCTTGGTTCAAGTTGATGTTAAATGCAAAATGATAAAATAATCATTTAAAAGTGAATGTGTAACATTTGTGGAAATAAACAAACCAGTTTTGGACTCACAGGAAACCAGGCCCTAGAATCGATGGGACCAGGTCCAGGATTGTCCTCATTTCTGTCATGGATCGGAATGATAGTCATATTTTAAAAGGGTTCTAAAGCTAAACTAAACTAAGCCAAGGAAAATATTCAGTGTGATGTGAGTTACAGCGTCTGGTGATGCCGGTGGTAATAGTGGAGGCTTGTCTTTCTCTGATCCATAGAACGGCAAAGAAGAAAGCACTGGGATGGGTTGAAAAATGTAAATTAAAACAGAATGCAGATGTTAAAATGTCCCTTGACTTGTGCTTCACTGTCGACCATGTCGACAGCATATTTCCCTTCAGTATATGTTTAAATAAACATGATTCATCAGATCCAGGAATAACACATTAAACAAAAAGATGAAACAGGAATGAGTTAAAATAATAAAACACTATCTAAACCAAACCTAGAACAAACAGAACCTCCAGCATTGTTTCTTTATGATGGTATCCATGGCACCAACAGGAAAGGGGCGTGGCCAGCAGTAGATGGTTTTTATTTAAAATGACAGAAACTGAAACAGGCCGTTTTACGTTACAGATATGAGACCTGAAACACACGACTCCATGCCATGAACATGTGAGGACTGGATGTATATTTACAAATGAAATGAAAGGGACTGGTCAGAACATGAAGTATCTTGTGTTTTTACTATCAACAAAGACTCACAACCTAAAGGACATTTTAATATCAACAGCATTCTTTTTATTTTGCATCGAACAAACTGTTCCAACAATTTTTTTGTTTGAGGTTGTACCTGCCAGTGGTAACTACCCAACGGTGTCCATGATTTAACACGTTTTCACTGGGTTAATACTTAGTAATGAGGGGACTGTGAGAGTTACCAAACACTTACAGCTGCTGTGTTTGTATTAATTGACCTTTGAGTCAGAATGAGAACAGCGGTGACCACAAAACTCAGCCTTTTACACTGGGTTCCACCAACAAAGATTAACGTTATTAGGCCAAGTCTAGTTCTAGGCTTAAAGCTTTAAGTACTATATGGCCAAGTCCTTGGAGATCAGAGGCTACTCCAGGTGGATGTCCATCTGCCTGGACTGGCCAGGGTTAGTGTTCAGAGGACAGACAGTCACACACTGGACAGGACGGAGTCCAGAACCAGATAAGGAACCAACAGAAGCAGAGCTAGAGATACATGGAGAATGGACCAGGAAGCAAGAGAACAGAGAGGAACCGTCTACCAGAATCAGAAACGCAAAGTTAGAGACATATAGAGGGCCCATTGACAATACATGGACAGAGGAGAAGAGGTGCATCATGGGAGTCCACCCCAGCCTACCACTATGCATCTGAAACTAAAGGTTCAGGATCTTCAGAACCAGCTCTAACTCTAGCCTTTGTCATAAGGAAGGTTTTAAGTCTAGCATTAAAGGTAAATTAATATTGTTTGACCTATTTATATGTAACTTCTCTTTAACACACGTAAAATTGATATGTCGTGATCCATATTATTGAAATTGTCTTACAAAATAATGTTATAATAATCGAATGTTTCCAGTGGCATTTTTAATAGTTTACTGAAAATACTATTAAATATAGAAATAAAACTAAATGTAACGGGACATTTTCAGCAGTAGTGGTGACACTATCTAAACCAAACTACAACTCGCATAAAAACACTAATATTTCATTAGCCTACCTTTAGGTTTGATTATGACACACAGTCAGTGTGGCATCATTTCAGTAAGTTTATGTAATGTCCTGATATTTATCTCCATCCTTAGTTTAATTAATTTTCACTATATTTTGTACTGATATAATGTTAAGGATCCGATGAATAGTTATTTCAATAAAGGATCTGATCTATGGGCTCAGCTGGATCCAGGTGGAGACTTGTTTTTGTCCAAACTGTATAATATTCATTATTATGTTTCATTGGTATGGAGTGAAAATAAGAATTGTGTGTTTTTATTGAGGTTTATCTTAACAGAAGGAGCTGTTTGAGTCCAACATGTTTGTGCTTCAGACTCCTACTGTTCTTTATTTAATGGGATCTCCAGTGTTAAGGTTCATAACTGGATGGAATTCAGAACATTGACCACTGTAGATCTGCAGAAGATGCAGAGGTATTTCTGTTTAGATCCTTAAAACTAAACTGCTTTTATGTTTAACCTAGTTTAGTATGGCATGATTATAAGATTTAATTAGATGTAAAACCTTAATCCTTGTTGGTGTAACTCAACCTGAGGAAAGAGTTTAATGAAGACACAATGTGAAGTTATTAATGTGGATGGAAGGAGTTTGTGAACGTATTAGAGTGTGTTCTGAGCATGTGCAGCCATCATAGCTGCTGGTTTGTGTTTGTTATGACGTTGAGTCAAAGCTGACTTCCTGTAGGAGTTAAACTGTGGTCTGTCCTGTTGATGGAAATGACTGATGACAGCATGAATGTTAAGCCCGACCCTGAGTGCAGTGATCCTGTTGACCTAACACTCTGTGGCTGTGATCACGGTAGTCTGTCATCTGTGCCTTCAGACCAGCTCTCAAAAGGTTAATCTGGAGGTGAAAGATCTTAAGATACACCCACACAGTGAAAATGAATGAGTTAATTCACCTGTAAATATGCTGACATGTTCTGTCTCTACCAGTGATGTGCAGTCAGTGGAGGCACAGCCTCACCTGGCCATCATGAAAAGAAAGAAAAAAAGAGCAAATATAATAAATCGTGATATTTGTCCACCGATCTGTACTATAAGCTTATTTTCCATATGATTCTAGTAATTTTGATGTTATTTCAATTTAAAATTGCAGACTTTTTCATTTCCCGTAAATACAGATAAAGGGAAGAGACATACGGTGTGACAGCAGTGAGCAGAGCCTCACTGCTGTCTCTCTGTATATCACCAATACAATGCTTTCAAACACTTTGATTATATGCCCTGACTTTCTGGACTGTGTAAAATGTGTGTGTGTAACTTGTTCAGTCTAGCAGATCAATCATAAAACCACATAAAAAAGTGCGAGGTGAGGCAGCCAGTACTCCTGCCTTAAAGCAGAGGGCGCCCTTGAGCCCACAGCTTTGGGCTACTGTGCAGCTACAAATCAAGTGCAGTGATTACTTTTTTCCTTCTCGCCCTGCTTTAATCTCAAAATGGAAGATTACATATCCAACATAATTTGATTGGAAATAAAATTTTGACCTTAAATGAAACATGTGCCACATATGTTTGTGTAAGAATGCTGATATGAGATATGAAACATGACCTATTAGCTGTTGCTAATCAAATGGTGAATAAGTTACTCTTTTGGGTTGATATATTTGTAAATTTGACTGACAGAGTCAGCGCCTCACCAGTCATGAGTTGCACGTCACTGGTCTGTACAAACATCTACTGGTGTCAGCTGTAAATATACAACTTGGATTGTGTTCATGAAGTATTCATGTTCTACTCATAAATATCTGTTATTAATTACTAAGTTGTTTTACACCTTTATTTGGTGGTTTTTACCTGAGGGTCAGCCAATAGGAAAATCATTTGATATGCTGTCACTGACCAATGAGCGTGGAGCATTTGGTGCATCTGTGTTTGTGTTTCAGTTGTGTTATCATTCAAAGTGGTTTCTTCCGGAGTGAAGGTGGAGCTCGGAGACAGATGTGTTGTGTTCACAGCCACAGGTGTTTAAGTGTTTGGTTATGATAGACTGAATACGGAGTGGATTCTGTTTCTGAGCATGGTGTCCCTGTTTGATCCATGTCCTACTCAGCTCGCTGCCCAGTTGTTATTCATCTCCACTCTTTGTTCCTTTTCTTTCTCACCCCAGGGGTTCTTTTGTTCTCTGGTCTTTTGGTTTCTTTCTTTGAAGGTTATTTGGTCCATCACTTCTGTAATACCATGGTTCTGATCCCATTGCCGTACAGTTCCTTTGTGCTGTGGTTCTTAGGTTCCCTTACTTTTGTAGGTTTTTCGTTCCTATAGTTGCTCTGGTTCCTCAGATCCTTTGGTCCCTGATTTCCCTGGTTTTCATAGTGTATCTGATCCCTGGCTTATAGATGCTTTAGTCCTTAGATTCTTTGGTCCAGTATCTTGTATATTAATGTTTTAAGACATTAATAGCTGGAACACTCAGGGACTTGGCTGCTCTTCATCTTAGACCAGGGCATCTTTTTTGATTATTTGAATATTCCAAATCCTTGGTTTCATGTTTCCTGGGAATCTCAGTCCTTTGGATTTTTGATACTGTCTTTTTGGTTCCATGGTTCCAGGGATCCATGACAACAGATGCCCTTAGTCCTTGGTTTGTTTAGCTCAGTAGATTCTTTGTATCCTTGTATCCTTATATCCTCAGTTGCTTTCCACCAAGATTCCTTGGGTCTGGTTTCCTCAATTCTATGGTTCCTTTGTTCCTCAGATCTTTGGTTCCTCAGCTGTTTGGTTCCTTGGGTCTGTGGTTCATTGGTTTCTCTTGGTTTTTGTAAGGTGTTTGCTTCCTCAGGTCTTTGGTTGCTCAGGTCTCTGGTTCCTATGGTTTTGGTCTACCCTTCCAGGCCTTGCTCCATCCATCCATGTGTGGGATGCCATGACGAGACAGACGCTGTCCATTCTGCGCTGTTCCCATGCCAAAGGTGTCAGCTACGTCAACTTCAGCGCTACAGGGAAGCTGCTACTGTCTGTAGGAGTGGAACCTGAACACACCATCACAGTGTGGCGATGGCAGGAAGGTACCGAGGTTTATCCCATGTTCTCCAAACATCTGAAGTCTGGTTAGGACAGAGTATTTACAGGACCTCCGGAAGATTCTAGACCTTAGAAAGATTTGTCTGGTCCTAAAATTGACTGGATAAGTTGCAAGTTAATCATGTGTTTGTGGTTGTTCAACCAGACCTGAATTAAGATCAACACATATAGAAATCAACTGAAACCTCCTGAAAATGATGATGTTCATTATTTTCAGGCACTAAAGTGACCAGTAAAGGTGGCCATGCTGAGCGGATCTTTGTGGTGGAGTTTAGACCAGACTCTGACACTCAGTTTGTGTCAGTTGGAATCAAACACATCAAGTTCTGGACTCTGGTTGGAGGTTCGCTCATGTACAAGAAAGGAGTGATCGGCTCTGTTGAGGATGGTCGCATGCAGACGATGCTGTCCGTCGCATTTGGTGCCGTAAGATCCACATCCTGATACAGTCAAACCTGTTGAGTTCAATGTATAATAAGACACACATCCTCCCTCGAATCATAGCAGGTCTGTATTTGGACTAAATCTGCCTTGTTTTCAGAAAAAAAAACACAGAATTGATCATATTTTTTTAATTAAACCTAATTTTATCTAATTGTAAATTGCTTTACTGCATTATCGCATTTCAGTTAATGCAAACACTTGCCTTTCACATTAAGAGCCAACGCTGAACAGAAACTATTCATTTATTAACAACGCTTTCACTGTGAAATCACTTTCATTTGTTGATGTCTCAGATGTTAACACATCGTATGGTGACGGAAATCACTTTAAATGAGGAATCAGACCAATAAAGAGTTAAAATGACAGGATTATATTTCATTTGGTGAGTGTAGTGTACATGATGTTGAACTTAACATAATTAACAAACTGATGATCGTTCTTCTTTGACCACTGTTCTTCACATGAAATGTTTTGAGTTTCTACTTCTGGCTTTAAAATTATAACATGAAGTTTTACACATTCAGTCTGAATCTTTGTGTTTGTCCAGAACAACCTGACGTTTACTGGGGCCATAAATGGAGACGTGTACGTCTGGAGGGAGCACTTCCTGGTTCGAGTGGTGGCGAAGGCGCACAGTGGTCCAGTCTTCACCATGTACACGACTCTGAGGGACGGACTTATTGTAACTGGAGGAAAAGAACGACCGTGAGTAACCACACATCAACACATGAGAAAGCTGTAACCACAGTGTTCAGTACATAGTGGAAGGACCCAAAACCCTGTGATGCAAAATGGCAGATAATCCTGATCCTAGTAGACGACAGAGTATCACTCACACAAACAATAGGTTTAATGTTTGTAACAGCAGAGATGAGTCAGTTAAAATGTCTCTAACAGTGATAACCAACAGCTCTGTTGGCTTCTGATTGAATACACAATAAAATAGAAACAACAAGTACCAATAAATCTGGTGTTTCTGTGTGAAAGGACAAAAGAGGGCGGAGCCGTGAAGCTGTGGGATCAAGAGATGAAGCGGTGCAGAGCGTTTCAGCTGGAAACTGGACAACCTGTGGAGAATGTCCGATCGGTCTGCAGAGGAAAGGTATACGACACATTAAACTAAACATCCAGATGTGAAACTGAGCACAACACATTAAACTGAACATGAGACACAGAAGGTACAGGACTTGTTAGATCAGGTCTTCCAGGTACCATCAGGTCGTATCATATCAGGTTGGTATTCTTGAGGGAAAACCCCAGGTGACACAATAATCAGTGACCTCAGTTGTTCCTTTGTTTTTTCCTCATTGTCTAGGGTAAAATCCTGGTGGGAACCAAAGACGGAGAGATCATTGAGGTGGGAGAGAAGAACGCTGCCTCCAACACCATGATCAATGGGCACACTCAAGGCGGGATTTGGGGTTTGGCCACCCATCCCTTCAAAGACGTCTTCATCTCGGCCAGCGATGACGGGACAATCCGAATATGGGACCTGGCAGACAAGGTTCAGACACTGACATAGATCCACGGGGAACCCATGAGATACGTTAGGAAGCACAGGAGAAGGTTCCTGTACTACAGTAGCAGATACTGTCTTCAAGGACCCACGGTGGTGAAAGTAGACGTTTAGTTTCAAACTTCACTGAAGTAAGCTGACTGAAGTGAAGGCTCTGAAATGTTCAAAAGTCTAAAGTCAGCTATTGAAGGACATTTCTAGTGGAACCTCATGTCATATTAACATAATGTAAAGATGATTAATCCTTTCTAATTTTAAATCAAACCCACAGACTGAAAATAATTAACAGTAAGGCTACAGGAGTGAAATCATGATTAAATATGAAGGCACCAACAATGGGAGCAGTGGAGTCACATCTGACTGAATCTGAGCAGTGATTGGCAGTTACAGCTGTCAATCACAAATCCATAGAAGGTGCTTCCTCTCAGACACTAGAATTAGAATGCGATGAAAGGGAATTATGGGATTTATGACTAATAATGACAAAGACATGTCAAACACTTTTGTCAGTAAACTGTCAATGTTTACGACCTGTTCCTGTGTTTGTGTCATAGAAACTTCTGAATAAGGTGAGTTTGGGACACCCTGCCAAGTGCACCTGCTACAGCCCCAACGGCGAAATGGTGTCCATCGGCATGGAGAACGGAGAATTCATTATCCTGCTGGTCAACTCGCTCACCGTCTGGGGGAAGAAGAGAGACCGCAGTGTTTCCATTCAGGACATAAGGTCGGTCGTCCTCATGTTCATCCAGCTGTGGGACATTCACTAACTTTGATCTATGTGAACAGTTCATGTTAAATGAAAAAACCCATGGGTCGTATACCATCTGAACGAAACCCTGAGACTTTATGTTGAGTTGTGTCTGGACTTGATGATGTTCAGATGAAATCAGATTGATCTGTTTAGTTTTATGGAGATTAGCTTCACTGGCAGCAATGTCCTCTGTGGTGTGTGTTCTGTCTGCAGAGGACTGATAGTGCTGTCTTTATCCTGGAAGTTGGAGTTTAACGTACTTGTTACCTGAGCTGTCTTACTGGAAAAACTAAGTGAAAACTTGACTGAAATGAATCAATTCTCCATAGAATGAATCCAATTAAAAGCACTTCTGTATTGGTGACACTGAACTGATTTAAAAAAAACTTCAAAACTCAACACAAATAGCTGAATGGAAGCTCCTGAACACGACCATCTAAGAACCTGTTTGTACAGGATCCTCTGGGTGCAGTGGTCTTCATAGGTTCTGTGTTCTGCTTGTGGTCCAGGTTCAGTCCAGATAACCGGTTCTTGGCAGTGGGTTCAGTTGAAAGTGCTGTGGACTTCTACGATCTATCGCTCGGACCGTCCCTCAACAGGATCGGTTACTGTAAGGACATCCCCGGGTTTGTGATCCAGATTGACTTCTCTGCAGACAGCAGATACATCCAGGTGAGATCTGCAGGAGTTTAGTGTCACAGACTGAACCACTACTGCTAAAAGAGGTTCTCCAATCCAGTCAATCCTCATGTTGGTGATCATGTTGGTTCTCCTCTTGGTTCCAGGTGTCCACCAGCTCTTACACTCGTCAGGTACATGAAGTTCCTTCTGGAAAGATCGTCACAGAGACAGCTGTCATTGAGAGGATCACCTGGGCTACCTGGACCAGGTGAGACTGGGTCATGCAGTTCATTACAAGTTGCTTAACCTTACGGTCACAAGGTGAAGGTGATGTCTGACCTTCATCCATAAAATGTAGCTGAACCTAAAAGATTAAAATTCAAATCAATGACATTGTGATCTTTATTCTTTCATCTATTCATCTAACTGTCACATCTCAGAAGGTTTCAGCTTTCACGGACAATTTAAAACACATGAGTGTATGAAATGCATTGAAACCTAAAAACTCAAACTCACACATTGATAGCAGGTTGTGTTTTTTCCCAGCATCCTCGGTGATGAGGTTCTCGGTGTTTGGCCTCGAAACACAGAGAAGGCAGATGTAAATTGTACCTGCGTTTCACACGCTGGCCTTAACCTGGTCACCGGCGACGACTTCGGCCTCATCAAGCTCTTCGACTTCCCCTGCCCAGAGAAGTTTGTAAGTGACGTCACACCTGAGTCACCGAAAAGAGTCGGAAACCGAAAAGTCACATGTCCTCCTCCCTCTGTTTAGGCCAAACACAAGCGTTACTTTGGACACTCGGCTCATGTGACCAACGTCCGCTTCTCCTGCGATGATAAATATGTGATCAGCGCCGGCGGCAGTGACTGCAGGTGAGTTCACCAAGTTCTGCCCTGTTCTACCAACAGAATGGTCTGATACAGTTTGTACCAACTGAAAACTTCACCTGAATTGTGGATCCCAGATCAGGTCCAGGTCTAGGATCTTTCATCCAGTTTTCTGTTCCTTCTAGTGATTTTCTGATTCTCTTTGTGTTAGAGGTTTGTTCATGTTTTATTTATACTCTTGTTATTTTTACTCTTTTACTTGGGTTTTATTTATTCTTCTGTACAGCACTGTTTTGTTTTCTTTATACAGTTTGTCTTTTAATCTACTCTGTATTTTCTGTGCAGCACTTTGGTCCACTGTGGTTGCTTTAAAGTGCTTTACAAATAAAGTTGGATTGGATGATTAATGTGATCTTTCTGCTCAATTACAGTTTATTTGTGTGGAAATGCCAGTGAGGCCTGAGTCTCCTTGTCTTCTACTTCTTCTTGTACTTCTACTCCTCCTGTGATGCTGCACTCACCTCTGCTGCTGCTTCACCTGCCAACAGGAAACAGGAAGTGAGAGGTCACCTTATCCACAGACAGATTGGATGACGGCCACCACCATGACATGTTGTTTTCATGCGTGTTTATTGTAGATTTGTGTTTGCCGTTTGCGTGTCAGAATGTGCCTTTTCACAAACTCTGACCAAACATTTAATACGACTTCCTGTCTAGTCGTGGTGCTATGAAGCGTGACCTTCAGGGCTTTGAAACATGATGAGGATGCAGTTGAGTCTAGTGTGATGAAATAAGATAATTAAAGATAGAAGATTATCAAAATAAAATGTCGAAATTAAACAAAAAAAAAACCTACCTCAAAATAATAAGAATCAATGTTATTTAAAGTCTGATACGTAGAATTGATAGAGTCACCTGATCTATGGGATCAGAGGTCATTAGACAAGTGACAGGTGAATATTTAGTATAAACTGTGTAGAAGTAAGGACTTTTAGCAACTTTGTGTCCACATGATGGCACTGTTTAGTGTCTTCTGTAGAATTTAAGCTTTGAAACATGGATTTAAAGGGAAACGCCAATAAAAACAAGTTTGACCTTTTTGTGTCTGTACAGAAACTGTCAGCTAAAGCACTGAATACATGGATTATTGATCAGGGCTCCTGAACATGCTCTGCTCTGCTGCTGAATGTTTACATGCTGTGAACACTATAAACTGAGTTTTCTAACTATGCAAAACCTTTATTGTGAAACAAGCAGCAGGAAATGGCTAAACTGAAGTAGTGGGGGAGCGTTCTGATTGGTTGAAACGCCTTGCAATGTGATCAATCAGTCAGAGGGTGTTTATTTAAGATGTTAAACAGTAGCAGAGATGAAATAAGACAACATAAAAAACGGGGGGTGGCAAACAAAAAAACAAAACAAACAAGCAAAACACGTAATGAGCCAGAAATGTGATTTCTGGATTTACTTGTTTTATTCATTGTGGTTAAATGTTGTAGCCAGTGTATGAAATGAAAACTTGATACTTATTCAATAAGATAAAGCATTTTGTTTTATCTGACAATGTGACCAAAAGAAAATGTGTATCTCCATAATAATTATTATTAAATTATATATTGTGATAAATATAGTTTTATCGTCCAGACCTAAATGACCCATTAACAGATGCATGTGTTTAGCTTAGCTTAGCCTTCGTAACAACAGGGAAATGTGCGAAAAACATGTCGACACATCAGTTGTAACATGTTTTAGCAAAGACATTTAAAAAGAACACAGGTGTGTCCATCAGACTAACACATGACCTGAAAACCAGTTCTTGTGTTGGTTTTAATGGTTAATAGTTAACCTTTTACTGCCAGCGTTTGTGCTAAGCCAGGCTAACACTCAGCTAACGCCCTGAAGCGCGTCATATCTGACATTTATCAACAGGACATTTAGTTTCATTCACCTGCCAACGTCAGACTTCAGTTTAATACCAGTCAATTCATATGGAAGTACTAAAGTTTACTGAGTTCTGAAGTCAGACATAATGTGTTTAAAGTGTGTAATGAGGGAAAAAAAAATCATGTTACATGGATAGTCTTAACCTGAATATAAATGGTTTATTAGTTATTTATCATTTTAAAGTTTGTACATTTGTTTTTTTGTTTTTTTAATATGTAATTTTTATTTATTCCTATATCTATTTATCCACATAATACACACATTTTTACAAACATGTTGGGACATCATTTTCTCAATAAAAGCTAAAATGTGTGATATGTGTGAAGGTTTTTTTGTGTGTTTGTTGTTTTTTTAAAAACAAGATCTTTCCAGTATTTTCACCGACCAATGGATTAATACTGTGTAAATGTAATCCATTTGGAGAGATGTTTTGGTTCTAAAACCTGGAAAAAAAACCCACATTATTTTACTAGGGGAAAAGCAATAAAGATTGCAATACTGATGAAATATCACATTTTCACCATTTAGGTGAAAATGAATTCAAAGACACGCATTCTATTTCACTGAGTTGATGAAATAATTCAGATTAAAAAATAACTTTTTAAATCAGTTTTATGATGCAGATCATTTTACACATCAATTCAGTTTTAAAGGAGACGTTTATCGCTTATCCTCCAGACATTTCTCCAGTTTATGTTTCCAAAAGACTAAAAACACTAAACGGATGGAGAACAGTGTGCTGCATCTGCTGGATTAATCTGGTTGTTTTTACAC
Organism: Ostorhinchus cyanosoma; assembly: GCA_029814465.1. Lineage (NCBI taxonomy): Eukaryota > Metazoa > Chordata > Actinopteri > Kurtiformes > Apogonidae > Ostorhinchus > Ostorhinchus cyanosoma. The sequence continues at coordinate 33,230,442 of JAPTYQ010000001.1, forward strand.
CTGACCGCGACTTCCTTCGACTTCTCTCGGCTCCTTTCGGGTCTTCTTGGCTCCCCTCGGTTGACTCGGCTCTTCTCGGCTCCAGTCGGCTTTTTCCGGCTTCTCTCAGCAAACTGTCATGGCGGCTCCCTGTCGCAGCTTTAAGTCACGGTGTCAGGTTTTTTCCAGGTGAAGATGAGCTGACTGAGGTAGCGTCCACCTTCAGGTGAGTCAGTCCAGGTGAAGGTCAGAGGTCAGCCGCACATACGGGGTTTAGATCACATGTTACATGTCACATACGTACAGTAGAAGGTCGTGTGTTAGATGTCGTCAGATCGGTCATAATCAGCGTGTTCTCACATTTACCTATTGAGCTCCACCTGTTTAATATCAAATCAAGTTTTATTTATATAGCACCAAATCATAACAGAAGTTATCTCATGACACTTTACATATAGAACCAGTCGAAGCCAGACTCTGAAGCCAATTTACAAAATCCCAACAGAAACATCCAAGAGCAAACACTTATGACTGGTGACAGTGGTAAGGAAAAGCCTCCTTTTAACAGGAAGAAACCTGGGGCAGACCCTGACTCCTGGTGGATGGATGTCTGCCTTGACCAGTTAGGATAAAAGAGAGACAGAGACTAGGGGAGAAGGTGGGGAGTAGGGGGAGCCACAAGGATGCAAATGATGCACAATAAACTGAACTAGAACATGTATGGAACTATATAATAAACACTATCACAACTATATGGATAAGTGAGTGATGACGATGAAGGCAGGAGAGAAGCAGGAGCACAGCAGCAGGTCCAGAG
>JAPTYQ010000001.1:33232152-33245744 GCA_029814465.1 Ostorhinchus cyanosoma
TCAAGTCAGTAACATGTATTTGCTGAAGCGTGAATAGAGGAGAAGAGGAGGAGAGAGGAGGTCAGAGAAGAAGAGGAGAGAAGAGCTCAGTGGATCAGAGGAGTCTAAGCCAGCAGTCTAAACCTAACGCAGCAGAACTAAGATCAGCCTGAACCTCCCTAACTATGGGATTCATCCAAAAGGAACGTTTTGAACCTACTCTTAAACATACAGAGGGGTTCTGCCTCCTGGACTGAGGCAGGGAGGTGCTTCCACAATCATGCAGCTTGATCACTGAAGGCTTTAGCTTCTGTCCTACTTTTACAGATTCTAGGAAGCACCAGTAAGTCTGCATGTTGAGAGTGTAGTACTCTAGATGGATTATATGGAACTAAAAGCTCTTTCAGATAAGTAGGTGCCATGAAGGGCTTTGTAAGTGAGGAGGAGTATTTTAAAGTCTATTCTAGCTTTTACAGGGAGCCAGAGCAGAGAAGGAAACACAGGACAAATATGGTCTCTGATACTGGTTCTAGTCAGTACATGGGCAGCAGCATTCTGGATCAGCTGAAGGGTCTTTAAGGACTTTTTGGGACAGTGTGAGAGAAGTGAATTACCATAATCTAGTTTGGTTGTAATAAAAGCATGGACTCATTTTTCTGCATTATTCTGCGTTAAAATATGCCTAATTTTAGCAATAGTGCGCAGATGGAAAAAGGCAGTTCTAGAAATAGCTTTTATTTATGACTTATGAAAAAGTGCTATACAAATAGAATAAAATGTATTATTAAATGATAGATCCTGATCAAAAATAATGCCTAGATTCCTCACACAGGTTTTGGGAACCAGGTTAACACCATCCATGGGCCAAGCACATTGACTTCAGTTTTGTCTGAGTTTAATAGGAGAAAGATGTTGGTCATCCAGGTTTTAATATCTTTAATGTACTCCTGTAATTTAGTTAGTCGATTAGTTTGATCAGGTTCAATAGATAAATATAATTGGGTATTATCAGTGTAGCAATGAAAGTTGACGGAGTGTTTCCTTATTAAGTTTCCCGAAAGGAAGCATGTTTAAGATAAACAGTATTGGTCCGAACCTTGAGGAGTTCCATAACTAACTGTAGTGCACTTTGTCAACCTTTACAACCTCATCAGCATTCCAATGGAGCATTCCAATCATTTTATCTCGTATGTAGGAAACCTCCCATCTCCTTTCACTTTGGAACAACCCAATAAACATTAAACCTTCATCTGTTCATGGTAACAGTCTAGACAAACCTTCATCACCATCATCATCTGGTTCTATGTTTCACTTTGTTTTTCAGTTTTGATCCAGTGATGTGTTTTCAGGACCAAACCTGAAACCATCTGACATTTATGGAAAGAAAGACAGATATTGATGCATCTGATGAACTGACTTTGTTTTAGAAGGTCATTATATGAACTCCCATCTAACCTCTGACCTCTCAGGTATGAATGTGATGTCATCAGTGATGGGCGGGGTGCGGCGGCTCGTCTGCTCAGAGGTCAGATGTGAGCTCCTTGGGACCCTGCTGTCTCGACCCCAAAGTTCCACCCCCGTACTCATCCGCCAGCAGAGACATGCCTCTAAACAGGTGAGGTGTTGGTGTGTCCTCTTTAGTGTCACCCTCCTTTGTCTGATCGTGGATCCCCAGGTGACCCAGAGTCCTGGAGGAGCCGAGTTGTCTTCCGCATCTTCACATCTTATATTGTATGTTGTTGTGTGTGCAGGTCAAAGGTCAGAGGAAGGAGCCGAAGATCCAGAAGGTCAAAGTCAAAGTGGACAAACAGGAAGTAGAAATCAGACAGAGGATGACAGTGGCGGCTCTTGCTCAGGCCATGAACAAAGACTTTGGTAAGGAGGTGGGGTCACATTCTGACAGTGTGGTGGAGGTGGGGTCACATTCTGACAGTGTGGAGGTGGGGTCATATTCTGACAGCGTGGAGGTGGGGTCACATTCTGACAGCGTGGAGGTGGGGTCACATTCTGACAGCGTGGAGGTGGGGTCATAGTCTGACATCGGGGATGTGAGATCACAGTCTGATGTTTGGGAGGCGGAGTCACAGTCTGACATTGGGGAGGTGGGGTCAGAATCTTAGACAATTTTCTCTCTGATGTTTGTCTTCAGATCATGTGGTGGAGGCGCTGCTGAACACCACATTGGACGTGGACTCTCTGGAGCCAGACTCAGTTCTTGAGGAGCAGTGGATCAAAGAGGTAGTGACCCGGTCCGGGATGAAGTTCAGGTGGGCGAAAGTGAACGAGAGCCGAGAGCGAGAGAACAGGGACGCCGTCAGGAGGTGAAGCACCTGAACACCTTAGTCCACATAGACTCACACTGACCACATGTATAAATACAAACACATCTGGTCCTGTCAGACCCTCAGCGGACCCATCCAGCCTGGAGCCCCGACCCCCTGTAGTGACCATCATGGGTCACGTGGACCATGGAAAGACCACACTGTTGGACAGTCTGAGGAAAAGCCAGATTGTGTCCACAGAGGCCGGCGGCATCACACAGCACATCGGTGCTTTTTTAGGTATAAAACACCAAAGCACCATCTCCTGCTCAGACATCATTATGGTGATGTATTTTAATGCAGTTTTTAATTTGTCTTTATGTTGTCACAACAGAAAAAAGTTAAAACACAAAACATTTCAGTGTTTTTATTTGTTGAACAAGAACAAAATGAGTCTTAAACTGTAAAACCACGACTACAGGTTCATCCATGTGATCCTGTTTCATGTTTTATATCAATTTCTATTTTTATATGACAGTTTGGTCTTATTTTGTTCTTTAATGTCTCTTATGAGTAACTTCAATAATCGTTTCTTCTGCTTCCATTGAGAACAAAACTCTTTAAACTTGTAGAAATGAATGTTTCATTCATCTGACACAACAATCGCAATAGAAACAAATTATCAAAAGGAAATCGAAATTAATTTATACTGTTATACATAATGTACATATAATATAATAATATTATACATACATATATTACTGTTATTTAACACTTTTTAATACAATTTTAGTGTTATTTAAACATTATTTATTTAAAAGGAGTGAAGAAGGAGTTAACAATTAATCCCACCACTTTTCAATAAATCATGTACTTAAAATATTTTAGGATAGGATAATTAGGATAATTTCTGTTGTCATTATGATTTAAACACAAACACATTTATTTGATAATAAATGGATTCACCAAACCACTAACCATCAGTGATATAAAAATTTTTGTATTATCATTCATATTCTTAGAAAAATGGCCAAAGAATCACAAATTCTGTTAGGGTATGTAAACTTATTATTTTCTTGTTACGAGTACTTTTTTTTCCTCACACCCGCCGATATTCTAACATTTTAGTCTCCATATCTCGACAAAAGTATCTATAAGTACATCTGATTAAACTTAATTATATTTGGACAATGTTTTAACTTCATGTTGATAAAGTTCCATAATGTCACCGACAAACAGAAACACTAACTCTTGCTATTTCACCCCCTCATCATCTTGAAATGTTATGAACTGTGGTTTCCTTCCTATTAATGTTTTCTGAACAGTCTTTGGAAGTTGCTTATTTTGCTGACTTAAACATGATTTGTGCCGTTTGAAAATTGATCTGATCTTTGAGGGTTTTTCTTTTTTTTTTACTTTATTGCCTAAAATGGAGACTGATCAATGATTCAGAGACTAGTGAACAAAGGGAAATGAATTTAATATTGAATGGAAACTTTGCAGTAAAACATAAACATTCTCTACTGTCTGTCATTGATTTTCTTTTCCAGTTCAGTTGCCGACAGGTGAGAAGATCACCTTCCTGGACACCCCAGGTCACGCCGCCTTCTCCTCCATGAGAGCCCGTGGAGCCAACGCCACTGACATCGTCATCCTTGTGGTGGCAGCAGACGATGGCGTCATGAACCAGACGGTTGAATCCATCCAACACGCCAAGAGAGCAAAAGGTACGAGCTTCAGCACCGACCTTGACGACGTTAGCGACCCATCCTATGAACACATATCAAAGCCACTGCAGGGGGGCGTAGCTGACCTCAGGCAATGAGCTGATCCACAATGAGCTACGCCGTTTGCTCATGCTCAGTTTGTGTCTGTACTATGTTTCAGTTCCTATCATTGTGGCAGTGAATAAGTGTGATAAACCTCAGGCCGACCCTCAGAGAGTCATACAGGAACTCCTCGCCCACAACGTCGTCTGTGAGGAGTTTGGTGGTGACGTCCAGGCCATCCACGTCTCCGCCCTCAAGGTGATGCCGGAGTAACCCAGCGAGGCCTCCTTCAACACAAACCTCATCGTGTATTTACAACATGTAGAGAAACAGAGAATCATGGGAATGAGTTGCACTGAAACACACAACAAAGGTCAGAGGTTAGACTGAGTTAGACTTCAGGACACTGTTCATATTCAGAAAAGACCAACATCATAATTAACTCGTAATGAGGTTTTGAATTCTCATCACTTTGTATCTGTAAGAATAACATTTCCATTGCAAATAAAAACAAAAATAATTAGCATTCTTCCACTTAAGAGTTATATGACACCTGTGTCACTGTTTTATATAGATGCTTCATTGGATAAAATCTGCATCACAGAAACTTCATCCAAACTTCTTGTTCAAAACGACTCCAAAAAGCAGGAGAGAGAGTCATGTGATATGATGATGTTGTTGCCAGGGCGATAACCTGCTGGCTCTGGCTGAGGCCACAGTGGCATTGGCAGAGGTTTTGGAGCTGAAGGCAGAGCCTTGTGGTGCTGTGGAGGGACTCATCATTGAAAGTCGCACCGATAAAGGCAAAGGGTGAGTCCTACCCCATCCAGGCTGAGGATATATATTTAACTCCAGTTCTGAGTTATTCATCTACAGGTTACACATTTAACTCTGGTTCTGAGTTTCTCACTGAGGTTTTGGGTTTGTCGCGGCATCTCAGGCCTGTCACGACAGCGGTTGTCCAACGGGGGACTCTGCGACGTGGATGCATCCTGGTAGCAGGAAAGAGCTGGGCCAAGGTCCGCTTCCTGTTTGATGAGAATGGCCGGGCAGTGACAGAGGCGGGGCCAAGTGTTGCAGTGGAGGTGGTTGGCTGGAAAGAGCTACCGTCTGCTGGAGAAACCATCCTGGAGGTGGAGTCTGAGGTAAAACTGAAGTGAATTGTGACTAAATTGTTTGAACTGCTCTTTGACAACAACAAAGCAGTAACAATGTGTCTAAATCTGATGTGAGGAAATGACAATTTTTAGTTGAGTTCCTTATTGCCAGTGGAGTCGTCATCCCTGAAGAAGTGGGTATACTCTCAGTTTTTGCCTGCCTTTTCCTTTTTTTTTTTTTTTTACATGTAAGACACACACACACAAAGGGTACTTGGCTTTTACAATATAGATTAACAAACAAAAAGAAAACTGAAATGACAAAGGGGCGTGATTTATGTTTGTGGTCATGCAGCAGCGTGCAAGGGAGGTGTTGGAGTGGAGGAGGTATGAGGAGGAGCAGCAGAAGCTGAAGGGGGAGCAGAGCGCCATCGAGGCCAAGCAGCAGCTCCACCTGCAGGAGTACCACCGTGAGAGGGCGGCGCTTGCACACCTGAACTGGAGGCAGAGGAAGTCAGCTCTTTACCGAGCCTACAAGACCAAGTTTTACTTGAGACCCAGTGAGAGGTATCAAAGAAACGAGTTGATTCTGCCAATCATCATCAAAGGTATGAACCTTCCTACTTTACTGCTGATTGGTTGATTATTTTGAAACACATCGCACATTTTACAATGGTTTTAATAACATTACATTAAAATAAACAAAACAACAGTAAATTTTTTAATTTAGTTTAGTCTGTTTTTTGTTTGTCATGATGTTTCTTAATGATGGAAAAGAAAGGGTTCTGTGAGTCAAAGTTAATGATGTAAATGATGAAAATAAATGTATTGTTTCCTCAAATGCAATAAAACTAATGAGTTCATTTCTAAAATATATATAGAATGTATATATTGGGGAATACAAGGAAAAGGTCAGAAAACTGTAGATACTCATGTAATTCCCTGTAAACTGTCAGTACACTAATGAATTATGTAAGATGACACCACCCAGGATTCACCTGAATGCCACACCCCACCCCCTCAGGTGACGTGGACGGCTCGGTGGAGGCCATACTTAACATCCTGGACAGTTACGATGCTCAGGATCAGTGTCAGATGGAGGTCATTCACTTTGGCGTTGGCGATGTTTCAGAGAACGACATCAACATGGCAGAAATGTTTACAGGTATGAAGTCACACCTACATCTACAAGGCTACACCAAGGCTGGGCATGTCTAAGTGGAGTTTGTTTTTTCTCCTTCAGGTTCCATCTATGGCTTTAATGTCGGCGTCACCAAATCAATCCAGCAGCTGGCGATGAAGAAGGGCGTCCCTCTGAAAATGAACTCCATCATCTACAAACTCATTGACGACCTGAAGGACGAGCTCACCAGCAAACTGCCACCACTTGTCAGCGAGAACATCATGGGTGAGTGACTGCCCTCCGTCCGAGCTCTGTTCAGGCTCAGGTTCTGTTCCGGTTCTCACTGTTCGTTCTCTCTGACCAGGTGAAGCCACCGTCCTTGCCATGTTTGAGGTCACACAAGGGAAGAAGAAGGTGGTGGTTGCCGGCTGCCGGGTCCAGAAAGGACAACTGGACCGACGCCTCCGGTTCAGACTGATCCGAGGCCGGGATACCATCTGGGAGGGTGAGTAGGACCAGAACCACAACTGGGATCTGGGACCAGGGTCAGGATCATCAGTTCTCATCCAATATGACAAGTTCAAACATGAAAGTATTGTAAAAATTTAAACAAGACAAAAGTGTAGTAAAGTCGTGACCGGATCAGAGTTGGGATGTAAAGTTCTGATTCACATGTTGGTGTGAAGTTGATTCTATTATACTCACTGTAGATTTATTTTAGGTCATGACGGTTTAAACATGAGTGATGTGAAGTTTATTCAGGTACAAATGTCCAACTTTAGACTTTTTTGCTGCGAGAATATTTCAGGACCTGGGGCCTCATGTACAAAGACGTGCGTGGATTTCCTACTGAAACCTGGCGTACGCTCATATCTGGAAAAGTCGGTACACACAAAAAAATTCAGATTAACAAAACTGAGCGTACGGCAGAATCCAAGCACTTTTTCCTGTGTACATCCCAATCAGTGTGGAATTGACCGCATTTGTTGGATTACCGGACTCCTCCCTCTCCACGCCCACATTTACGTATGCAAATTGGTATAAACAGGGCCTGCAGGAGGGATTCCCTTCTGCAAGATCAGATGAGAACGTCAAAGGTGAATGCGAAGCGGAAGACTGTTGTCCACTGACAAAGTAGAGGCCAAAACAGGCGGAGGGAGAGTCGTAGCGGGACATTAATGTAAAAAAACTTAATGTAGCTTAAAGTCTGAAATCAGTCTTCACCAAATTATGCATAGACATCTGTAATCAGGTTCATTTTAACCTCCAAAAAACTAAACCATGAGATTGGGGATGATTGATCCCAGTTTTCGGGCATGAAACTGTGATAAACGTTTTGACATCAAGCGTTTTAGAATGTCCCATGGGAATGAAGAGACACTGTGGGATTGGAGCAGCCTCTCGGTGTCAGCTGATGCCCGTCCTCATCCATGTTCTCACCCGAATCACAAGAGCACATGTAAGGGCAGTTGGCAGCATCAATGAGGCCTGGGCCGACTTGTAAATGTTCTTACAGACATTAACATTAAATACATTTAGCAACAAGTAGTTTGTGTCTGTATATGGTTGAAATATGGACCACACATTTCCACAGAAATTTCACTTTTTGTACATCTGAACGTGAGCGTGGAAAAGGGCATATGCTACATTTTTGGTGTGTTTTTGTACATGAGGCTCCTGGACTTTGTGGGTTTAGTTGCCGTGTTGGTCCACCCTGTGGTTTATGGTGGTCGTTCTTCTCTTTCAGGAGCTTTGGTGGCGCTGAAGCATCACAAAGACGATGTTCAGACGGTGAAGATGGGGGTGGAGTGTGGTTTGTCGGTGGATGGAGACGTCGACTTCAGAGCTGGAGATGTGGTCGTGTGTTTTGAAGATGTGGATGTTCCACAGGTCACGACCTGGGACCCTGGATTTTAACTTCCATCATTCTCTGCAGCTGCATGACAAGTTCACTGACTATAAAGACAATAAATACAAGTGATGCACCAGTGCGTGGGCCAAACATTGGCAAGGGGCGGAATTCACCTCACTGACAAATTATGTTTGTTTTATTAAAGATGCTGTGATGAATCTGAAACCTCACCGTTTCTCATTTAAAAACAAGCCTTAAATCTGTTTAGTTTGACATGTTTAATAAAAGATGGAACCGAAACAGAAACATGTTTCACATTTTTACAGAAATAATAATCAAAGAGAAGGCTCTTTTTAATTTCTCAGAGCTCAGAGTAAAACTAAAAACCAAAAACTCATCAGGTTGAAAAATGCAGGAATGCTTCCTGTTCTACCAACAGGTAGAGCCAGGACCACTATGACCTTTGACCTCTTCACTTCCTCTTGGCCTTACTGGGCTTGGCGAGCAGTGCTGGGTCAATCTGATCTGCCCTCAGTCCTCTGATGGCAAAAAGACGAGCAGCACGCTCCGCGAGTGTCCCGCCGCACTTCAGCCCTCGAAGCATCAGCTCCTCCTTCAGGATGTCCAGACCCAGAGCCTCTAACTGCTCCACACTCTGCACCCCCTTCAGGTCCACAGGGGAGCTCCGTTCTCCTGCTGCTGCCTGGGGGTCCACAGGGGGGCTCTGTTCCCCTGCAGCTGCCTGGGGGTCCACTGGGGTGCTCTGTTCCCCCACAGCTGCCTGGGGGTCCACAGGGGGGCTCTGTTCCCCCATTGCTGCCTGGGGGTCTACTGGGGGGCCCTGTTCCCCCGCTGCTGCCTGGGGGTCCACAGGGGGGCTCTGTTCCCCCGCTGCTGTCTGGGGGTCCACAGGGGGGCTCTGTTCCCCCATTGCTGCCTGGGGGTCCACTGGGGGGCTCTGTTCCCCCGCAGCTGCCTGGGGGTCCATTGGGGGGCTCTGTTCCCCCGCTGCTGTCTGGGGGTCCCCAGGGGGGCTCTGTTCCCCTACTGCTGTCTGGGGGTCCACAGGGGGGCACTGCTGACAGGGATGACATATTTAAGTGTTCTTGTAGACACTTACTGGATCCAAAACATCAGATGTTATTAATATTTGATTTTGACATTAAATATTATTAATTCCACATTCTGTTCTTGTTGAGCTTCGGACTTCATAAAAACAGTGATGTTCAGACCTGCTGTCGACTGGTACTGGCCTCTGCAGGTCTGGATCTGGGTTCAGGAGTTTGTTCTCTGGACGATCTGGAGGGTGGAGGTGAAATGAAAAGTTGGCCAGAATTTACCAGAAATTAGTTGTGACATGCAGAAACTAAAAAGATGTTTTTGAGGAGTTGCTGCAGAATCTGGACTCTGGACCATCAAGACCTTTGGAACTATGTGGACTAATGTGACCCAGGATCACCAGAACACTTCCATTTGTCTGCAAGATCCACATCCTGTCTGGACTAAGACATTCACCAATAAATCACAGATCTGTGTGAATTTTAACATGTTCATGTAAATCTACAGATACTAACCCTGTGATTCAACGTCACTTACCGTACTGTGGACGCCACTTCCATCTGCATTGCCATGGCAACGGCTGCACCTCTAGACATAGGAGACTCCTCCTCTTCCTCTGAGCTCAGCATCTCATCCATACCCATCCTGTAACCATGACAACAGACTCCATCACCTGTTAGGGCTGTTAGCTGTTGTTTAATCAACTGCTTTAATTAATCACCAAATGAATGCTGGATCAGTGAGTCTGTTCAATGCACATTTGGTCTCATTGTGGTTATTTTCAACATTAAGTCAAAATGGTGTAAATAAGAGTTTTGTGTTTTTGTACAAAGACATAGAGTCCACCTGAGGAGATAAAATGTCCGGTTGTTTTCAGAACGATCAAACAGATATTTAGCAAAACAATTCATCAATAAACTGAAAAGTGAAAAGAGTCGACAAAATAATGGACACCTAACATCATCTTCAGCTCTGTTGTGTGTCTGTGTCCATCTCTCACCATACACAGGCAGCTGTCCTCTTCTTCTTGGTGACCAGCGGTGTGTGGGTCTGATCTGGGTTTGGTCTCTTGGAACCATTGCAGTCGTTCACCTGAGCGCTGGATGATGCCTGTAGACCTGAACACACACACACTGTGACCATGTGACTCTGATCGCACAAAGTACTGACCACAAACTTAACCAACACTGAGAACATGTTACCACAACAGTGGTTCTGAATGTTCTACTTCTGGACCTGAGGAACGTCCTCAAGTGTTTGTCATGACAGAAGAAATTCATCGTCTCCGTCTTTTCCTAATAATTTTAGGTTTTAATTTAAATCTGGACAAATAATCACAAATGAAGATAAAGAGTTGACGTCCTGTCCAAGTTGTCCAAGTCTTGTCTGTGGACAAACACCCGTGAACCCGAAGTCCAACAGCTGCTGAACCATCACTACACTGTTTTTCTACAAATATTCCATTAACTGTATACTCGTTCCCTTACATTTGAACCTCTGAAAATGGACAAACGACTGAATCAGCTTCAGTGATTCCCCCAGTGCATTATAGGCCTGGTGGGTTGCCAGGCCTTGCTTGCACCCCCTTGCCAGGCTAAGCATCACTTGTTTATCTATTTTAAAGCAATTTATACACAGTAGAACTAGTGATACCAAAGATCCTATTTAGACCTTTCAACCGTAGGCCTATCTGGTGATACGGTTGAAAGCACAATGGCAACATCTTATGGTCAATCTGTGAACACATGAGGGGTGTTAGGTCAGGTGTATGTTTCATCACCTGAACCCTGAAAACCACTGCCTGTTTCTACCTGTCAACACACCGACAACTTCATCGAATAATGTGATATGTCACAGAGGAAGGGTCAAAAAACACTGCACACTTTTTTTTCTGTAATCGGAGGAACACTGGAACAGATGATGATGGTGACAAAAAATACACCTCACACCCCTCTATTGTGTTCAAGGATTGACCATAAGATGTCACCATTGCACTTTCAACCGTATCACCAGCTAGACCCACAGCTGAAAGCTCTAAGTAGCGTCTTTGGAATCACTAATTCTACCGTGTATAAATTGCTTTAAAATAAATAAACAAGTGAAGGTTAGCCTGGCAGGGGGGGCAAGCAAGGCCAGGCTGCCCACCAGGTCTGTAATGCATTGGGGGAATCACTGCAGGCAATTTGTTGGACTTTTGGAGGAAAACGTGACTGAATATGGTGACATAAGGTCCCACACAGCTGTCATGTGACTCAGCCTGGACAAAATACTGAAAAGATTATGAGACCTGAGAGCAGAGATTCAAGATTTGTTTGTGAAGGAAGGGAGTGACATTCCACAGCTTTTTGATACGGACTGGATCACATACTTAGCTTTTGCTGTTGATGTGACTGCACTAATGAACTAAAAGTGAAACTACAGTGCAGGGGCCTTTTTGTGCATGAAATGCACAGCTTAGTGAAAGCTTTTATTGAGAAAGTTACTATTATTTTGATTATCAGTTGCAGTGCAAAACTATATAATGTAGTATTTTTTTTACAATGAGAGAAAATTAATATGGAGTAGAATTATATTTAACTTTTTGGAAAAATTAACTGCCCACCCCTAACTCTACCTGTGCATAAAATCCACCTGCAGTAAGCCCCACCTCCTCTGACCTTTGAGCACTGAATCCTCCAGTCTCTCTGACAGGTTGTGACACTGCTGCTGGTACTCTGTGTCCGTGAACTGGTGTTTGGGTTCTGACAGTTTCCTCTGCAAGCGCTCCAGACGCCGCTGCTCCTTTTCAGCCTCACGATCAGACTGTTTCTTCAACCACTCAGCCATCCTGAAGACAGAAGACAATGCAAGGATGTAGGACAGGGTTAGGACATGGTGAAAAAAAAAAATGAAAAAAAGAGGACAAAACAACAGCGACCCGCACATGACAGTGTCTTGTCTTCACAGACATTTTCAACTCTTCTTAATTGAACTGTTCAGCTCCAGTTCCAGTGAAGTTTGGACGTTGTGTAAAGCATTAATACAAAGACAATTGAAGGACATTCAGATTCTTTTCTTCCTGTATTCAGTTGTATCCAACCTTCAGCAGCTTCATTAGTTTCCTCAGTTTCAAAGGATCAGCGTATTGAAAGTAAAGGTGATATAACACAACAAACCAGAATATAGACCAGTCCCACATGTCCAAAATGTTGCAGACATTTTTACAAATTACATCAGGTTGAACATTAAATATCTTATCATTGTAGTGTATTCAACTGAATATAGGTCAAAAGGAATTAAATTCATAGAATTACATTTTTATTTATATTTCACACAACACCCTGCCTTGAACTGGGGTCGTGATCATGGATTCCAAACTGTTGGATGTTTGTCTTGTCTTTTACTCGTTTTGGACGTTTGTGTCTTACTCTTTTTCGTGGTTGACATCTCGGAGGCGGCGTCCGCTCAGGTCTCGACACGCCTCACGGTTCGTCGTCTTCTCGATCTGAGCTCCGAGTGCCCGAAGCATCGACCCGAACCCTACAACAGCACATCAATACCACAGAGGAAGAGACACAGAAGGTGTCGTTGAGGGAGGGTTTTCTGTTTTTTATGGGTGTGATTTCAATAGCTGGTAAAGGTTCACACTGTTTTCCAAATACAACTAGGCTCAAGCTCAACCTCATGAGCAGCCTGTATGACCAATCGTGATTCATCATGTGACACATCTGATGAAGGCTACATGAAGTAGCCAAAACTGGTAAAGCAGATAGACAACTGCCCGTCTGATAAATTAATAACTTACACTAGTGATTTCAATAAGTTTTGTGTTGTTTCCCTATTTATTGATTCTGTTTTGTTCTTGTTCTACTGCGGTGTCTGTTAGCTATATGTGACTGGTTATCACAGATAAAACAGATTGAACTGACCTCCTTTCCCTCCTCGAAGGCGCGGTTCCAGGTGATAGACAGCTCCATCCTTCAGGGGATCCTCCAGGTGTGACAGGCGGCCGTTACAGGTGATGAAGAAATCCAACGATGAGACACCCTGAAGAAAAACAAACACAACATCATACAGCATACATATGTCATGTTTTCTGGACCAGAACCGGACTATGGACCTTCGCATTCAAATTCATGATGCCATCAATAGGAAATGACCAGATTGATTCCTCTGCACCAAGAAGAAACCAATAAAATGTCCACGATTCACAACTACAAACAGCAGGTTTTTCCCACCACTCCACTTGTTTGTTATTTTCCATTTCTCTTCAAATTCAACAAACTTATGAAGCTGATGAGCTGCGATGATATGCATTCAGTTCTGAGATATATATACAGGGCATGAAATTAACACCCGACCACCCGCCAAATGCGGGTAAATTTTACATTTGGCATGTAAAAATAAAAATCTACCCGCCACACTGGCGGGTAGCCAAAAAGCACTCAGCAACTGTTGTGTTGTTGACCTATC
>JAPTYQ010000001.1:33246835-33258778 GCA_029814465.1 Ostorhinchus cyanosoma
TATCTATCTATCTATCTATCTATCTATCTATCTATCTATCTATCTATCTATCTATCTATCTATCTATCTATCATTATAATGTTTGTTTATTTTGTTATCCTGTGTGTCGAATTGTTTTTCCTACTTATTGTCCATCCTTATTCATTATTGTTATCATTTGTGTTTAATAATAATCATCATCATCATCATCAGGATAAATATATAGTATATAATATATACAGATAAATATCCACATTCGGGGGTTCGTATATGTGTCTATGGGTTCGACGCCAGAGGACGCTGTTGTAGACCTATTGGAGACCAACAACAGAAGAGGCCGCAGTGCATTGTGGGTCAGACCTAAGATGGCGGCACTGTGTAAGGTCAGGTGTCTAACCCGGTTCGGCTCCTTCAGGTGCCGGTTCCTCAGTTCCTCCGGGCCCGGGCCGTCAGATGGGGAGCAGACCACCTCAGACAAACCCCGGTCCGGCTTCGCAGCGGCCTTCGACCTGCAGTCGGAGCTCCAGCGGGAGGCGGCGGAGGGTGGCGCGGCTTCAAGCGGCGAAGGCGCCTCCTCCTCCGCGCACCAGAACAGTTTCGCCTCGCTGCTCCGCCACTCCCCGTTGGTCCAGATGGGACCGGCTCGGGACAAAGTGGTGGTGGGCCGAGTGTTCCACGTAGTCCGGGACGACTTGTACATCGACTTTGGGGGGAAGTTCCACTGCGTGTGCCGGCGGCCCGCGAAGGGAGAGCAGCTGCAGCGGGGCAGCAGGGTCCGGCTGCTGCTCCAGGACTTGGAGCTCACCGGCCGCTTCCTGGGGGCCAACACTGACACTACACTGCTGGAGGCTGAGGCTGTGCTGCTGGGCCCCGTAGAGACCCGGGAACCTCAAAACCGGGACGGAGCTCGAACCCGGAGTCTGGACCAGAAACTGAACTGAGCAGTTTATAAACTGATTAAACTGGAAGATGAAATATGGATGAAGAACATGAGGACCCACGTCTGATAACCGCGTCAGAGACGGTTCGTTATCGATTAATCGATTAACTGTTTGATTTTGACTAACACCTGTGTCCATAATCGATTTGTCAGCTTGATCCATTTAAGTAAAACAAGAAGTGTTGTGAGTCAGGGGTTTAACAGGGAGAAGATCTGGACCCAGTGGACGGACAATCAGAAAACCTGAACCAGTTTAAAGAAGGCGTTCATTGTTGAACGACTTGTAATATAAACGTTTTTTGAAGAACGTGTTTGTTTCCAGTGTGGTTTTCATAATAAACATTTGTCTGGAAAAAACCCTTTTCAAACGGTTTCCATTTGTGTTTGAAATCAATCATCACATCCAACTGCAACCATGTAAACCCAGATCAGAAAACCTCCTCCTGTAAACCCACATTAGTTTATGCAGTCTTTTTTTTTTGTGTGATTCTTTAGTTCATTTCCTGATGGGATATTTCCTGTTTTCTGTTCAGACCTGTTTGTTTGCTTTAAAACAAAATTTTAAAAAGACAAGTAATGTTCTTTTTACCAGATGAACTCAGACCAGTGTCTCTACTAGTTTATCTTTGATCTCTCATTATTTTCACAGTTTGGAAACATTTGTCCCACCTGAAACTCAATGGTAAACTTCATACATTCATCTGCACATCTACTTGTGCATATACTTTTTGTTCTGTGCAGGTTTGCAAAACGTTTCCATGTGAATTTTTGGAGGTTTTATGGTCTTTGATCGTCTCACTGCGAACATTCTTACAAACTGATGGAACGTGTCATGTGGATGGTAAAATCTGCTCCATCAGGTGGAGGTGAACAGGTCACATGACCTCAGATGAAAACAGACACAGCTGCTCAGATGAGTTTCATGTTTATCTTTATTCATTTTTAACTGAGTTGACCTCAAATACATCACACTCAGGAGGTGAAAGGTTAGCGTCATCCCATCATGCATAGCGTTCGCGCCCTTTATCTGCAGCTGGGGGAAGCAGCAGGACTCACCATGCACAAGTACAGGTCGCCCAGAGTATATGAGTATATATACATATATTAAATACCTGAATGAGACTGAGTACTACCACTACTACACACTTATTACGGGATCAATACATTGGTGTGTTGATTTCACTTTATTAAATTACTGTTTTTTTCTGTTTGAATCAGTTAATCCAAAAAATCCCCCCAAAATTCTGATCAGAAATCTGATCAGATGTTGTATTGCTCATTTGTTTTATTGATCATTTGTTGCATTGATCAGACATGTCGACATGTTGATCAGGTCTGATGCTGAGTTGTGTTTTCAGTGAACATGTGAGTCATTTCAAGGTTAAATCAGTCTCAGCGTGTGCGGGTGTTGGTTTGCTTCAGTCTAATGTGTGTCAGTAATTAAGCTATGGTGACATAAAGGTGGGTCTGGAGGGGAGGGACTTCTTACTGCTGGAGGCTTCATCCACACATCGTCAGGCAGAGCCACTGAGGAGACACAGCACCACCATCAGGTCAATATCAACAGTCATACAACACATGGACTGATCTGTGAAACCTTCACAAGCTTCTGTTTAACAGTGTTCAGGTGTGTGAATGACCTGACACGTGAGTCTGCATCCAGGATGTGGAAGAGAATTGGACTTCAATGCACATGGAACACATATTAGTAGGACGTCCCATATACAGTACTGTGCAAAGTTTTAGGCAGCCTTTAGATTTGTTTATGCAGCATTGAAATGAACATTAATATTTATTTCTCAGCTTCTTTCCTTCAGATACAACAAGAAAATACAGGAAATAAGTGCATGGCCTTAAAAGACACACAAAAAACAGAACTAAATGGGTTGTAAAGGGTTAAAGTCAGTATTTAGTGTGACCCCTGACCCCATGACAAGAAGCAGCAAAAACCATTAGAAACATCTGGCACGTGTGGAATGAAACTGGGAATAAAAAAAATCTGACAGCAAATGACAAAAATTTCATATTGTCTTAACAAAAGAATTAAAGACATGTTAAATGTAAAAGGAAGGTCACACTAAATACGACCACTTTGGTTTATAGAAGCAGTTATTTTTTGTTTTTACTGCTTTACAAACTACAGTAAATTATGAACCCATTTAGTTTTGGTTTTTTGTGTCTTTTAAGGCTGTGCACATATTTCTCGTATTTTCTTGTATCGGAAGAAAAGGGACTGAGAAATAAATATGAATGTTTATTTCAACACTGCAAATACAACAAATCTAAAGGCTGCCTAAAACTTTTGCACAGTGCTATGTGTCATACAACCTGAATATGCCTGATGTCACATGACCAACGTACCTCAGTGAAGTTCAGCTCAATCGTGTTGGTCTGATTTTCATCGAGCTCCTGGAAGGCCTCTGATGGAAAACACATAACGACAAATGCTGAGACCAACACCAGGGTATGTGAACGCAACACCAGGGTAATGTAAACACAACACCAGGGTATGTGAATGCAACACCAGGGCATTTGAACACAACAAATCGGTCATGTATAGATGTTGTGCAGTGTTTGAGTAATCATTTAGCTGTTGTGTACATACTGCACATTGTCTCTAATTTAATGAGGCAACAGGTGAAGTTGTCAAAGTCGATGATCTCGTTGTCAGCGTATCGAGCCACAAGCTGCTGATACAGACGGTTGTTTAGGGTGATACCTGACAAGATAGGAGAGGTCAGAGATCAGGGTGTTGTTCAGAGGTTAGGGTGTAAGTTAGAGGTCATGGTGTCAGGTCAGAGGTCATGACTTACCTCCATTTTCTAGGGCCAGGCGCATCTCATAGGAATTCATGCATCCTGATTTATCCAAATCAAACTGACGGAAGATTCCCTGCAGAGACAAGGACACAGGGTTAATGATGTCATGTTACAGGGAAGGCCGTTAACACCATATCAGAGGTTGATCAGAGACGAGTTGAAGCTAAATGATGTTAATGTGCAAATAAAACCACTGACCACATCTCTGAATGCGCATCACATGTCGAGATCCATTTTTATGAGCATGATGACTTCACAGGATGTTATTTAAAACCATTTCAGAAAAGTTTAACAAATCATTAAATCAGATTAAATGTCTTTGTTTAATTACTGTCATCTCCTTTTACTCTACAGTCACATGGCATCAACTGGAAATAAATATGGATGCGACACTTCATCTCCCCCTCGTGGCTGTGAGATGTAAGCCAATAATACACAAGGATTTCAATTATTTTTGGTAGAATTTATCAACTCATCATTTGTCTGATCTGTTCGTGGCCCTCCAATGGAGGAGGCGGAGCTTAATTTCTCAATAAAAAAGTGATGAATGGAGTGATGTGTTTCCATCTATTGTGAAACTGAAGCCAAACCCTGCATCTGAAAGGTTCCCGCCCCTACAGCCCCTTCAGTCACCCATTTCAGAACATAAAATACCAAATAAAACATATTAATCACAAATGTGATGGTCTGATCATAAACATACCCAAGGAATCAACTAAAACAGCCAAAATCACATTTAGGAAAAAGATGAATGTGTCTTATTTGTCATTGGATATGAGTTGTACAGCCTCAGGCCAGCAGGGGCAATGGAGAGGACCAGGTCCATCATGGATCCAGGACACGGTCCAGTTCACTTTGTGGTTTTCTCCTCAACCTTCGAGGCTCGATGTCTCTGTACTCACCAGCCACTTTCGGATCTTATTCCAGAGGATCTGAAATTCCATGAGGCCGAGCCGAGCACTGCCATCTTTCTGAATTCTCGTTCAGGACAAACTGGGTTACACATGTAAAACTACAGTTACCAGTAAACTGCTCACTAGGTCATGCCCTTTGACCAGAGAAGGATACATCCATGAGGCTGACCATGGACCTGCAGGACTCCATGCTGAACCCGTCCGTCTGCAGGTCTCTGTCTGCAGAAATGGTACAAACATCACATGATCTTTCAAACCTCACACCATTGGTTCTGCCCAAATCACTACAGATGTAGACTGAGGTGGACTAATGTGAACTGAGGTGGACTGATGTGATCTGATGTAGACTGAGGTGGTCTGATATGGATTGATGCGAACTGAGGTGGACTGATGTGGACTCAAGTCAACTGATGGCGACTGAGGTTGACTCTGGTGGATTGATGTGGACTGATGTGAATTCATATGGATTGATGTGGTCTGATGTAGATTGATGTGGACTGAGGTGGACCCACTTACGTTTGGACACAACTCGGTTCAGAATGGTCTTCAGTTCCCTCACAGAGATCTCCATGTCCTGAAAACATTAACAGGTTTAGAGAACAGTAGAACCACCTGAACCGGATCAGAGTCCAGAACCAGAACCATTTAAAGACACACTGAGCAGGTGTCCTGACAGACCTGAGTCATAAACACATTCAACCACAAATGAAATAAAATAAATGAGTGAATGAATGAGGATGTCCTCTGTAAATGGGTTTCATGGTTTAAGACCAGACCAGACCATGTGGATGTGGACTCACGTCTCCTGACAGCTGAGCGAACATGGACCTGAAGGACTCGTCAATGTCATCCTCTGAGACATCCTCCTGCAGAAAAAGACCAAGAAGAAGAAGAGTTTTAGTCACTGTGACAACCATCAGCAACAGTAAACTGAGATGTTTGACTTCACCTCGTCTTCAAACTTGACCATGATGCGGTCGTCCATCTCCCTGCAGATCCACAACCAGCATGTTAGCAACGTGTAAACAGACATAGCAACAACACATGACACAGAACAAGAACGACAGTAGAACAACAGAACTCCCCAATGCCAAGAAACCATCATGAACCACACCAGCATCTCCAAACTCACTGCGTATCTGACTGTTTCTCAGTGAAAACACGCAGGACGAAGTCTGCCTCTTTACTGGGTTCAAACGTCGACGGGACGATCAGGTACTCCCCTGGCGGGAGGCGGAGCCTTGCGCTCACCTCTCGCAGGTTGATGAAGGTCTCAGAGCGAGCGCAGGATGAGTGACGCAGGAAGAACTCCTTCTTCATATGGACACTGGGACGTCCACAAAACTGAAATCAAAGGGTTAATGTGAAGTAAATGAAAGGGTTAATGTAAGTAAATGAAAGGGTTAACATGTCATAAATGAAAGGGTTAATACGACGTAAATTAAAGGGTTAAAGTAATTTAAATGAAAGGGTTAATGCAATTTAAATGAAAGGGTTAATGTAATTTAAATGAAAGGGTTAATGTAATTTAAATGGAAGGGTTAATGTAATTTAAATGGAAGGGTTAATGTGGTGTCACCTCGTCTGGAACCTGTAACGATACAAACACCATCAGTCAGACGTGGCGCCGTCATCTGCTCTCAAATATAAAACCATGAATTTGAACAAATGGCTTGTGTCCATGTTGGAGCGTTTGACCTCTGACCTCATAGATGGCGAATCCAATGGTTTGCATGTCCTGTCCATGGCGGCGGAAGCGGCGGCGGTCCTTCTGCATCAAAGCTACCAGGAAGCTGCAGGCCGCCTCATCGTCCTCGGGGTCGTCGTCCTCCTCCAGGAGGTGGATCTTATACTGAGGGTTGATCCAGAATGTGTCTGAATAGGCATCATAGAAAATGGTTTGTGTCACAAGAGCACACAACAGTATATCACAGTGAAGCTGACCTTTGACCCTCACAAACAGAAAGTGGTGCTTTGCTGACTCTTTACCACTGATCTCTACAAATAACCTGGATTGCGAACTGGTTATGGATCTGCATTGGAACGATGAAGTCACCAGAAGTCGCCTGTCGGCCATATTGGTATACTGTCCACTCCCATGTAATCCAAAGATATCTATTCATTGTCTGTCATTTTTCCTCACATTTTCCAACCGAAAGGATTCAGTATGGTTTACTGCAAAGCATATGGATGTACTACCAAACACAAGGAAGGAAAGAACAAACATTTCATAGGTAAGCAGCCTGATTTTATTATAAAAGGTAGTTTTTGACAATATGAAAATCGGCGTTCAACAAACTGTGTTTGAAAAGTGAAATCAGTTGTGTGCCACTGTGATATTAATGTAACGCTTTAAAAAAAATGTCATTCATTTTCAAGAGCTGTTCAAGAAACTGAAACACTGAAGCCTTGGTTAGGGGTATTTTCCCATTTTGCTACAAGTTGTATCCGCCGTGCTTGCCCCACCCCCCACCGTCCTATCCCAAACTATCCGACCAAAGAAATCTTTTCCTGCTGGCGGAATGTTTCTGAATTGTCTGATTTGTATTTTTTTTTTTTTTTAGTTTTTTTGTTGCTGGTATTACAGCCGAACCTCACACCTCAGTGTGGAGGGTGCTGCGACTGAGGAGCAGGGGTCAGACGTATATAATATATTAATAATATTTATAGAGCTACGTCAAGCTGTTTACTTCATCGCCCACAGGCACATTAAAAGCTTAATGAGATTTTTTTTTTCATTTTCCTAATTGCCAGAGTATCCAAATGATTTTCTTATAATTCTTCAGAGTATTTTAGCAGTTATTCTCTCCCTCCACCCCACTTTGCTGTGCTAGTCTTTGGATTGTTTACGTCCGGCTGGCTGGATAGTATACCAAGATGGCAGCCTTCTGGCTTCAACGCAGACAGCCAGTCAGCGATCCAGTCCAGACTGTGATATTAACCTTTGAAACCCTGCCCCTTCCTCTAACCCTGCCCCTGAAATAAAACCCACTAGTCTGATCTGGATCTGGATTTGGATTTAGTTCTGGTTATGATTCTGGTTCTGATACTGAATCTGATTCTGTTTTTTGTTTTGGTCTGGTTCTGATGTGGACCTGGTTGTGGTTCTTACTGGGATGGTTCCTGCAGCCTCCAGCTGTGCTGCCTCTCCTCCAGCCTCCCTCAAACATCACGGTGTTCCAGGACTGAGTGGAGTCCTGACTCAGAGCATCTGGAGTCAGGTTACAGATCTCCAACCGTGAGAATTGACGCAGGAACTCCTGGAAGGACATCCTGTTGAGCACACAGGAGGACACAGAGACAGATTACATATGGACAGGCTCAGTGCTGTCTGGTCTTCTTTTAAGATGTTCCTACCAGAACTCTCCGTCCTCCATCTTGTTCAGCAGCTCCTCTCTCTCTGCCGGATCCACAGAGTCCCACTCTGAAGAACTGAAACAACAGATCAGCAGGTTCATGTCACCTGACGGACACATTTATCAGTAGGTTCTGGGTAGAGTTTGGACCAAGCTCACCTGTCACTCCAGGCTCCGGTCCACTCCACCTGCCCCCATGGGTTCCTGATCCGGATCAGACGCTGAGTTCGACCACGGTGCTCCACCTGCACATAGACAGAGAAATTAATGAAGACCTTCTGTCACATGAACAAACATTATGAAGGTCCACATGTCACATTCCTGTTACCTGTCGAATTCCTGTGACCGAGTAGGCGTGGCCTTTCACCAGCTTCTTGAAGGTGACTGCCTCCATGTCAAAAGCACTGGTGATCTGTACAGGACACCGTTAACAACATCCATTAGCACTTTGCCGTTACCGGGACCATTAAACCAGGACCCCATCAGATACACTCTAAGGTACAGATACTTATGGTCAGAAGATTCAGACACTGACGTCGATGGAGCAGCCCAACAGAGAGCCTCGTTCCAGAGCTTTAGAAATGATTCGGTGAAGGTCTCTGGGTGCTTTCTTCAACTCATACATCTCAGCAACGCCACCTGTGAAGTCCTCAAAACCTTCAGTGGTGCTTCCTCCTGACAACGCCTCATAGGAACCGTTCAGCCTGAAAAAAAGTGAAGAACAAGGTGAACACAGTGATCACAGAGTGACAAAACAACACAACAGACCCACAAATGAAACAGAAATAAAATAAAACATAAACCACCACGGCAAACCAACCACAAATCATTCAATAAACTCAGTAAAGAAGGAGTAAACAACAACAAAATGTTAAATACACCAAAAATGGAGTACTCAATGTCTTCTGCATCCTTATGTTGCTTTTAGTGAAATATGAGTTTTTGACGTCACTTTTTAAAGTTATTCACACCACAGTGGGAGGAGCTTACTTGGCATAGGCCTTCTCCAACAGAGCACTCCAGAACTCTGCCTTCTCTGCTGAGTGGACAAACAGGAGCTCTCCATCTTTAACCGGCAGCCGGTCGTCGATCACCACATCCACCCACTCACCGAACTGCCAGATCTACAGACACAGACAGACGGACTGAGGTATATACCTTGACTCTCCACCGTTACTGTCGTTATCCTGGTTGAACCATGAATCTTTATATATCATCTAAGTTGTATTTTTTGCGCTTCAATGCCCGGTCAAGAACATATAAGGAACAAGACCCTTGATCCAGATCAGGGACTGGACCTGCCCTGGAACCATTTTAGAAGCAAAGGTAGATCTATGGCCCAAGGGATGTCACTTCTCCAGAGTTTGTCCACAACGAACACTATGTTGGACCACATGGGTTTTCAGGTCAGTGATTGATTTGATAGCTGTATCATCAGACTTGAAACTGTATGTCTTAGACCCTAAGGTCAACAGAGGAGGGGATCTGTCAGCTGATCAACACCTGGTGGTGAGTTGGATACAGAGGAGGAAGATGGACCTCATTATCTCATATATCAGGGGTTCCTGTCCAGGAGATCTTCAAATGATACTTCTGACAGAGCTTTACCTGCATCCTGAAAGACACAGGACATGGAGTCTGAATGGACCATGTTCAACCCCCCTGCTTGGACTGCAGCAGGTAGCTACAAGACATGGATCAACAGGATGAATGGAGTCCAGGTGTTGGAGGAGTTCATTGACGACATGGAACCCAACTTTTGGAAAGCTTCATGGAAGTTTTGGAAAACCATCAGGTTACTCAGGTGAGGTAGTGGTGCTTCAACCATGTTATTTGCAGTGGGAATGGAACCCCACTGACCCCAGCTGGACACATCATCAGGTGGTGGATGGAATACCTTGAAGATCTTCTCAGTCCCACCAACACACCTCTTGTAGAATCTGGATACTCAGAGGAGGACCTTCTCATCACTGATGTTGAGGTCTCCAAGGTAGTTAGGAAACTCCTCTGTGGAATAATGTGGTCCTGGTTGTGGAGTACTGGCCCAACTTTGCCGTCAGGTGTTAGAGGGTCTACTTGTCCTACTGGTCCACATGTGGTTGGTGGACTTCCACCATGTCCCTTGTGGTCTCCTATAGGGTGTCTTCAGGAGTCTGGGGTAGGAATTAGGAAGAAGAGGGAGAAGGAGGTCTGGTCTATGTAGGCTACAGAACCGAAGATGAGAGGAAGACTGGATGGAGACAGAACTACGGACAGAAAGTGGACACTGCTAAGGTGTAAACCAAGTCTCACCTGGAAGTGGAAGATGCCGGCATAGTCTTCACTGAAACTCTGTCCATGAGGAACAACACGATGCAGCAGCTGCTCGTTCAGAGTCAGAGAGCCAATGGCAGCCAAGAGCCAGCAGTCACCTGCCAATCAAAAACACCTTAGAACCTGTTGACAAAAACACTTTAGAGCATCAGTCAGAAAAACTTTAGAACACCTGTAAATCAAAAACAGCTGATGTTTTACAATAGCTCACTGGACACTGTGTGAAACATACAGTTTGTTTGCTTGTGGTTTTCCAGTGTTTGGACTGTTCACAGTTTTAATGTCAGTGTCATTGGTTAAACTCACCTGCTTTTATATTATTTATTTATATATATGTGTGTGTGTGTGTGTGTGTGTGTGTGTGTTCTCGGCCCTACTCCTTGAATACCTTGTTCCAGTAGTTAATTTGACATCAGGATGTCCTGGTTCCCCAACACCTGATGCAGACCTTGTCCCGGGTGACATCTGAGCCAGTATGACTCTTTTATTTATTGTAACACTCATTCTGAGGTGTAGGCATATAGCCCAAGGGTCCATCTGGATCCATGTTTGGTTCCTGCCAGGATTTGAATCGGCGCCCTTCCAGTCCGACAAGACGGTGATGGGCAATCAGGCTGACATAGTGGTGGTCGATAAACAGTAGTGATAGATGTAGCAATCTCAAATGATAGCAACATCAGAAAAAAAGAACACGAGAAGCTCGAGAAATACTAAGAGCTGAAAGAGGAGATAGAGAAAATGTGGGGTGTGAAGGCAACAGTGGTCCCAGTAGTGATCGGGGTACTGCTGAGAGGATGGCTCCAGCAGATACCAGGAGCAACATCAGAGATCTCTGTCCAGAAGAGCACAGTCTTAAGAGCAGCTAAGATCCTGTGCAGAACCCTCAGGCTCCCAGGCCTCTGATAGAGGACCCGGGTCTGAAGGAGACACTGCCCAAGTGAGCAAGAAAAAGTTTTTTGTTTTTTTGTACTCTTTTTTTAATGTATGTGTGTGTATGGACATATAAATGTAAATATATGTATAAATGTATAAAAGTATAGATATAAAAATGTATAGAAGTATAGATATATACTGTAAACGTATAGATATATAGATATATAAATGTTTAGATCTCTGTCCAGTCCATGTTTTCCACTCATTTCTGGAGGACTGTCATCAATCCAAACCTTCAGTAAACATCTGTTAATGGTTTTCTATCTTCAACACATTCAGACATTAAAGTCAATAAACACTGAGTTAGGAACAGGTCTTCAGATGATGATGGTCTGAGTGCTCGTCCATTAGTCTGATGGTCAGTAGGAACAGACTAATGCTAATGCTAACATCAACAGCATCAGCAACTTTAACACTGAGACTAATGGCTAATGTTTCCTAAAGGAAAACATCTGTTAGCAACAGTGATCAGGTCACATGACTCACCCAGAGCTCCCTGGCAGATGTCAGTCCTGGAGGCTCCACCCACAATGAACTGGGGGTTCTCTACCAGCTCCTGAAACAGCCAATCAGAGACAAGGACATCACCTGATCCTGGTCTACAAAGAAGCGGTCTGTAATGGTCCTGGTTTACAGAGATCTAGTCTGTAATGGTCCTGGTTTACAGAGATCTAGTCTGTAATGGTCCT
>JAPTYQ010000001.1:33269156-33280588 GCA_029814465.1 Ostorhinchus cyanosoma
GTTTCCTAGAAAACACCACACAGTAAACCATGTGGACAGGTGAGATGCACCTGGAGGCTCAGCATCATTACAACATGAGTTAAACCAGACAGCAGTCACTTTTCCATTGGATATATACGCAAAACTTTACTGATATTTACTAAATGTCGAAAAAACAGAAGTTCGTAATGTCCGTTTTTTCCATTAAATCACAAATGTGATGATTTGTTTATTTATTATCACGAGAAGTCATTCCATAAACATGGCGACGAACGTAAATATCATATTGTTTTACAGATATATTCATTATTATTATTATTATATACTACCCCTCTATCCTGCACTAAATTAAAAAATGATTTGGTTTCCTGGTGTGTCCACACATATCGTGCCATGTTTCTTTTAAAACTCTTCGTCTTCACTTGTAACGTTCGTCAGCATCCGTTTTTTTAATTCATTGCAGTTTTGCGTAATATACCACTTTCGCAACCCCCCAAAAAAACACCTCTTGCCAGCGCAAAACCTTTTAATCGAAAAACGAGTTTTGTCGAAATTGTCGTTTTTCCATTAGGTGAATTTTTAAGCGCAAGTTATATTTGCGATATTTGAGAGTCAATGGAAAAGCGACTACTGATAAAACCACATCAGTCCTTGGTTCAGAACCTGTGTTTTCTGTGTGTAAATTATTGGAAGTTTCAGTTGGGTCTGGTTTGTTGTATCTGATTCTTGCCGTTGTCATGGCATCGAGCCTGAACAGCTGTAAGTGTAACTCTGTTCGACTGTTTTGTTCTGACAATGAAACTGCTGTTTGTCAAACACCTGAACAGGTATGTTGAAGTAAACAGGTCACATGATCAGAGACCTGAGGACAACAAGTGGGTCATGTCCCCCCTTCTCATGTTTGGTGAATACTTACATGTGTTAATGACTCAGAACATAGATGTTAAATGTGTTTGACATGTTCGTGTGTTTACTCACATCCTCCAGTTCAGCGCTGACCGGGTCATCACAGGGTCTGAACACAAACACAAACACAAACACAAACCATCAGCTCCAGACCAGGACCACACCCAGGTCTTACTGAGTCACAGGTCTCATCAGGTCCAGGTCATACTGGGTCCAGGTCTTATCAGGTCCAGGTCTTACTGAGTCACAGGTGTCATCAGGCCCAGGTCTTATTGGGTTCAGGTCTCATCAGGTCCAGGTCCTACTGGGTCCAGGTCTTATCAGGTCCAGGTCTTACTGAGTCACAGGTGTCATCAGGCCCAGGTCTTATTGGGTTCAGGTCTTATCAGATCCAGGTCTCACTAGGTGCAGGTCCTATCAGGTGTGTTTTATAGGGTCCAGGTCTTACTGGGTCCAGTTCTTATTGGGTCTTGGTCTTATTGGATCAAGGTCTTATCAGGTCCAGGTATTACTGGGTCCAGGCCTTATCAGGTCCAGGTCTTACTGTATCTAGGTCCTCTCAGGTCCGGGTCTTACTGTGTCTTAGTCTTAACGGGTCCAAGTCTTACTGGGTCCAGGTCTTATCAGGTCCAGGCCTTACTGGGACTTGGTCTTACCAGGTCCAGGTGTTATTAGGTCTAGGTCTTGTCAGATCCAGGTCTTACTCGGTCTCAGTCTTATCTTCTCCGGAACAGGTCTTACCAGGTCTAGGTATTACTAGGTATAGTTTTACTGTTTTCTGGTCTTATCAGGTCCAGGTCTTACTGGGTCTAGGCCGTACTGGATCTCGGTCTAATCCGGTCCAAGAGTCATCAGGTCCAAGTCGTACTGAGTCCAGATCTTATCTGGTCCAGGTCTTACTGGGTCTCAGTCTGCTTCTCGGAGAAGACACGGATGCAGAAGTCTCCGTTCAGGTGTGGTTCGAAGGTGGACGGTACAATCAGGTACTCTCCCGGGGGCAGTTTGAACCGGTTGCTGACCTCCCGCAGGTTTATGAAGGTCTCAGATCTGGCTGTCTGAGCGTGGGTCAGGAAGAAGTTCTTGTCCAGGTGGACTTGCCTCTGGCCGTGGAACTGGAAGATAGACAGCCCAGTTTGGACCCACATATCAGGACTGAACTGGTTCAGGTCTGATGAAGGTGTTGAACTGACCTCAGATCAGATTGTGTCTGACTGTGGTTCAGAATCTGATCTGAGTTCAGTTTGAGCTTTTGTTTATCTGTGGATGTTCAGAGGTTCAGATTATTCACCGTGTGGTGACACTGGTCCTCTAGAGTCCAAAGCCCATCTGTCCTTCTGAATATGTAAAAGTTATTAACATAAGTGAGTTGAAATTTTTAGGGGTTAACATGTTTTCAACACATACATCAGAAGACCATTATTTTAGACGTTATGGGTCTCAGTCATGGATGTGAGAAAATGCCTCAGTAGCGCCGCCTACAACATGTCAAACCCTAGTCCACACACCTGATTTTATCTGGTTTGAACCAGAAAAAAAGCTTTGAGGCCCCAAATCCAACAGGAAGTACACCATTGATTTTCAATGTGGCCTTTTGACACAGGAGGTGAGATTTCACTGTTTTCTACAAGTTGAGCTGGTTTAAAATCAACCACATCTGTAAGTTTTAGAGCCTTTAAACATATAAAGACTGTGTTTACTGGTTCTCACCACACAGTGATTCACAGTTTGTTTTCCTCAACGCCTTAAAAAGGAACTCACTGGATGATTCATGGAACAGTTTAGTCTAAACCTCAAACAGCAGAAAATCCCCAGTCCAAACTTACAAATATTCAGCTTTCAGAGGTGATGAAGAAAACTGACTGATTGACCACAGACTACAGGTTATGATCAGTCTGACCTTTGACCCGGGAGCGCCGTGGTTTTACAGCTCACCTGTGATGGGAGCTGAAATCAAACAGAACAAAGACAGAGTCATGAAACTTCAGAGTGAACATTCACACGTCAGATCAGGTTGATTCTTTTGGCTCTCACTTCGTAGATGGCAAATCCGACTGTGTGCATGTCCTCTCCCTGTTTCCTCATCTTTCTGCGGTTCTTCTGGATCAGACCAACCACGAAGCTGCAGCCGACCTCGCCGTCATCAGGGTCATCGTCCTCCTCCTCCAGTTTGATAACAAACTGAGGGTTCATCCAGAACGTGTCTGAGGAATCAGAAGAACTAATTAGTAGTGACAGGCAGATGAAGCTTCATGGAGCATTGAAGCCTTTCATCAAACTGGTTCACTCCAGCGCAAAGCTTCTGGAGGCTTCATTTGCTTTACTAGGTCATCTACTGGACAAACAATGTATAACAGGCAAAAATATCAGTTGACATCAATTTGAAGAGTGTGATATTTTGCAAAAAGCCTGTGAATGAAACTGTCAACAAAATAAAGAAGTATGCAATGCATGTATTATTATATTGTGTCTATGTTGGTGAGCAGCATTATTTGAATGAAAAATGCTGACATTAGTGAAAATGGAAACAATTATTTACAGTGGGGTATGGGCGGTGAATATGGATGTGTAACTTTTGGGTATGGGTCATATCAATCTCACAAATGTCGTTGATAGTTAACGCACAACCAGTCAGAATCCACAGAATGTGAGGGATGTCCATAGCGTTTCACCGTCCTATTTATTTTGAGTTGTGCAACAAACCACAAAATACTTCCTGAACTTGACCGGGAATTAGGGAAGAAAAGACTAAAAATAAGTCAGATTCACCAAGAAAACTGAATTATAGTCACAAAATTATCCATGAAAACATTGACGGGTTAGTTAATTATGGTAAAGTGACCCTGGGTTTAGTACAGGTTTGTTCAGTTTCAAGTTCAGGTTCAGTACAGCCGGGTTGAAGTTTTGGTTTTGGTGATGTTGGTAGAATTTAGATGTGGAAGGTGTATATCAGTGCAGGTTCTGGTTCTGGTCCATGATCTGTACTAACAGGGGTGGTTCCTGCAGCCTCCGGCCGTAGAGCCCCTCCTCCAGCTGCCGTCGAACTTGCTGACACTCCAGTGTTTGACCGAGTCGTCCTCGATGGTGTCAGGAGTCAAAGTGCACACCTCGATGCGGGAGTAGTGACGCCGGAAGTCATTGAAAGACATCCTGCAGAGATAGGAAGACAGAGGAACAAGTGTCACACTGTGACAAACAAAACCATCCCTCCAGTCTTTCAACAACTCTGGACAGAACGAAATGGAAAACCACGACAGGAACTATGTTGAACTTGGATGTGAGGTCGGATACTCTAACCCAACCCGGATCCATAAAAACCATCAAATCCTACAAGTGTTTTTCACCTTCTCAAATCACGTGAGACTGAAGGCCAGCCCTGTGGGGCCTTGGAGGAGGTTTGAGCTCCTCTCCAGCGCGTCCTAGTCTCAGTTCTGTCGGGATATTCAATCACCACTGTTGTTTCTATTCAAACATGGAGTCTGTGTGGACTCATCATGTTTCCAGCTGTTTGTACATGTGTTTCATACCAGAATTCCCCGTCCTCTGCGTTGGCGTGAGGACAATCTCCTTGGACAGAGTCCCACTCAGAAGACCTACACCAACAACAGACACAGGCTATAAAGCAGCTCAGCCTTGTGGTTTCTCAGAATGCATGTGTGTAGTGGTGTTACCCATCGCTCCAGGCTCCGGTCCACTCCACCTGACCCCATGGATTTCTCATCCTCACCAGCTTCTCCTGACGGCCACGGTAATTCACCTGACCAATAAGAACATGCCGTCATCTCCATGTGTTGTCCTCTGTCTTTGATCTGACATTGTCATTTCAATAAAGCTGAGCAAAGACAACAAGTTGCAACAACAGTATTCTGATGACTGTGGTCATTATTCAAGTTTGATTGGAGTTGAGTTGCTTGTTTGTCAAGGAACACAAAGATTTCAATTTTCTTTCCAACTCAAGGATCCAAACCCATCCCTCTTTCTGCTCATTGTCAGATTATGACTCAACTCATAACTTGTGTTTATGAGTGTTTTTTTTCTATTTTTTCCATTCCATCACCTGCAAAGGCTGACGTTATGATCTGCACGAACTGTTCAGCTTTAACTTGATTAAACCAAGGTTTAACTTTCACATCCCATCCACACCAACACAGATATTTCCTTCCTGTTTTTTTTTTTTGTTTAAATGTGTCCACATGACCTTTATTTTACTAAACATCTCTGAATCTGGTCCTGTCTTGGTATGCATGGATCAGAGTGTGAGCAGCTGGTGTAGGTGCTGGAGCCCTGAACCGGAGCCCGGCAAATTGTTGCTGTGCCGCGCTCGTAAACCCTCGAGAATAAGCATTGCACGTGCCAGTATTCTGGAGGCGTGGCTTCAGTGGGGCTGTCTGAAGAAAGGAGTTTGGACTTTTGAAGTGTGCATTTTCAAAATGCAGCTGGCTTGAACTGTTTTTCTAAGATCTCATACCCCACCTTTAAGTAACCCTTGACAAATAAATGTCAGGTTATGTTAAAGACTACAAAGTAGACCAAGGTTAATGTCCTCCAGAACATGTCGTCCATCCAATCTATTGCTGTATATAACAGAATCAGAATCAAACCGACAAAGCCAGTTTTGGCAGAAGTGACTGTGGTTCTGAAAACAAAATAACGACCGCTTCACCTGAACTCAGATTAAAATGAACAAGGACTATCAGACCTTCCAAAGTCCACAGTGTTGACATTACCTCCACGGCTCCTGTCAGAGAGTAGGCGTGGCCTTTCACCAGTTTCTGACGAGTGACAGCCTCCGAATCTGCAGCGCTGGTGATCTGGGAGGAGACATAAACAGTTCAGTATCTGGTCTATATGTAAGCTCAGTTCTCTCTATCTGATCTCGATCCTCTCTATGGCATGTACAGTTGCTTTATAAGTATTCATACCCTTTGAACTTTTCCACATTTTGTCACATTACGACCACAAACATGAATATAATTTTTGGCATTTTATGTGCAAGACCAACACAAAGTGGCACACAACTGCAAAGTAGAAGGGAAATGATAGTGTGGCGTGCACAAGTATTCAGTCCCCCAAAGTCAATACTTTGTGGAATGTCCTTTTGCTGCAATTATAGCTGCAACACTTTTGGAGCATGTCTCCACCAGCTTTGCTCATCTAGAGACTCATATTGTTGCCCATTCTTCTTTGCAAAATACCTTAAGCTGAGTCAGTTAAGATGGAGAGCATTTGTAAACAGCAGTTTTCAGATCTTGCCACAGATTCTTGATAGGATTTAAGTCTGGACTTCAACTGGTCCATTCGAACACATGAAAATGTTTTGTTTTAAGCCATTCCATTGTAGCTCTGGCTTCATGTTTACGGTCTTTGTCCTGCTGGAAGGTGAACCTCCACCCCAGTCACAAGTCTTTGCTGACTCCAATGTGTTTTCTTTGAAGATTGCCCTGTATTTGGCTCCATCCATCTTCTCATCAACTCTGACCATCTTTCCTGTCCCTGCTGAAGAAAGGCACCCCCACAGCATGAAGCTGCCACCACCATGTTTGATAGTGGGGATGGTGTGTTCAGAGTGATGTGCAGTGTTAGTTTTCTACCACACATAGATTTTGCATTTGGGCCAAAAAGTTCAATTTTGGACTCATCTGACCTTCTTTCACATATTTGCTGCCCCCCCCCCATGGCTTCTGGCAAACTGCAAACAGGACTTTTTATGGCTTTCTTTCAACAATGTCTTTCTTCTTGGCACTCTTTCATAAAGGCCAGATTTGTGTAGTGCAGGACTAATAGTTGTCCTGTGGACAGATTACCCCACCTGAGCTGTGGATTGCTGCAGCTCCTCCAGAGTCACCATGGGCCTCTTGGCTGCATCTGTGATCAGTGCTCTCCTTGTTTGGGCTCTAAGTTTAGGTGGATGGCCGTGTCTTGGTAGGTTTGCAGTTGTGCCATACTCTTTCCATTTCCAGATGATGGATTGAACAGTGTTCCATAAGATGTTCAAAGCTTGGGAAATCTTTTTATAACCTAACCCCACTTTAAATTTCTCCAAAACTTTATCCCTGACCTGTCTGATGTGTTCCTTGGACTTAATGATGTTGTTTGCTCCCCAGTATTCTCTTAACAAACCTCTGAGACCGTCACAGAACAGCTGTATTTATACAGAGATCAGATTACACACAGGTCAACATTCGATCATTCCTCAATCATCAGGCAACTTCTGAAGGCAACTGGTTGCACCCGGAGAAGAGGGAGCTGAATACTTTTGCATGCCACATTTTTCATTCTTTAATTTGTAAGAACATTTGAAAATCATGTATCATTTTCCTTTTACTTCACACTTGTGTGCCACTTTGCATTGGTCTTTCACATAAAATGCCAATAAAATATACTTATGTTTCTGATCGTAATGTGCCAAAATGTAAAAAAGTTCAAGGGGTATGAATACTTTTTCAAGCCACTGTATCTGATCTTTCCTGTCTCCTCAATCTGTCCTGTTTTGATCCAGTCTGGTCTTGTGGTTTTCAGATACTCACATCAATAGAGCAGCCCAGCAGGGCTCCAGCCTCCAAAGCCTTCTTGATGATCTGGAACAGGTTGCTGGGTGGGTCCCTCAGGTCATAGTTCTCAGCGATGCCTCCGGTGAAGTCCTCAAAACCTTCTGTGGTGGATCCTCCAGACAGAGCCTCATAGCAGCCGTTTACTCTGAGGCAGAACCGTACAAAAGGTTAGAGATGTTCAATGGACATAAAACCAACCTCACTTTCATCTGTTTCTAAGTGTTTATATGCTGATGATGCACTAATATAAACAATGCTCTGATACACGACAAAGAAAGAGATGTGGTGTAAAAACTCCTCTATTGTAAGATGAAATGAGTGGAGTTCAGGTTAGAACTTTAAAAAAGGCTGATCTGCTGCAACTGTTTGACTAAAAACTATTTCAGTTTAGATTTGGTGCTCTCTCTGTTTGGAGTGAATCACAAAGTGACCTAAAACAGGAGTTGATCTCAATGTGGTTTTAAAACCTGGTCTGGAAATGATTAGATCTGTTTGGATTGTCAGATGGTTGCTGGTTTGAATCCCTGCCTCTTAATTGGCATAGGCCTTCTCTTCTATTGATGTACTTCTTGGAGTGGTTGTTTATTTCTTACTTAGCGTAGGCCTTCTCCAGCAGAGCGCTCCAGAACTCCCTGCCTTCTGCTGAGTGGACAAACAGCAGCTCTCCATCTTTAACCGGCAGCCGATCATCGATCACCACGTCCACCCACTCACCAAACTGCCAGAACTACACGGAGACAGAAGGAACTTTTATTTTAAGTAGGGCTGGGTAATAAAATGATAATGGTATATATTGTGATATAACTTTTCCTCAATAGAAATTTGAGTCATACTCGATAGAAGTCATTCCTCCATGTTTTGACTGACATAAGAACAGCCAATCATAGTTAAGTAACGCCGCACCAAACCAATCATGCTAGAGCCACGATAAGTTAGGTTGACGCACACAGAACAGGTGTCAGAGCAGCTGCAGCACACACACTAATGTTTGGGCTGTAGCAGGAGGTAATGAGTGTTCCCTCAGGAGAACATTTGACCGAGAACTCGGGTTATTGAAAAGTAGGGTGCGGCACAGAAGCCGGGATTCCAACGTTCAAAGCCTGTTAAGTTTCATGTTTGGTTTTCACCAGTTTTGGCAGTTAAGGAACGCACACCCCCATATATAACCCCCGGCATTGTTTTGTGAAGATGGTTTGTTTTGTTTGTGCTCTCTTTCAAAACTTGAAAGCTTTTGCCTGCTGGTTTAATTTTAAATATATGTACTTGTTTTATTTATCCAAAACAGTTGGATAATGTTCTTCAGCATAACTGTCCATCTATCATGCTCAACCTCTGACAGAAAATAAATCATATTTGAATGAAAAATAACCTTCTGATGTCTTCACAACTAATTTATGAGTAATGGAAAATTTAAGCTTAACAAAAATAATTAATTAATTTACATCGTGATACATAACGATATCGTCAGATATTTAAAAAATTATTGTGATATGATTTTTTTTCCATATCGCCCAGCTCTATTTGAAAGGCAGACACGCCTTCCTTTAACCTGTGCTCAGGAGAGTTTCACAAAATAATTTTTGTCTAAACTCAGAATTTGTCCGTTTTTGGTTTCATAAAGTCCACTACAACTCTGAGTCAGTTAATGCAGAGTTCCTGTTTCTTAACTTCACTAATAACGTCTTTTCGCCTTCACCAGAACTCAGATCAGCTGATCTGGAACTGGAAACTCAGATGTCAGGGTTCAGGGTTAGGAACAGGGTCATGGGGTCAGGGGTCACATGTGAGTCAGATACCTGGAAGTGGAAGATACCGGCATAGTTGTCCCCAAAGTCCTGGTCGGAGGGAACGACTCGAGCCATCACATACTCGTTAAGGGTCAGAGATGCGATGGCTGCCAACAGCCAGCAGTCACCTGGATGCAGGTAAACAAACAGGTACACAAACAGGTTAACACACAGCTAAACAAAGAGGTAAACAAAGGTGTAAACACAGGTAACACACCACTAACCACAAAAAATTGTTAGATTTGTTGCATTTTTTTTTCATTGTTTTCATCTTGTTGTGTCTTTTGTGTTGTTTTCAATGTCTTCACCTCATTCTGTTCTTTTTATCTTGTTGCATTGTTTTCATCTCATTACATTGTTTTTGATTTATGCTATTTTAGTGTCTGTGTTTGCTTTATCTCGTCTCATTCTTTTCGTCTCATTGCATGCTTTTCGTTTTATTATGTTCTTTTCTTCTTGTCGAAGTCTTCATGTTTTTGAAGACCTGTTGTCTAATTCAGGTCAGAAAGCCGACCTGATTCTATTGTGGGATGTTTGTCCAACTCTGATGTCCAAACATGTCATACTTGACATCCAGATGGTATCTTTAAAGCATCTGTTCCCAAACACTGGGTTATGACCCACACTGGGGTCACACCAGGTTTTCTGTGGGTCACAAATTTAATGTTCATGTGTATGTTTTCAGTTTTGTGCACAGATCGAATCATTGACTAAACAATCTGGTTTAACTCCTCAACATCAAATATCAGGAGGAAGAAAAGTCCAAAAAGCAGTTACCCATAAACCCAATCACATGATGCTTGGTGTGAGTCATCATCACTTCTACAAAGTGGATCCAGTTTTTAATGGAGCTGAAGAGAAGGAAACAAAACTTAAAGCAGCTTCACTAGTCTGTGATTAACCCAGAGACGGAGAAAAGATAGAACGGCAATGCAAATTAATGCAAATATTGAGGAGTGGAGAGGTCTCACTCTGGAGGAACTTCCTGAGCCCACAGACTGTTGGAGAATGTGTTGGTTCTCGTTGAATTTGTGTATGCCGATTTGATCATTGTTACACAACATGCTCACAGAGTCACATCTGATCTGTGTGGTTTTACTGAAGGCACGGCATGCTGACTCATGTGGACCGCTAAATGCACACAGACACACAGTAACGCTGTGAGAGTGTGTTTAATTGTGTTTCAGTGTGTTGTTGTGTGTCCTTGTGTATGGGTGTGTCCTGTTGGCGGCAGCTCATTCCTCGCCCTCTCTCTCTCACTCTCTCTCTCTCTCGCTCTCTCTCTTTCTCTCTCTCTCTCTCTTTCTCTCTCCAATATCTACTTGGTGTCTGTCATTCTTTAACAATGGGCTGGTCTTTTCCAAACCACTTCCTGTCAGTGTTGTTTCCTTTTCATCCAATCAGTTTTCAGTGTGGCATCGCCCTCTAATTACTCAGATCTGGTCCTGGGTTTTCAGCTGGTTCACATTAACATTCTGTTGTAAACACTGGGTTTTTCTGCCAACGCCTGAATGCTCCTCAGAACTGTTTCTGAAGCTGAAACATCTACAAACCAGGACAAAATGAAATAAAAAATAAAAGCTGTTGAATGTTTGAAATGACAAAATATTTCTAATTCAAGGAAAAGGTTATGTAATGGTGAATCTGATCCAACAACACATCTCCAAAAAGTTGGAATGGAGGCAACAAAAGATTGGAAAGTAAAAAGAACCAAAAAAAAGAACCAACTGGAGGACCATTTACATCTAATGAGGTTAAATACCAACAGAATTGGATATAAAAAGCTCATCTTAGAGACAGAGGGTCAACAACCTGAGAAAATGTGAGTCTAACTGTGGAACAATAGAAGAATAATGTTCCTCCAGACTTCTCATCTCATCTACAGAACATTATATAATCAACAGATCCAGAGAGTCTGTATAATTGTCTGACTCAAGGGATTAGGCTGAACATCAGTCCTGGATGTGGCTGATCTTCAGGTCCTCAGGCTGCACTGCATTAAAACCACACATGATTCTATGACTAAATCAGTGCATGGGCTGAGGAACATTTCCACAAACTACTGTCTGAATGCAGTTCACCATCACATCCACAAATGCAGGTTAAAGAATGAATAAAGAAGAAGCCATATGTGTACACGATCCAGAAATGGCACCGTCTTCTCTGGACCGAAGTTCATTAAAATGGACTGAGGCAAAGTGTAAAACTGATC
>JAPTYQ010000001.1:33326175-33336791 GCA_029814465.1 Ostorhinchus cyanosoma
ACTGCGCATGCGCGAAGGGAACATTCAGTGCTTTCAGCACCGCCCTCTGGCGGTCAGGAGGGATGAAATAGAACCTGATCTTATCCATCATCCCAGTTCTGCTGATCAGCTCTAGTTTTAACATCATCTGCATCTTTTGTCTTTATTTCTTCTTCATCTCATGTCATGTCTTTATCTTTCCTGTGTTTTGTACTTTATGCATGAAGTCATCATTAGCTGTTCTGACACGGTGACCTCTGACCTCTACAGGTTTCAAGCTGAACAACCCTCTGCATCAGATTCTCGTTGCTCGTTACAGTGAATCTGACTTGACCATCGACTTTGACAGCTTCGTGGGCTGTTTAGTTCGACTGGAGAACATGTTCGGTGAGAAAAACCTGCTCCAGAAGACATGACTTGAACGACAGTAGGATTATTTCTGATAAAGACTATTGTTTCCCCCTGAATCATCAGAGTCTAATCACAATAATCCATCTGTAAACAGT
Source organism: Ostorhinchus cyanosoma (assembly GCA_029814465.1). Lineage (NCBI taxonomy): Eukaryota > Metazoa > Chordata > Actinopteri > Kurtiformes > Apogonidae > Ostorhinchus > Ostorhinchus cyanosoma. Next base: position 33,326,661 of record JAPTYQ010000001.1, read on the forward strand.
TGGTTCAATACAATGAAATATGAGCTCCTATAACATCTAAACACTGAACAATGGTCCAAGGGTGATGTGAATACTTCAGGGTTCCATCCTTGGTCCTCTTAAATATAAAACATTTAATGGTCTAAACCAGGGGTGTCAAACATGCAGCCCAGGGCCAAAAGGAAGTGCAAATATTACACTGAAGATATTAACAATCATAGGTGTCAAAGTCATTTTAGTTCAGTTTCCACATACAGACCAATATGATCTCAAGTAAAATAGCATAATAATAACTTATAAACACTGACAACTCCATTTTTCTCTGGTCAACTGGACTAGTTTTGCTCTTTTGAAGCAAAACTAGTCCAGTTGAACCTCGAAGAACTACCAATAAGAACAATGACCTGGAAAAATTTTTCTTATTTTAGTTCCAAACTCCAAATTTATTAACAATATTATGCATATTACCAAATGTTTGTGTAACATTGTACGTAGTGCACATGTATAAATAAGTTGAGGCATAATATTGTTAAAACTGCACTTATTTTTCTTACAAATTTCAGTTTTTTCAGGTTATTCACATGTTTTTTTCATTAAAGGATAGTTTGTAAATGTATATATTTTCAGAATTTAATGTTTTAAAACAAAGAGAAAAAGTTGTCATTATTTATAGGTTATGACACTATTACTTTACCGGTCTGGCCCACTTTAGATCCAATTAGGCTGAATGCGGCTCCTGGTAGAAATGAGTTTGACACCCCTGGTCTAAACCAACAAATCCAAAAATCACACACATTTACAATCTTTTCTTCATGATTGCTTCCTGTATCTGCTGAACACAAGGTGATTGCCCAAATGCTGACAAATCTGGACTTAGATTTGAGACAACAGAACAAATGTAAATGTCTTTTTAGATATAAAATACAGCTGTGTACATTACAAATTCTGCCAAACTGATGGAGTCTGCCCTGTTTTGAGTTTGGATTGAGTTAGAAACAGGAACTACAGTGAGAAAAAAATCATGTCAACAGAACATATACCCTGATCTCCTGTGTTAAAGTCCAGTTAATGTTTCACATCTGCCCATAGCCACCTCCTAACATTGGTCCCTGTTGAACCACATCACTTTTTAGAAGTGACAAGGAAATTGCGACAATGCATGTTAAGATTCTCATTTTAACATACCACCTGCTGTGATCAATATATCTTCACTGTAAAAGGAGAATGCGTGCATAGGTGGAATGTAAAACTAGCCACTGACAATTGACCTTTCATGGCAATGACCTTGTTTAAAACCCTGGTATTTCTGTACCAGCCAGACGTCAGAGAGCAAGTCTCTGGAGGTGCAGTCTGTTGTTTCACTATATGTAAAAATATACTTGCTTTAATCCCGATTCAGTGACTTTTGTGTTGCTTCAAATTGTCGTCAGAGTGCTAGAAATCTTCCACGACAGAAGAATTATATTTACAAAGAAGGAAACAATCAGAGGTCACTTCCTATTGAGGCCTGAACCTAGAATGAGACTAATTTACATTTTAACTGGTTTCTCTCACTTAAAGTCTGATCAGGTCTGTATTTAACTGTCCAGAACTAACCCAGATGTAATGGGGTCATCTGCTTTGTGTCCACAGATACTTTCAACAGTCTGGACAAAGACGGCTCAGGAACCATTGAGCTCAACATATGTGAGGTACAGAACACATCTGCCCAAAAACACAACAAAACAGTTGAAATGTCTAGTTTCTGAGAAATCGGGGAATAATTCTGTCAGGCCCAATCTGTTGTAGAATAATCTCTATCTTCATCAGATGTTGTAGCTGATATTGATCTAGAGCACAGGTGTCAAACATAAGGCCCAGGGGCCAAATCTGGCCCACCAAAGGGTCCAATCTGGCCCCTAGGATGAATTACACTGAAGATATTAACGATCAATGGTGTAAAAATCATTTTAATTCAGGTTCCACATACAGAACAATTTGATCTCAATTGGGTCAGACCAGTAGAATATGATCATAATAACCTATGAATAATGAAAACTGCAGATTTTGTGTTTGTTTTAGTGCAAAAAAGTAAAATTACATGAAAATCTTCATATTGACAAAACTATCTTTTTACAAAAAATGTGAATAGCCTGAACAAATATGAACCACCTGAAATGTCTTAATATAAGTAAATGTAATTTTACCAATATTCTACCTGTTACTAAATGTTTTGTGTATTTGTAATTGTAATGTAAATTGTAATTGAGGCAAACTGAGGCAAAATATTGTTAAAATTGCACTTGTTTTTCTTAAGACATTTCAAGTTGTTCATGTTATTCAGATTTTTAAGGAAATGTTGTCGATGTAAACATTATCATAATGTAATTTTTACTTTTTTCACTGTTATCATTTTACTGGTCTGGCCCATTTGAGATCATATTGGGCTGAATGTGGAACTGAACTAAAACGAGTTTGACACCCCTGACCGAGAGTTAACCAGTTACAAGTTGAAAGGGATTTTTATACCTCCACTCACCCCAGAGGGGGTATATATACATATACCAGGAATTGCATCCGCCCTTTCAAGATTTTTGTCCATCTAATTTTTCTGCCACTATTGACCTGATTCTTTTCAAATTTCACATGTTCTTCATATGTGCCTTTCTCCTGGGTAGGCAGAGTATCAGTGAGCAAGAGTGGCAAAGTGTTGTGTGACCAGGCAGGGACATTAGTAACCTCTGCTTACTTTTTCACTTGTTTTAACCCATAAGGGACTCACTACGGAGCCTCTGAACATCCAAATGAGTCATATCTGATGACCATGAAAAGATGACAAACTGTATTTTACACCAATTATGTACATGTATTTATAGGATTAATGGATCAACAGGGATTAAAGAGTTTAGGCCAATAAATGGTTTTGGTTGTCAATTGTTTGGGTCTTTATGGGTTAATATAATTTTAATAAGACATTATTTTAACAGTAAAACCACTTGGACATGTTTTACAATGACCTGGAATCAACTAATTGAAATAACTGGGTTTTCATTAAATAACAGGCTCTACTTCAGTGTAAGCTACTCTAAAAACAGCATCAGTACCAGTTCAGCAGGGTGATCAACACAGCATCAGCTTCTGAGGTTTTACAAAAATACAGATCAGAGGAAAAATGTAGTCTAAAAAGATGCCATTTTAAACAAATAAAGGATCAGCTTTGTATATGAAGGACCTGACTCTTTATTTTTGTTTCTTTGCAGTGGCTGAATGTGTCTCTGCTCTGAGGACCTGGACCTGAAACAGTTTATTCTGGTTCTTGTGTTTCATTAATGAGGGGGTGGGCGTCATTATTATGTAACATGTGATGTCATACAGACATATAGGCAGAGTCATTGGTGGTTGTGATTCACCAACGTGTTGATCATTTTGGACCAAACTGAAAAGAACACAATGTCAACAAGGCGCTGAAGTTCACATTGATCAGCTGGTTTCTATCCTGTTTCTGGTCCATGTTACACTGTTTTTACTCACATGATTAACACATTTGAGAATTCAATCATTAAAATCCATAATTTCAACTCAAATTGTAGGTGTTTATTTTGTGTGATTCAGAATGGCCACGTTGACAAGTTATGGCAACAGTCTGTGTATGTCCGGCTGTGATTGGTCCATTTATCTTGTGTCTGTAGTTTAAACAATTCTAATCATCCGTAATAAATCTGATTTCAGACTCAGAGTTTTTATTTCTTTTAAAACAAAGAAAATATACAAAATTATCATCAGTCCAATGAGACAAAGCCACTCACTTGTGTGGGGAGGGCCTCCGCGCTCATGTAATCAAACCCCGCCCACTTGTCTCAGTCTCTGCTCTGATTGCCTCTGTTTGATGTCATCGGTGTATTTTGTGAACAGCAAATTGTTCCGCCCACTGCAACACATCTACAATGTTGTCACTGTTTCCCGTTCCCTGGGCAACCACTGCATTACCACCAGCTCCACCCCCAAGGTGCTGACACACGGCCATCGCCCAATCAGAGGCCAGTAGGGAAGGGGAAGCGGAGCCCTGAGGAGAATTGAATTCAAGGTGTTCATGTTAATTTAACCAAAGGATGAAAATAATAATCTCTGAATTACCATCAGTAAAAACAGAATGAGCCCCACCCCCTCCAATGACACTGGTAGATCTGTCCTAAGCCCCTCCCCTTCTGATGTGACTGAGCAGTATGATGTTACCTTGGGAACCTGGCAGGCGCACAGAACTTTCCCTGAGTGCACCTGGTGAGCAAGCAGCATCACCACAGCGTTGGGCGCTGCAGTGCTGAGCTGGTTCACCGTCTTCATGACCACCTGAAGGAAGAGGACAACAGGCGAGTCAGCTGACAGAAACACCCAATCATAGTGACTCACCTGGTCCTGGACCTGGTTCAAGGTCCGGTCCCAGTTGGCTCACTCACCGACAGAGAGTCCGTGTCCACAGAATCCACCAGAATATTCTTCTTTCCATGTTTCTGCAACAGAGCCTCAGCTTTCACTGCCGCCTGAGAACAGCATCATGGGAGACGCAGTCTTTTACTGTCAGACAAACTGATCAATTTATGAACTGATCACAATTTAATCCATTTGGATAGGTTGAACAAATCTCAGGTCATGTGATCTGAATACTTGGTGGCATACTGATTTTTCTCCTTACGCTCAGACTGAGACACTACGTTTAGCTTTATTTGGATTTCTGGCTCCACCCACTCTCAGGTGAGTCTCACCTCTTTGATCTCCAGTTTCCTCACAGTGGTGTTACTAGTCCTCTGCAGTGCCTTGAGCTGGTTCTGCATGTCTCTACGCTGCCAATGGGGGATGGGTGTGTTGTCCACAGCCTGTCAGATACAACTCAAGTCACACACACGACCAATCGGGGACCACTTGCCGGTAGCACTATATCATAGGTACTCACATCAGATAGGACACCGACTTCTTTGGCCAAACAGTGGGCTGAAACCAGAGAGGAGGGGGTGGAGCCTGCAAGTCTGGCTGACAGAGAATCCACATCTTGAGCCAGAGCCTGACCCAGCTCCCGAGCCTGCAGACAAAACTCAGGGCTAAAACCGAGATTTAACCGAGAATAAGGAGACCTCTGAAGACTCAAGACAGGTTAAAAGCCAGAACTAATAATAAAAATAAATAAAATGAGACTCAGTAAAATAAAAAAGTCATCAGTTCACAGTTAAAGAAGTACAGCAACATTAAACCGACCCGAGTTGCATCTCGACCTGTCACTGCGACGATGCGACTGATCCCTCTGACCATCTGTCGCTCAGAGACGATGACCAGGTCCTGGATGAAGCCAGTTTGCAGCAGGTGACTGAAAATAAACAAACAAACCACTGTCATCACTGTAGGTGTCCACATGGACCTCAGACAACACTGAAAAAAATGTCCTGGTTCTGAAACATCTAGTACCGTTTCAGGACCAGGATCAGATCTGATCCAGGTTTACAGATGGTAATGTCAGATACATCATGTGAACACCTGTACACGCAACAACATAAATGCCATGCTGAGCCTCACGTTCCGCAGCAGAGCTCCACAGAAGTCTGTTTGTCTATCTGGTCATTCAGCAGTTCGGAGACCGGGACACCGACAGACACAACCCGAACCGGATCAGGATAAACCTGGGTCAGGAACAGACAGACCTTTTATGTCAGTAAAAGTAACATGGAGACGCAGACTGTGGTGACGTATCTATGCGGTCTCACCTCATCCACTGTCCTCAGTCCTGAGATGGTCTTCGCTCGGAGCAGGGGAAGCTCCTCACTGTGGACCTTCTGATTGGCTGAGATGACGTCCATCACACAACCCTCCACCTGCTGGAGCTGTGACACGCTCAGAGAAACCTGAGGAAACGAGAACACAGTCAGTCCACCTTAAAGGAGAGTCTGAACACAGTCAGTTTGTCTTAAAAAAAAAAAAAAAGATCAGAACACAGTCAGTCCAATGTTAAAATAAAGAGAAAAACAGAACACAGTCAGTCAACCTTAAAGAAGAGACCACAAAGTCAGTCAGTCCACATTGGCCAGTCAGTCAGGGCACTGGTTCCCTGTTCAGTCTGCATTCTGATTGGCTGACCTTGGTGCTGAAGTCAAATCGAAGCCGTTCTGCTGACACATGGGATCCTCTCTGTTGACTTGATGGACCTAAAACCTTCCTGAGAGCGAAGTTCAGGACATGTGTGGCGGTGTGTTTCACCATACAGGACAGTCTGTTCACCTGGAGGAGAGACAGGTAGGTCATGTGAGCAGAACAGGAGAGTACAGGACAGGTCCAGACCGAGGTTATCAGAGTTCAGGAACCTTAAATCAAAACCAATCAACTCCTTGAACAAAACCCAAACTACTCCTAAAACATGCTGGAGGTTTCAGTCCTGATAGGCTGATACCTGGTCCAGGTGTAGCTCCACTTGGTCTCCGGTCTTCAAGCATTCAGGTGCCGTCACATGATGGACCACATAGCCCCCCACCTGCTCCACCCCGTCCACTGGGTACACGACATCCTGACGAACAGAAACACACTGTTACTTTTCAAAGATGCTGGACTTCCACCCTGACCCGGTTTGGCTCTTGCTGGTTCTGTTGGTCCACCTGCTGGAGTCGGTCTATGTGATAAGTTCAGAGTCTAACCTTTGACCCATCCTTGGTGAAGTAGCCCTGGTCATGTGACTGTCCCCCCTGCTCAGCGTAGAAGCAGGTTCTATCCAGGATGACAGCACAGCGCTGACCCTCGCTGACCTCTGACTTCAGACTGTGACCATCATACAGAGCCAGAATCACAGCACGGCATGCTGGGAAAACTGATGCAAACACAAGAGTCAGGAATAATAAAAAACTCACAGTTAACATGTCCATGTGTGAACTTTGGTGCCCTTTAGTGGCAGGTTTTACAGTGTCTGTCTCCCAGTCTATAGTGTCTCCTCAAATTGGTCATTTATAGTCATTTGTATCATCTACAACTACAGACAAGAACCTTGAACCTGAACTACCAATCAGGGCACAGAGACATTCACCTCGTCTCCTGCTTCAGTCGCTGACACATGAGGAGTATGTGGTACATTCATGTGCAGCATGTAAACTCAGCAATATTCATGCTGCATTTACTTAGACAGACTTTTGTCATTCCAGATTTTACATCAAAAATTAAATTTTGATGCAGCTGGCTGCCACAATAATTACCTATAAACTATTACCTATTAACTATATATATATATATACAGCATAATAGAAGCAAGAACATGCAATGTGTTTAAAACTTTACCATTTAGATGTTTTTATTTTATTTTCCATTTTTAATTTGTAGTTTCATGGTATTAATAATTCTGAATAAAAACACTTTTATTCATTTATTGGACTGTGTTAAAATCGTATCAAATTGTTTTCAGTTTTATCCACTCAGCTCTAATCTTTCTCCAGGTGTATCACTGCAGACTGAGGGAATCACGTTCTGATGCCGTTAATTGGCCTTAACCCTAACACAGACTTTATTGATGCAAACTCTGTCTGGTTTGTTATTACGGGACGTATAAATAATCTGGATGCACTTTAGGTCATCATGTTAATAACAAACGGTAGCTGAGGCAGGTATGAGGTACCATATCGGTCCCGGTCCAGGCTGTACTGGTACTTAAGGCTGTCGTCGGTGTGAGGAACCCCAAGACGCTGCAGCTCAGACAGACTGAGGACGTCCAGACTCAACTGAGATCGAGGACCAGACTGAGACTCAGAGACCACCTGAGGACGACACAGACCGGATCATCAGGATCTGAACATGTTAAGACCACAGACCTGGACCAGATCTTCTGCCTCATGACTGGTTATATCAGGTTCACAATCGATGGATAAAAACACATGTTCAACATTAAACTCAGGTTAAAAGATGACCACAGTTTAAAACATGTTATAAACAGAAAACATGAGTCAGCTCCTGTTCTCACAGCCTCGCAGAAAAGCACATCTGTCACACCAAAAGTGTTAAGTAGATACACCATTTACAGATGACTGAAATCTGTTACTCCTTTCATTTTAGGTTTTTATTTAATCAAATTAATTTAATTAGTATTTAAGAATGTGTCTATTCCACCTTAAAACCAGAACATATCACAGTTCCACCTTAATAGTGTCACCTGACCTTGTGGTTCTCTGAGATCAGCCGGTCCAGCTCCTCCCGGTCCACCTGGACTCCTTGCTCATCCAGCACCAGGTCCACCAGGTCCAGAGGGAACCCCAGGTCTCTGTGCAGAGACCAAGCCACAGACGCTGCACAGACATAAATATTATATTACCCATGAGCCTCGGCACAGGGGAGGCTTTCAGACCATTTCACAAAGAGTCGCCAGTAGCTTCAGTTTGGTGAGAAGGTGGCTCAGAGACAAACATGACAACCTTTGATTTTTGATCACAGGAACTTGGGGCTGATGGGAAGTGTAGTGTTTCAAAGGGGAACTGACCAGGGAAAAGACCGTGTTTGTTGTCCATCCTGTTCAGCGTACGGCGGATCAGACGGCTGCCCTGCTGCAGAGACGACAGGAACTGAGCCTCGTTCTCATTGATCACGTCCATGATCTGAAAAAACACCAGCTGTCAATCAGAACGCTGTCACTTTCCAAAATGCTGACTGTCAATCAGAGAACCAGCTGACACTCACCCTTTCCTTCTCACTGTACAACTCTGGATATACGTCACCCTGTGGAGACACAAATACGATCAGTTTTTCAGAATTCACCCCAGATGGAACATGAAGCCCAAGTTCTGGATGATCTGTGTTTCCCATGTGATGCTGAGGGCAATCGGACGTATTGTGGGAAACATATTTTACCAGAATGTGCGTGACAGTGGGGACAAGTCCAGCCAGAGACCCCTGAGGAGCCTGAAGGACCTCGACACAGAACCGCAAAGCTCGACGCAAGATCCTCCGCAATACCAACCTAGAACACAAAGACTAATTGATTAAACTCAGCAGTCACTGGATATCCACCGGTCCATCCCAACAGTCAATTGGATGCCCTTCAGTCCATCAAACAGCTTGGTCGAGGACTTACTCGGCTCCTGACATTCCTGGATGGACTCCATCAGCGATGCAGACCGACAGCGTTCGAATGTGATCCGCCACCACTCTGTAGGCCATGTCCACCTTCTTCTGGTCTGAGGAGCCTGTCCTGCTTCCATACCGGTCCACACGAGATACCTAAACACCATGACAACATCTCCCATGACTCCAGGAACATGTGAACACAAGGTGGTGTAAAGTCTGTGAGCAGGTCCATTTACCTGATGGATACGGTCCAGTAGAGGTGTGAACAGGTCTGTGTCATAGTTGGAGGTTTTGTTTTGGAGGATTCTCACCAGACGTTCCAGTCCCATCCCAGTGTCCACACTACACTGAGGCAGAGGATGCAGACCTCGGTCCAACTCCCTGAAGTCACATAGACCACATCTGACAAGATGTAATGCTGAGACAGACCTGAGCATTCAGCTCTATATCTGAGACAGGTCCACGTGTAGACTAGGTCAACCTATAGACCAGGCCCTACCTGTTGTACTGCATGAAGACCAGGTTCCAGATCTCCACTAGGTCTGGCGTGTCATTGTTGACCAGTGCTGCTCCATCTCGTCCTCCTACGTGGTCATAATGAATCTCGGTGCAAGGTCCACATGGACCCGAGTCCCCCATCTCCCAGAAGTTCTCCTTCAGACCAAACGGCAGGATGCGTTTGGCCTGGACCCTGAGGTTACAGGTCAGAGAGACCACATGATTACTACATCTAACTGAGACCACACCCCCTCATTGTGATTGGGTGCAAAGCCTGATCATGAGGTCCATCTGTACGGTCTTCACCAGGGTCACATGAGTCTAGTATTGATAAGTCACAGGAATCCAGACGAACACAGAGGAGCGCAATCAGGGGTCAACAAAAAAAAAAAGGGGGCGGGAGTGATGATAACTCTAAGGGCTCATGACTGACAGGGCCCCGAGAACATGGTAGAACACTACTTATGTTTTTATAAAAATTAACCTATGACCATGTTTGCTCCACCAGGCTCTAATAAACACAGGTTATACACACACACACACACACACACACACACACACACACACACACACACACACACACACACACACACACACACA
>JAPTYQ010000001.1:33339302-33368812 GCA_029814465.1 Ostorhinchus cyanosoma
TATCTGACTGTTGTTTGTTTACATCCTGTAAAGCCCTGTGAGATAACCTTGTTGTGATATAGGGCTCTACAAATAAATAAAACAAACAAACAAACAAACAAATAAACAAATAAATAAATAAAGGAGGACTGTGTGGTCCACGTCCAGACTCTGTCTCTCATTTCCTCAACACCCAATTGAGTCTCTGCCACACCATGAATTTTCATCTTTTTCTCAAATGAAATGTCGCAAGTCAAAACTAAAACATAATTTGTGAGTCTGAACATGTGAGATCAGTATCACATCACGTTTTAACGCAAATATCTGCACTTTAAAGTCATCACATTTTCCAGACAGACTTCAGTTTTAATGCATCTGAGGAGAATTATCCATTAATTAAATGCAGATCGGTGGTTTGTTATGTCGGTTTACAGTCTATTCGACAGTTCAACATATGAAAACACTTTTTCTAATTATCGGTGGGTCCATGAAGGCAGCAGAGGTCACGCGTTGATCTCGCCTAATTGATGTCACCTGTGGCCAACGGCGCTCGTGCTGCCGCGTGAAAGTTGTGTTCTGTTGTTTTTCTCTCCGGGTTCGTTCCCCGGTTCCGTCCCGATTCTGTCACGGTACATTCGGGGTCTCAGGATGCAGAAAGGCCTGAAGAAGTACTTCGTGAACATGGATGAGTACCTGTGCAGCCTCGGCCTGTACCGGAAGATGGTGGCCCGGGACGCGTCCAGTCTCTTCCGAGCTGTGTCAGAGCAGGTGAGAAACGGACCGAACCGGACCCCCCCCCCCTCAGGTTTTAGCCGGGGTCAGAGGTCAGACTGATGCAGCTGATACCAGAGGGGGGGGTCACATTAGTCTGAGCAGTAAATATCGATTATTACCAATATTGACAAAGGACGTGACTTCTGACCAATCAGCGGCTGCATCACGTGAACTCTGACTTAATCCTTCATGTTTTACAAATAAAAACATTATTATTATTATTGTCATTGTTATTATTGTTATTATTAATTATTAGACTAATAGTTATTGTTATTGTAGCTATTAATGATAATAACTGCGTAGCGGTGACAATATTAATTTGTTTGATGATTTTAACTGTTATTATGTTTCACAATAGAAAAGTTTAAAAATTTAGTTTTTTCTTTATTTGAACTTGACGCCAGATGACCGACGACTACACATCGTCATTGACCAATCAGGTTATCTAGAAGACTGAGTTGAAAAATCTGGCTATGGCTCTGAGTATCAGAAAAGCAGAGTTTCCTTCAGTTTTTACATCAGAACATTGAACACATCCGCAGACCCAGACCTCAGAATGACACAGACTGGCAGAGACCGATATAGACAGGCAGGGTTCATCAGGAACTGGCAGAAATCGGCTGGAACCACCATCATGAGGTCAGGGCAGATGAACTGAAGTCAGGGATGTCCAGGGTTTGTGAATCTGGTCTAATCAGGTCTAGAACCTACCAGACAGATAGAACAGTTCTTTGTGAGTCTAAAAAAAAAGACAAAAAAAAACTCTGGTCCCAGAGTCAGAACCTGCACCCATCTGATTAGCTGCTGGTCTGTAGAAGTGGACCTGGTCTTTGTTTAATTCTGTTTATTGTGTGTTTTGTGTAGTTGTACTCATCTCAGAACTACCACCAGAAGATCCGCCAGGAATGCGCCAACTTTATGAGAGCCAACAGATGCAACTTTGAACCGGTGAGTCAAGGATATATGGTTCCGATGGGTGGAGCCTTAGCTGTGATCAATTCTGGTTCTCAAATTCTCAGAGCCATTGTCACCTGGAGTAGCTACGTCAGTCCTGGATCACTGTATGTGCAACGTTCAGACTCAGGTCTGGTCATCTTCTCCATGTGTTGGGTTTTCAGGTGCCCTTCGACCCAAAGTCCAGTTGGTCCAGAAGCGAAGGAGGATCCCATGATGCTATCCTGAGCATTGTCTCCCTTCACAAAAAAGCTCTAAATGATTAACTTAAACCACTTCCTGTTTGTGTTTCAGTTTGTTGAAGGTTCATTTGAGAAATACCTGGAACGTCTGGAAGACCCCAAGGTAAGCTATGATCTTTGACCCTTCAGTACATAACAGCTGATGGGCAGGTGTGTCCAGGGGTGTGTCAGGTGCATGTTCAGATGCAAGGTTGGTGCGTTCAGGTGTGTTGGGTTTGTTTAGCTGTGTGGTCAGTTGTGTGCCCGGATGCATGTTTGGCGTGGTTAGATGCACATTCAGGTGTGCATATGACTCTGTTCTCAGGAGACCGTGGGTCAGGTGGAGATCAAAGCTCTGTCTCAGCTCTTCAGGTGAGGACAGAAACAGGTGTTTACACAGCCTATCAGAGAGCAGACACACTGACCATTAACACCTATATGTGTGTGTGTTTCCTGTGTGTAGGCGGTGCTTTGTCATCTACCGTTACCCGGGGAAACAAGCCACTGTGATCTCAGAGGATGACTATGTGGATAAGGTGAGAAACAGATGGACTTGTTTATAACCTCAATACACAAACACATGGTCAAATGATCAGAGGTCAAGAGAAACCAAGGTCGATAGGGTTATGTGATGTCTTCAGGCGCTGCACAAACACTGATGTCAGTGGTGGTCTTCAGGTGGTCTCGAGGCTGGGTCTGGTACTAGATCCTAGCCCCACCTCACACCACTGGGTTGCCCCATTGAGCCCTTTTAACACATTCTCACCCTTAACCCTACTGACCAATCAGATGGCTGTAGCAACCTGTGGGTCATGTGATTGGTCGAAACTGACTGTCTGTCTTCTGTGTTACCTAGGTAATGCTGTGTTGCTCCATCAACGGTCACTATGACATTGTTTACCAGAGGAGTTACCCCGCCTCTGCCGCCCTCTGCCAATGTGAGTTCAAAGATGGGAGAGTGGGTCCTGGTCCGGGGTAGGGGATCAGATCTAGGTCCTGGTCCGAGGTGGGGGAATGGGTCCTGTTCATTTCTGGGTTAATGATGACCCAGGAGGTCTGCAGGTGGATTAGGGATGTGGATGTACTGGTCTATGGCATGGGAGGGGTCTGAATCAGGAACCTAGGTGTTTTACCTGATCTAGATTCACCTGTGTTTCACCTGTGTAGCTCTGGTGTACGAGCTCCTCTACACTCAGGTGTTTGGCCTGGAGGAGGCAGAGATCTGTCAGGTGGTGGAGGTGTTCAGAGTCGGAGGTCGTCGCTATAGAAACAGTCCGTCGATGTGCAGCGATGTGGATGCTGGTTACGACATGCCTGAAGACCGAGGTCAACGGTAATCACCCATCCTGTTTCACCTGAGCAGTGACATCATGATGACCTTGTACCTCAGACAGATTGTTCATACCTGCAGGGAGGAGTCAGAGGTGGGTAGAGCTATAGATGAGAAGCTCCGCCCTGTATCTGATGAAGCCCCGCCCTCCTGTAGGCTGTCTCTTCCCTATAAGGTGATGAAGTCTCTGGATGGAGACGTTTACAGGAACCTGGAGTTTGACGTGTGGCAGGACACCTGTAAAGGTAACAAAGTGTCTTCAAAATAAAAGCTTTAAAAGCTGAAAAATGAAATTGTTTTCAGTAGCATTCAAATCCTGCTTATCTGTTTCCACCTGGTCACATGACACATGTTCATGTTCTTCCGCGCGTCCTTCTTGAAAACCAACCTTCCACCCACAGTTGTATAACACCAATGTTACCTTTTTTACCCTCTGCCCTTGCCGCAGGGTCTTGTCATCAGTTCGTCATCTGTCTGTATGTACAGAAACTTTGGCGTGGACTGAAGGCCAAGAGTTTTCAGGTGCAGGCATGTTATGTTCTTTATTTGTGATGTGTTTTCCAGAGATGCAGAAGACGGACTACATGGTTTTTGCTGGGAGGCAGTACTTCCTTGGAGACAAATGTCAGGTAAGCAATCAGCTGCTGACTGTAGTTTGTGTTTTAACCCTGAAATGAGGCAAACTGGGTTTTTGGTTCCACTGAGTTCAGCATCTTATCAAATTATAGAATAATAGAGTATTATTATACACTGTATCGACGAATTTGACCTTGACCTCTGACCTTACGTTCTCATATTAAACCTCAAAGTTTTACAGTCAGTGCTGAATAAAATCTGTGAGTTTTCTTTAATAGTGTGATATGTTTGTTCAGATGGCAGGTAAATGATAAAAGGCACTGAACTCTGATCAGCTGATCTGGAACTAGAGCTCTGAGTTTCAGGGTTAGAGCTGGATCAACATGTGATCCTAGAGGTTTACAGGTTCAGTCGATCCACTGTTCATTTTAGTCTTTCAGTAAGTCTCAATAGTCTTTCAAGTCTTCATTTCACAAATGACCTGAGGAAGTGACCTCTGACTCCTGACCCAGAGGACAGCAAGGCAGTTGGATCAGGTTTTAACGTGTGTTTCAGGTTCGCCTAGAACCAAAGGGGAAATATTACAACGCCTTCATCCAGGAGGTTGGAACACACCCGTCAGCAGTGACTGTGTTTATCGAGGAGCTTGGAGAGAAGTATGAGATGGACTGATGAAGCCTCATGTCCAGTCCTTCACCTGGACTCAACTGAACCGTGTGTGTGCTTTTCAGACACCTGGTTCCCCTAACTGATCTCAAACCAGTGAATCCAGTTCCAGCCTGGAATGTTGCAGCTCCGACCAGGAAAGGTGACCTTGGTGAGTTTAACCCTCCCTCCAACCTTTAGTTGTCTCCATCTAGATGGTTTCATTTGCACTTTCAAACCATGTAGAAATGTTCAGATGGAAAGGATCTCACAGTTCCTTTAACATAACCAGATAACTCTGTCTACTCCTATCATTTAGATCCAGACTTGCGTGGTCCACGTCACCACCGTCATCGTTACTTCAGGAAGTCTCGGGGCAGCAGTGGCGTGAAAGGGGCGGAGCTGCTGATGCCTCCATCCTCTTCATATGTTACTGCACCCTCTGTCTTACCTCCCCGGTTCCAGCCAGCAGGTCATCCACGTCCACCACCACCACCGTCACCAGGAGCCATGGCCTACGACCCCTACACCCCTCCCCATCACCACCCACCCGCGACCAGACCACCCCGCTATGGTGCCAACAGGTGGGACCTACCTATGGATGGGGTCAAGTGTCACACTAGTAGCTGGATGAATGGACCAATATGAGTAAACCCATTTAAACAATAAGTCACATTCTGGGTTCCTTATCGACAAAAACTAAAAAATAACATTGAAAAATCAGTTTCATGTAGTGAAATCTAGTCACAGAGTGTGGTGCATTCAGGTGTCCTGTGTGTTGGTGTGTAAATTCTTTCCATGTGGTTCGAACTTGCAGATACAAGTTTAGATGAACCTGAAAAGTAAACAAATAAATAAACACACCAACTGATGCTGACGAAAACCTCTTTCTGGTTCTGTTTATGGGTGTGTCTACCACTCTGATGGATTCTTGTCAGAAGCTCCACTCGTTTCCTGAACCGTCACCTGATTGGTCCTCAGCTGACCTACTACCACCCTGGAAGAAGATATTACCATGACTACGAGAACTACGCCTTCAGGTCGAGGTGAGTCTTCTCCTGTGGTGTCTGACATGTCCACCAGGGGCGATGTCAAGATGTAACAAGACTGTGATGGTCAAACTGACATTGGATGCGTCCCAGACTGTTTGTTTGAACCTGGTTCATTGTCTGACGTGGAACTATGGACGTATCTATATCTTCTCATCTTCATCCATGACAGAAGATTAAACCTGAGATCAGGAAAAGTTTTTTTTTTTTAGTTCTACCATTGGTGACATTTTCAGATGGTTCTTCATCGTTGTAGATGTTTAATCTACTGGTTTCATTTTGTTTCAGGCGCAGTCGTCGTCATTTGGCAGCTTTGAATAAAGAGTGTACGTTTGGTTTCCCTGGTGACGGTGTCGACGAATCAGCTGATCTGGAATCAGCGATGGCCTTCTACCAGCTGGACGATGGAGGAGAGGCAGTATTTCCTCCTCTGACGGTCAGATACGCAGGGAGATATTGATGATCTGATGGTTTGAAGGTTCAGTGCTCTGACATCATCTGGCTCCTCCCACAGGGTTCTAATATACCTCCGCCTCCTACCATGGGAACACCGCATCCCCCTGCTGGCTCCGCCTACAGAGTGCAACGGAGCTCAGGACCCCTCCCCCCTGCACCTGCACCTGGAAACACACCTGTGTGTTCATCAGAGGAGGAGCAGGGGGAGACGAGCACCGTGGAGGACCAGGGTAATGATCTGTGATCCATAATGCAATACTATCGACAGGTAATCGGTATGATCAACAAGTGAGCACTGTGTTTCTGTCCACAGGTGAGTACGCAGAAGACTTCATCTACTCGTCTCAAGGTGAGTCACACAGCAGCTGTCCTATCACACTCCTGCACAAGGACCATGTGACCTGATGAAATCGACCTATTTCAGATCAGAGCTACCAGACATCAGGGGTTTACTCAACTGCAGACCCTGCCCCCAAACAGGTAAACACACCCGAGGCTCATTCTACTTCTAATCTTCTAATGCGATGTTGACATTGAACAGGTGACTTTGACCTGATTTGCCTCTTATTCTGAAAGGATGAACAGGAAGGAGGTGGTGCTGACTCTCCGCCAAGGGACGTGAACTACAACTACACACAGCAGGTGAAGAAAAAGCACCTGACACACACCTAGAACACACCAGGACCGACTCCACACCTGGTCCTGAGAAATCTCACTGGTCTGTGTTTTATTTTTACAGGTGGTGAAGCCTCTGACTGTCATCTGTTCATCACCTTCCTCCTCCTCTTCACCCTCATCTGCATCTTCTCGTGTCCCTGCAGTCGCTCACCTGACGTCTGCACATGCACCGCCACGTTCAGGTTGTAATGTAGTTTAATTCCGCTGATGGCCACTAGATGATGGTGTCATAGTTTTTTTGGATCATCTAATCAGTGACCTGGTCCAGTAGAAGTTTAGATAGTTTTTTCAGACTTGATGCTGTTATGTCAAATATTTCCTTCTGTTTTTGTCTCCACTAAAGAGACACAGTACAAACATGTTAAGGATCTTCATGACGTGAAGTTTACCATTTTCCAGACTAAGCTAAGGCTTACCATTAGCCCACCTCATACCCTTTGCACTCCCTTAGCTCCACCCCTTTTTCTCAAATGTAATCACTTCTGCCAGTACGGTGCCAATATGATGATGGCTTTAATGCAGTGTTTTAGAAACATAAACGGTATCAGATACATCATTAGAACTGAATAAAATGGTTCTTGTTCTGTCCAAATTACTTAGTAGAACCCAAAAAATTGTGTGTTGCATATTAGTTCTGTGTTAAGTTGCCCCTTACATATGTGGACTTGGTGTTTAAGCTGTCGGCTTCACCCACACCTGTCCACTTGGACCAATGGGCTTGGTGTACGCTGAGCTGCTTGTCAGATAAATCACATATTCTTATGCTCTGTTTTGTCTTTGTAGTTGCGATGCCAATCCCAGCAGCCTCTCCCTGGTTGGTTAATGAGCTGGGTGAACCTGTCTGCTCAGTGATGTCTCCACCCTCTTACTCATATGACCCCAATGGCAGTGATTTACCCAGAGGTCAGAGGTCATTGAGCTTTAAGTCAAAGTTTGACTCTTGATTCATCAACTGATTGGTTATTGATATGTGTGTTCAGACTACAGAGTCCTCCAGTATTACTACAACCTTGGAGTCCAGGTAAGATCATCTGTTCATTTATAAAACAGTGACATCATTCTGATGAGAAGGTAAAGCATGTGTTTAACTAGTTTTAGTGAATATATTGGTGTGACCTGTGTCGGTGATCAATTGTACTCTTTCCTTCCTTCATCCTTGTGAATGACATTGTGTCACTGAGGTCATGTCGTATTCGTTGTTGTTTCAATGACTACTGGCTGATGGCTGTCGATTAAATTACCCCTTGCAGATTATCATGATATCTTAAACTCCTCCATCCCTGCCCCTTATTAGGTATTACCCCTCCTCTGTCTCCTCAGTGGTATCACCAGACCTGTTGGCAGCAGTCATACTCCAGCGCCCCCCCAGAGACCCCCTACTCCTACCAGCACTACCCTCCCTATGTGAGCCAGGATGCCACTCTGCACGGTGAGAACAACCTCTGATTGGCCCATGTTCTGCCTGCTAAAACAACCAGTAACAAACTCTTTTTCCAACAGCCCCTCAGGGGTACTCCGACACTGGCCGAGGCCCCCACCAGCCCCCCTCCTCCTACTCAGAATCCTCCAGGGCAGACGGACAGACAGACACTCACAACAGCGGTGGGTGCATTTTAAACACACATGATTAAATAAACGTAATTTCTCTTTGACAGAGAAAAACTATTAAATTACATCACTACAAACTTCATTACCCATGAGCCTCTGCTGCAACTGTTTGACAGATTGTACATAGTCACATGGTGAAAAAAAGATGATAGCTGTAAGAAGTTATCTCTGATCTTGGGTTCTGGTCTGGGTCATGGTTTTGGTCAGGGTCTGATGTCAAGTTGTGGTCCTGATTCTGGTTCGGATCTCGGGTTCTGGATCTTGGACTGTAACTTGGCCCAATCGCTGATGAAAAACTTTCTCTCCTCCTTCCTAGGCCCTGCGCCTTCCCTAGAAGGCTCCTCCCCCTCATCAATCAGCCCTGCTCCTCCAGGCTCCGCCCCTTCTTCCAACCTCCTCTACTCTGAGCAGACACCCCTCCTTCCACCCCCTCCTCTTCTGCACCTGCCATACGAAGCTACACCCACTGCTGCCTACATGCCCTCTGCCCCACCCCCTCCTTTGCCACATCCCACCCATCTTCCCCTCCACTCCTCCTACCACTGCCTCCCATCATCTGCCCATTGGGGGGCTATGCAACCAGGCCACACTCCTAGGGTCTACTGCCCTGCCCCAAACCCTACCCATGTGGTCAGCTACATTACAGCCCCACCCCCTCACCATGCCACCACCCACTACCTGCCACCAAGCATTTAGCATGTTAACTTACCATACAGATGTGGACACCGTTAGCTTAATGGTAATACTGTGTGTAGGGAGCAGCGCTCACATGCTAAGACATGACAGGAGCCAACAAATGAAAAAAAGGGATTAAAAATGAAAAATATTTATAAGTGACAGAAAAGCAATAAACATTGACAAATTAGATGTAAAATATAAAAAAAGACATAAATATATGAAAAATGATGCAAAAATAACACAAATTTAAGTAATTTATAAACCTACTTAAACAAATTTCAAATGTGTGTGGACGACCCCTGAATGTTTTCCATTTCATTAAAAACCTTACAGAAGTTGGAAACTTATGTTAAAGTTATATTAAAGGCTGTTTTGTGTTGCCAAGTCATCAGCCATATAGGTGAGTTTGTTTTTTGATGGAGCCAATCAGAAACTGGGGCTGGCCCTCTGATGGGCGTAGTTTATTCTGGTTTTTGATTGGACACTTTTTGTTCAAACTGTTGATGCAGTTTTTTTGTTTTCAGAGTGAATAAAGTTCGTTTCAGCAGCAGAAGGATGTGCGTTAATGTTCACTATCTATTTATTCATCCCATAGTTTGGAGAAAATCAACTCTCCTTTGACTAAGCCAATCCTTAACACAACACCTGTCCAATTAAATGGTAGAAAGTATGTTGGTCTGAGACCAGGTGAAGCTGAAGTGAACAAAGCTCAGAGATGAAAACATGTTTGCCTTTATTCATTTAATGTGTTCAATTATGAACACATCAACTAAACGTTACTTATTCCTTAATGTCATTTATCAGAATGGAGCCATAAGGACTGTCAATCATTCATTACATTTTAATGAGAGTTGAGTTTTTGAAGGTTTTTTTTTCTCAGTTTATTCACTTAAGGATCAGATGGATACAGATCAAATATTCTAGTGGAAATAATCTCATTTCAGTTATAAGTCCTGAGATATCACAGAGATGTGGACAGAAAGGACAATAACAATATTTAATAATCTGACATTAATGAACATCAATAAAAACTCAGCCACTAATAGTAGCTCATTGCACCATAAATGTGATTGTGAAACCAGTCTTATAGGAGTTTCTTTAACCTGGTTACCATATTTATTCAGCCTCTGATAAACAACCTCCTAAACTCAACATCAACAGGGTAGAAATGTTCAACTATCTGTTACTGTGAATAGTGAAGATGTTCTTCTAGACCTTCACATGTTCAGCTGACTTCTGGAATAATAGTATGGGCTGAAATATGTGCCACCGGAAACTTAATATGAATCATGAAAACTAAATCTGAATTGTATAATTTGAAATTGAATTTATTAGATTTGTTAGAAAATATATAGTTGAATTTTCAGTGAGAATAAAATATGGTTTCAGAGAAACTGAATTAAATTTCATCTTACATTCAGTTTCAAGTTTATTGGACTTGCGTTCAAAACTAATCAATTCAATTTCAAATTACACAATTCAGATTCCCTTTTAATGGTTAAAATTCACTTCCTGGTGGCACATTTTTCAGGAACCAAAGCTCAATAGGCTGTATAGCAACAGTAGGTAAGGGGGTGTGTCTAGCAAAAGGATAAACAGTAATAGTATGATGTCTTTAACTCTGGTTAAACTCCGCCCCCTTCAAGGCCTCATTACTTCATCAGGTACTAATGTAGAAATGTTGATTGAAGTCTGATGCATGTTTCCATTTGATTTTATAGATTGTATTAGACAATGAGGAGACAGACTGAAAGATTCAACAAACTGGGGTTATCGATGTTAGATAAAAAATGGGAAATTCTGATTGACGGACAGAAATCCACAAAGAACTGAAAAAATAAATAAGGAAAGAGGTCTTTTTATTCAAATTCATAAAAACAAAGTCCAAGAAATGGACAGAAGGTCAGATAAAATCCTGCGTGACATCACAAACACATGGATGCCATCGTTCCCATAAATATATCCGGTTTTAACAGGATCCTGGAACTTGAAGCTTTTTTATCAAAACTGTGTAAAATGTTTTTTTGCAGGGAAAGTCGTATCTAGTTCTCTTGTCTATGCAGTCGTCTGCTGGGGAGGAAACCTCAGACAAAATGGAAAATGGATAAATGAGAAAAAACCTGGTTCTGTTTGTGTAGAGAAGCTGAAAACACTGGGGACAGCTGGGAAAATCCAGGCCATCCTCTACATCGGATTGTGACGAACCAAAAGAGCAGCTGCAGTGGATGTTTAACCTAATCAAGCTGAAGTACTGAGAGCTTTAGAAGATCCATGTTCAGAGTCCACAACACCTTAGTCTGATGGTTTATTCTGATTTATTTTAGAGAGCTTATTAAGAAACTGAATTTCCCCTGGTGAAGTTCATCATCTTCGGTACTGGAGGGATGTGATTAAAAAAGACGAGTCCATTTCCATCCACTTTTTCCCTATTTACCAGAGAGCTGCATCCGTCCTCTTTCAGATGGTGTTTGAACCAAAGCCCACAATCTGAACAACGAAACTCAAATTGACTGGAGTTCCATCCAACTGACCGTTAAACCAGTAAGAACATTCTGTTCAAGTCCACTAAAACTCACTGTTTACATCCACATCTTTAAAGAGTTCACACTAAATGCTTTTTGTTAAACATTAAGAGTTGGTGGTTTTAGTTTGAGTCTTTCCGTTTGGTTGCAGTGTCACTTCCATTACAGTGAACTTGGATGTTTTCTTTTCCCCACAGATTACAATGTTTCCTGAACGACATCCATCAGCAGGTTGAGATGATGTCACAGGGATGGTAAAACTTAGCCTGGCCAGCCATTCATCTTTCTCAAGGCGAAATCCATCTGGAATTGCAGGCCTTGAATCCAAATCTGAAGGCGGGACTAACAGGTGCTGAGTAAACCAATCACAGATAAGAATACAGGGTGTAATCTGAAATTCAAACCTTATTTTTGAATCAAGTAAACAACCTGCAACAGTTGTGAAGAGATTTGTGGACTTAGAACTGACTTAGACTCACGACAAAGAGAAGTCGATGGGCATGACGCTTTGCGAAACACTCGCCATTGGTTTGGTATAGAATAGATTGTGCATATTTCACAGCAACTGGACCAATTCCAGACTGTTTTCTAGTATTTAATACGCTGAGAAAACAGGATGGCTGTGTAAAACTCTCATGTGAACGTCATCATGGTTACTAGAGTGGCCCTGGGTGTGTGTGGGCGTGCCTGCGTGTCGTCACGGTAACAGCTCATTGGGTATCTCCACAGTCCAGAGGTCACGACCACCTCGTGTGCTCAGTGGCGCCTTCAGCCAACGGGGGTTGAACAAATGGGTCAGGTGTTTCTCCTGCAGACCAGTCAGAACAGCTGACTGCTCCAGGTGTTCAAGCTCCTCCCCCTGTAGGGAGGTGGGGCACTGCCAGGTTTCTCCCACATCCACCAATCCTGAAAGAGAACAGGTGTACTCAGGTGAAGTGTTCACACCGCTGGGATTTGAGCATCACTGTGTTTTACTACACTGTTCCTGTGCAGACGATCATCCTGCAGAACCGGGATCTGTTCAAGGTTTCTGCCAGTGAAAGGGAAGTTTTTCCACACCACTGTCACCAAGTGTGTGCTCCTGGAGGACTCTGCTGGGTGTCTGTGAAGTGGCTCATTAACAGTCTTTTCTACACCAGCTCTAAATGTAAAGCGTCATGAGATAACTTTTGTTATGATTTGACATTACACAAAATTTGATTGACTGATGTAAAAATAGAGATTGATTAATCAGTTAATTATTAGCCTGTTTGGAAACTGGTTTGATTAATTTTATACGAAAATGTATCTAATTTAATTAATCTAAATTACTCTTTATAAACCACTCATTTATTTAACAGGAAATAACTGAAAGATTAAGGTGAAGTGATTACCCATCATACCTAGTGCCTACAGTACCAGCCTGTAGGGGCAGTGATTACCCATCATGCCTAGTGCCTACAGTACCAGCCTGTAGGGGCAGTGATTACCCATCATGCCTTCTGCCTCTAGTACCAGCCTGTGGTGGCAGTGATTACCCATCATGCCTAGTGCCTACAGTACCAGCCTGTAGGGGCAGTGATTACCCATCATGCCTTGTGCCTGTGGAGGTTTTGATCTGGGCTTTTGAAGTTTTCTGTCCTCACCTGCCACCACTCCTCGTCCAAACCTCTCTCCCGACTCCAGCAGGTCCTGGATCTGGTCCTGGTCCATCCCCAGGGACCCGCTCAGCACCGCCCTCCACTCGTCCCCCTCCCAGTCCCGCTGAGCAACATGGACTGCTAGCGTCTGGTTCTCCATGGCGACCAGCAGAGGCCTCCAGCGGGTCTCCACGGTCTTCACCCCGTCCAGAACCAGACCGGCGTACGGAGGTCGGAACGACAGACAGCTGAACCGGACCGACATGATGTTCTGCTGTGGAACTAACAGAACATCTGGATTAGAACACATCAGAACCCGGTCAACATGTTCTGTTCCAGATCAGAACCTGGGTCTTTAATGTGACCTTCAGGTTCTTCAACTCAAGTTGTCTTCTTAATGTATAAAATGAAATACTGATTAGCTCTTATTTATCCAGGACAGTTCAACTGAGATCAACATCAGTTTCCCCAGAGAGCCCAGATCCAAACCTGATCCAAAACCTGACAGTTTGACATAAAAATTGTGTATTTTAAGCATGTGTTCATTATATATTTATTATTGTTAGATTTGTGCCTCATGACACCATGTGTTTCACTGTATGTTCTCCTGTTTTTCTGCAGGTGGGTGTGTTCTGTCTGGACGTCCTTCATTAAATCTGAATCTCTACAGGTTGATTCATATCGATCCGTTCTGGTTTCAGAACCTTGAATGAACTCTGTTGGAAATAACTACAGGCTTTGCATTCAAGAGGAGGACTTAACCTACCAAACTTTAGGAATTATCTTGCCTCTCAGTACTGATCACTTTGGATGTGACTGTATGCAGAGAACAGTGAGGTCAGATAAGTCCTAACAGAACAACATGAGATGAAATCTATGCCTTTAAAGGATGTTCCATTTATCGGTACAAAATAATGTTTAGCCATACTCAAACATACATTTGCTACTTGGCAAGAATGTCACACTTCTGGATACAAATATTTCTTTTGTCAGGACACCTTTATGTATGTTTCTTCTGTTACTGTAAATGCGCCTGATCTCACTAATGAACTGTAGATGCTGCTAAACACCATCAACGTCATGTAAGAGCTTCTGTTAATAAAAAAATAAAAATAAAAAACTGTTGGAAATAATGTGTATGATAAACTGTAACTGTGGACGTTAAAGTAATAAAGACCAACACAAGATTAAATCTGCATGTCCAGATGAGGTTCTAGATATGTATGTTTGTGTGTTTATGTATGTTGTGTACATGTAGTTCTCTGTAAAATTCTTTCTCCATCTATATGTTTAAAGCTTTGGTTTAAATGATTGTACATATTTATTTCTCTTGTTTTCACATACAAGAATCAAATATAGTAAATCTGTGCACCGCCTTAAAAAACATAAAAAACTAAAGTAAATGAGTTCTTCATTATTTAGTGTGATCTCTGAACCCATGAGGTGTTGAATAAAGCCTGGTATAAATAGCAGAATATTATTGTCATAAATCTCATATTGTCTGAAATAAAGGTTTAAAGACATGTTATGGACAAAAGGGTGGTTTATAGAAGCTGAGTGTTCTTGTTTCAGCTGAACATACTTCATATTAATCAGATTGGATCTAAAAGACACTGACATTAGAACTGAAACAAAGCAGCAAACACAGTGATGGACTTTAACACACGACGGGATGTTAGTGACATTATGGATGTTGTGTATTTGTGTGTGTTGTGTGTTTCTCACCGTGTTAATAAACTTTTTGCCCAGTCAGTGAACAGTCACAGCGCCCTCCTCCGTCCAACACCTACACGTGCAGGTAAAAAACCCGCTGAAACGTATGAACCTGTTCAACCTTCTGTTTCAGCTCCTTCTGTTTCAGCTCCTTCTGTTTCAGCTGCTCCTTCTGTTTCAGCTCCTTCTGGTTCAGCTCCTTCTGTTTCAGCTGCTCCTTCTGTTTCAGCTCCTTCTGTTTCAGCTGCTCCTTCTGTTTCAGCTCCTTCTGTTTCAGCTCCTTCTGTTTCAGCTGCTCCTTCCTTCTGCTTCTCCTCCGTGTGTTTCCTGTCAGGAGCCCATCTCTTCTTCTTCTTCTTCGTTGTCTTCGTATTAAAACCGCTCTGAGAAACGGTGCTACCCCCCTCAGGACAACACTCCATACTACAGGTGAGACCAGGTTTCCATGGAGACGGAGGCTCAGTGATGCTGAGACTGAAAACCTGTAAAACGTGGTAGATGTTTCATGATTTGGAGGAGGAAAAAAATGAATCCGTACATTTACAACAGATGAATAATAATAATAATAATAATAATAATAATAATAATAATAATAATAATAATAATAATAATAATAATAGTAATAATAATAATAATAGAACTCAGGAGTTTTGTTCCTTAAATAAGAGAAACCCATCACACGAAGAAGTCTGAGATGAACTGAGATGTTTCAGGACAAAACACCATGAGTAGAACCTTTAACTGTTTTAACCTCATGATTCCTTCAGATAAACTTGTCCAAAACGCTCAGTTTAAATGAAACCATTTGTTACAGATTTTGTTGTTTTATATGACAGTCGTTCACGGAGTTTACGAGTTTGAGATTAAGTACAAAACAAACAGACTGAGAATGATGACGCTCTGAACAGGTCTGACCTGAACCGTGGGGATGCGTCTGTTTATCTCTCCCTAATCACATGTAAACTGCACATGACGGGTGTGATGTTTGTATGAAACATGACAGAACGACGTTTAATGCTTGGCTTCTGACTTTTCAACGTGTAAAAGTTCATTGTCCCATTTTACTTGAACATATGATGACAGTAATGAGGTCATGTGTTAAAATGGAAACACTATGCATGAATCTCATGTCTACAACACATCTGGATATATGATGAACATATCGATACTGTGTGATAATACACATGTGGTTATAAACACATCACGGTTCATATGTCATCATTATGTTGATATTTGTCCCTGTTGATGAATTGCAGATTTTACGAACAGTTCCACTGTTTTAACCAGCAAATGGACATTCACTTATAATTATATTTATAATGACGCAATGTTATCACATGTATGATATATGTGATTAAAATGGTGAGAAATGTAATATTTTGGTCTTTGTAAAAGCAGTTAATATGAATCATATTAAAACAGGCTGAATGTTGATGAATACTTTTAACATGTACATTACAACATGTGCATTAGTATGTTCATATGTTGTAATGTGTCATAGATGTGAGCTTTATGTTTTAGTGTTTTCTATGCGTTTATTCACCCAATAAAGAACCAGCGTTACATTTGTGGCAGTTCCAAAATTATTTTTTTCCTCTATTTTTAAGTTTTCTGAAGTGATTTATCACAAATTATCACAACATTATCTCCTGTATTTTGTGTTTTTTTAGTGATCATCAGGCTTTTTCCTATATTTAATTTATTGATCGTGTAGATGTTCATTAAAGCTCAGATTAAAGTTGAGGGTTATTATATCAGAAACAGAGAAAACTGAAGAAAAGTGAGTTTTTCTGTCCATCCACTGTCATTGATCCAACTCCATGGGTTTTACTGGTAAATCAATGCTGTAAAAGATGATGTTGTTTCCATGGTAACTACGGAGCCTCTGAACGTCCAAATGGGTCATATCTGATGACCATGAAAAGATGACAAACTGCATTTTTACACCAACTATTGACATGGATTGAAAAAATTAGTGGATCAGAAGTTATGAAACATTTTATATCAGTCATCGGTGGCTGCTCAGGTCTTTGTGGGTTAAATACACCACAGATCCTGAACCAGTTGAAACCTGATGCTAAAGATGGCCTTTAGCATTGCTTCAGGTTTTCTTGGTGATGGGGCAGTGGTGCTCTCTGCAGTTTGAAACTCACATCATATGATACAATTTTCGTCTTTTTGTTATGATAACAGGAAGTGAATCAGTGAATAAACCCATCAGTCCATTCTTCACTCATGAGTGTCCATATGTGCACATATGGACTTAAATCCTCTATGAACAGACACAAAATGACATTCATTTCACGGGCCACATATTTATGGACCTGACTGTCCATTAAAATGTGTTTATTTCATTGATTCAGTGCTGTACAGTTACATTATTTCTGATAATAATGATTCTTTTTAACAGAAACATAACCAAAATGTGAAATAATTGACTAAAAGACTGATTTAAATCTATTCATTGTTTTATTTCTATTCAAACATAATATTATTGAAACATTAAAAACACAAACACAAACAGATTCACATCATTTACCAGTAAAGTTTAGATTTTATCAATAAACTTTCGGTTTTTAATCTTTATTCGCATGTTTTTTCCACCGATGATGACATGCAGATACAGAGCACAGCACAATTAGTAGAACAACAACCAATCACAGCACAGGACAGAGAGGTGGGGCTAAGACACGCCCATCACTCCAGGTTAAAGTCTTTACACAGCAACTGGTTCAAGTCAAGGGTTGCCAGGGCAACACACCAATATTTCATATCAGCATCTTCACAGCAGAGGTGAATCAACTGTGATCACTCGTAAATAATAATCAATAATAATGAATAATAATAATAATAATCAACAATAATAGTCACATAATAAATCATATGTAATTATAAATGCTGTTTTATGTGAAGTGATGGGCCATCTCTGTGTCTCCTGATTCTCCAGGTCCAGGTCACAAAACCCGCGAACTGGATCTGGTTCCACCTTATTTGTCTAGGTCCAGGTTTCTAGGTTCGGGTCCAGGTCTGGTTCCAGGTCATCCGGAGGCACTGACATGAGCCCTGGGTCCTGAACCTTCAGAATAAATAAACCAACTCCTCCTGTTCCTCTGGTTGTGGAGGAGTGGTGGTTCTCCTCTGACCTCCTGATGACCCTGCTCCTCACCTGGTCTCTGGTCCAGACTCTGCGTGGAAACCTGCAACCCGTTACCACTTGTAACATGATCTGGGTCTGGGCTTCACCACCATGGTTCAGGGTGGATCCATTAACGTTACAGAAATCAGAGAACTGGACCTTCACATTGATAGTTTGAAAAGTGTGAGTGAGTCAGCCTTCAGAATTACATCATCATCATCATCATCATCATCATCACCATCATCATCAGCAGCAGCAGCAGCAGCATCTGATGAGATGCCTCTAAAATCCAACACGTTAAAGAGTAGCGTGGTAACCACAGCAACTGACCAATCAGATGCTGTCTATATATGGTTTGAGGCAAAAAAGAAAAAGTATGAAGAGGCGCTGAAATCCATAAGATAAATAAGAATAAAATATAAGTAAATATAAAAACTACAGAGGTGCTCCATGAACAATCTGTTCTGAGAAATAATGTGAAGAATAAAGTATGAGTGAAACATAAATAGATGAATTAATTTGCAAACACCATAATAAAAAAAATAAATGAATAAATAGATAAATGATATGTTTTCTGAATTAAAGCATAATAATATGTTGAAAGATTAAAAAACTAAAGCGAAAAGAAAAGTAATTAAAAAACAGCATAAATCAGTAATTGATGGAAGAAAATCTACATCAATCATTCAACTTGTCTGTTCAATGATTGAGTTCAATAAATAGAAAATACAATAAATATCAATAAATAAACATCATCGAGTGGCGCTTTAATCACACACATAAAAACCAGGGCAAAGTAAAAACAATGGAAGCCATGGTAACAGACCACGGTAAACCCCACCCTCTCCTCAGTCGGACCAGTCCTGGTCCTCTGGTTCAGACTCCTCCTCTGATTCACTGTATTCAACCGCAATACGACGGGACAGGATGGTGGCGACATCGTTTCCTGTTGGCTCCCGCTTCTTGGCCTCCTCCTGCTCCCTCTGCTCCTGGACCTTCCTGAGCTGGATCCCTGAGACCACGGCCAAGAAAAATCCCATTAAGACCCAGCAGAACCCCATGAGACCACCAGGACCAAGCAGAAACCCATAAGGCTATCAGGACTAAGCAAAACCCCATAAGACCATCTGGACCCAGCAGATCCCATCAGACCACCAGGACCTAGCAAAACCCTATCAGACCATCTGATACTGACCTCGGCGAATGGCGGCCAACAGGTCGCTGCGGGCGTCGTTCATAGGGACATTAGGGGCTCCGGTTGGTTTCCTTCCATCTGTTACCGGGGGCAACGGAGGAGCAGCAGCAGAAGGCGGGGCCTGGCCTCCAGGCCGGGAGGGGGAGGGGACGTAATTGGCTGGAGGAGGAGGGGGAGGAGATGGGCTATAGGGCCGAGAGAGGACGGCGGCGCCACCTGGAGGCAAGGTTATGTCAGATTAAACAACAGGATTATGTCTGAGTTTTGACTAAAACTGAACTGAAACTAAAACTGAAATAAACCTCAGCTGAAACAGGGCTAAACTGAACTAAATCTCAACTCAAACTGACCAAAATCTGAACTAAAAACGGAGTTGAAACTGAGCTGGTGAAATGAATGTGTCTGTTACCTTGGTTACCAGGAATGGCTGCAGGATGTAGCGGTGTTGCCATTGCAGCGGGGTGGGCGGAACTATTGAACGTCATCTGTCCAGCTGACGGCATTAGGGGGGGTGGAGGAGGCGGGGCTGGAGGGATTTGGTGGTCACTGTGGAGACAGAGGTCAAAGGTCACACAGGAGTCAGGTCAGTTTTTCTAAATGTTAGTGTATTTCTACATGTTTGTTTCATACTTGGCCTCTTTGGCTGCGTTGCTGCGAGCTCCGTTCTGATTGGTTAAGCCAGTGGGCGGGGCCTGGTGGTGGTGATGATGTGGTTGGTTGCGGCCCAGTGAGTGTTGCCGGGCTGTTGCTGTAGCAACAACAGAGGATGCAGACGCAGGTCGCAGAGCACGGTCTAATGACTGAGTCTGACCAGTCCCAGCAGCCGCTGAGGTCATGTGATCCTTCCCATCATGCCCCTGGGGATCGTGATGGTGGGGACTGGAGAAGGAAGGGTCATCGGACCTGAGGGGGTGGAGCCAGAGTGGGTGAATTAAGTGTGAATTAAGGAAGCTAATGACCAAAAGTAAAAACTGAAAGTGAAATTGAAATTGAAAGATCTCTGTCCCCTTGATCTGTGAATATGTTCATTTAAACACATAAACGTTCCTACCCACAGTCCCACCCAGCTGAGTCCATGTTTACCTGTCAGGTGACAGTGAGCCATCAGATGTGTGATATGGTGATGGCGTCAATCGAGCATCTGGGCGGAGCTCCTTATCGTAGGCCATGAGGTTCCACTCCTGACGCCGGTTCCGAGCCTTACGGACCTAGGAGAACATAAAAAAAGTGTTGATTAGAACAGCAGCAGAACAGAACAGAGGTGTGAAAAACAGAACTGAGGAGACCAACCTTCTTCACCTCCCGACCTGAAGACTCCTCTACATGCTTCTGCTCCTGCAAATACATCCCAACATACATCATACATTCATGTGAACCATAGACAGGTGGGCAGACAGACAGGTAAACAGATTGACAAGTGAACCTTCTGTCTTCTCTTCTCTTTGCGTTTGTTCTCTGTCGCCTGCAGCATCTTTTCTTTCCACAGGTTGAAGAAGTATGATGGGTCCGTGTAAAACTTCAGACCATCCTTCTTATCGTCCCTAAACATAAGCAGAGACACAGAACATTAACCACATGCAGATCTGAATGGGATCTGGTCTAGAGAGACCCATTCTGGACCAGGTCTACAGAGACCCATTCTGGACCAGGTCTACAGAGGCCTGCTCTGGACCTGGTTCACACAGACCTGTATGGTGTGAGGATGTTGAGCGGTGGAGGTTTGTCGCAGCGGTGGTACATTTCCAGAACCGGGTTGAGGATGGAGTTCCGTGACACCACCTGCTGGTCCTGGATGGTACTGCTCCTGAAGGCCTTACGCATATTGATGTCCTGTAGCGACACTGAGAACAAACACACAACATCACATCACAAATGGCATGTTTTGTCCAGCCCCGCCCTCTTTGAGTATTCTTGCCGTCATCACCTTCCTCCACTGTCGAGTCCAGCTGAGTGACCTTAACGGCCAGCAGGTCGACTCTCTCCTGCAGACTGTTCATCCTCACATAGAAACTGTTGGCCTCCGTGAACAGTTCACCGAAGATGTCCTCCGCATGGCGACCTGAGACCAAATAAGACACTATGACGTTTCGGGGCTGAACAGACTCGTCACAGACACAGTGATGTGTTGAACTCACTCAGTCCTCCCAACTGTTTGATAACGGCCGCCAGCGTGCTGTTGGTGACGCATTCTAGCTCACTGGCAACCCCGTCAGGCAGAGCGCCGCGACACAGGTACCGGGGCTCGATGATCCGCTTCACCAGAGGCATGATGGGTAATCTACACAGGTGACACAGTGGGTGAGTTCAGGCTCAGTGATTCTCTCTCAGACTGAGATGAAGTACCTGAAGTTGAAGAAACAGACTTATCTCTTGCTCTAAAATTCACGTTTAGTCAAAGAAATGATTCTTCAAAAGCTCATGTTTACAGTTTTCTGCTTACTGATGCATGAATGTTTGAAGAGGTCACTGATTATTTCCATCCTCAGGTCTCATCTTTCTGGTTCTTTAACTTAACAGATCTTTACCATCACCATGTTTGGAGAGCAACTCCAATCAGCTCATGAACACAACAATCCCCAATTTGTGAAGAATAATAAAGCTCACTTCCTGTTTCTGTTCAGGATCATGTGATGCCTTTTAAAGGAGAACTTTGCAGCATGTTTACATAATTAAACAGCTTCAAAGTAATTGTGATGGTTCAATATCTTATTAGGGGGAGAATGGAAGCCCTCTGCCTTCCCACTCATGCCTCTAGGACAGAATATGCCATTTGTAACTTCTCCATGCCGTCCCTGTACCCTAGATCTCGTGTCTAGCAGGAAATGGTACAGTTTTTGGCACCACGACACAGACACACCCCAGGTACAGCTGGCGAACTGTAAACACAAGCCAGCCATGCCTTCATTTCACAGGCGTTTACCATAACAGAGCCAGCAGAGAAAAGGAAGAAGTGGCCATTGTCAGAGGATGGAGGAAGAAGAAAAGAGTGAGTGACTAAACCAGGAACAAGACCATAGACTGCCTTGGGTCAGCTTTTGCAGAATGGTAAGAGCTGAAAGAAAAAGAAGCATCTAGGTAAATGGATGCAGACTTGGTGTTGTTGCTGCTGTACTTGTAAGTATCACTGAGATAAATTCTCTATACTCTATGTATTTCGGTGGATTTGTGCACTCTTGGTGATGCTATTGGTTGTAACCAGTGTAAAGTTTGTTGTGGAATACTTTTCGTCATTGTCTTTGTCAACAACATATTTTTTCTGACGAAAACGAGACTAACTAAAAAAGTAATTCATGAATGCAAAAAGACTGACTAAATGTAGTGACACTTTAATCAACAAATAAAAACTAGACAAGTAGGTGGGAGACCAAATCCAGTCAGAAGAAAGAGGGAGGGGTTGAAAGGACATCCACTCGATAGGAGGAGGAGGAGGAATAACTTGAGAAAGCGTGTGGCAGTCTTTCTTTCTATGGCTCTGAGTCGAACATTGGCTCGGAATTTATTTTATGAACGATGCCTGGATGCTTGTTGGCGAGTGGAGGTGTTAGCATACCCACTAGTAATCACGGTTGTTTGATCCATGTAGGTAAATGTTTGTTTAGTTTACTAAATCACCCTTTGTCTGCCTCAGGAGTGTGCTTTTATTACTAGCCACAGAATTTTGTCAGTTGACTCTAGTTTTTGTGGGATGTATGTAGTTCATTAAATGGCCCATGTCTAATTGGTTTCATGTGAATAGCGACTGGCATAACAACTAGCCTTGATGTTCCCTCTTAGCTGTTGTTTGATACTTGTCTCTTATACAGGTGAAGGTCTAGAATTTAGATGTTTGTTGTTGTTATAATTGTTAGCCCTAGGATGATAGTGCACTAATCTCTAACAAGGCTGGGACACAGTGACAGGTTGGAGCTGCTGAAGTTTGTTAGCCTGCCTCAGACTGCCGGTCCCTGCACCCATAACCGGCATGTCACCGTGACCTGTCCGCCTGGATGACGGACAGGAACCCCCTGGCCATCCAGGCGGACGGGTCACAATGACACGCCGGTAATGGGTGCAGGGACCGGCAGTCTGAGGCTCCATCTGCAGCCACTAACACTGAGCTGCTAATGTTCACCGCAGAGCTTAAGAGCAGCTCCAGTTCCACGATCTCCTCTGTGAAGTAAAAACAAAAGTCTGAAACTTCAGTGTCCAGCTAAAGTTTCCCATTCTACTCCACTCCAGCAATGAATTCAATCACTATTTTTTACTTCTCATCACTGGCGTCTTTGAAATCAAAATCATTTGGTCAGAGGAGCGGATGACAGTGAATATGTACTCTGAAACTGTAGGGGGAGCTCTACAGAGAAAAATGCTACAAAAACAGCAAAGAAGAACCAAAAAGGTAAAATGTTGTAAAGTTCCAGTTTAAAGCTCAGTTTCTGTTTCTGAAACTGGTGAGTTTGTGTTAAAGACATGTTACTGGGGGATAACTAACCCTGACTGAGAGTCTGACTGTAGCTTTGCTTTTACTGAAGACACCGAGTTTGAAGACACTGACACTGAGTGTGTTCACAACATGAACATCACATCAGGATGAAGAACAGGGGTTCAGTCTGTGGGGTTTGATTGACAACTGATCATCATGAACTATGCCTGTCTTTAAGGGTGTCGTCATAGTAACCCGTCCAGCCTTTCACATCATGCTCTGGTTGCTGTTGCTAGGAGACAGAGGGGACGGACCTGCTCCACCATCTGTGTTCATGTTCCCACACTTGTGAATGTCATGCAGTGCTTGTGTTTGTCCAACAGGGAGCGCTGTGGGTGGCATGCTTCATACAGGACACTGGTCAGACCAGATGTCTCTGATGGACTCTGGTCTGAACATGAGCTGCAGGTTCACCTGTAAAAATATCATGTCACTTATTTAAGTATGTCCAGACCAAATTCCAAGTGTTTACTATGAATAAAACATCCACATCCACAAAACTCATTCCATGTTTAATCACTAGAGAACCAACTGTCAGTCGCTGTCAAAGGTTTCATTGAAGACTTTAGTCCTTAATCTAACCTGACTCCTCTGGTGTTTCTGACCCAGAAAAAGTCCAGGTGTCCATCTAGATGTCCAGGTTATCAGATGTCCAGGTACACAGGTGTTCTGATGTCTAGATGTTCAGGATTCCAGATGTCCAGATATCCAAGTGTCCAGGTGTTCAAGGTGTCCAGGTGTTCAAGGTGTCCAGATAGACTGATCAGTGGAGGTGGATTATGAATAATTATATGGGGGTAAACATAGATGCTTCAAATATCTGGGGGTCCACATCAGCAACCACCTCACCTGGACACTAAACACCATACAGCTGATGAAGAAAGCTCAGCAGCAGATGTACTTCCTGATGAGACTGAGGAGGTTTGATATGAGACCAAAAATCCTCAACAACTTCTAAAGCTGCATTGTTGTGTCTATCCTGACCAGCTGCATCACTGTGTGGTGCTGCACCTCCACCATCATGGACCGCAAATGCCTGCAGAGACTGGGGAAGACTGCGTTCAAGATCACCAGGACTCCCCTGCCTTCTCTGCAGAGCATCTACCAACGCATACTCCACAGGAGTGCTGCCTCTATCATCAAGGACAACACCCACCCCCAACGCAGACTGTTCACTCTGCCCCTCAGGCTGGAGATATAAGAGTGTGAAGTGCAGAACATCCAGGAACTCTTTCTTTCCCTCTGCCATCAAGCTCCTTAACAGTCAACAGGAGTCTACAACAGCCATAATTACCCAGATGTTGCACATTTATCTAAATATAGATTTTTCTTTAAGTAGTAGTAGTTTACACACACACACACACACACACACACATATATATATATATGTGTGTGTCTGTGTGTAAAGTTTTTTAATGCTCTTTTTCTTTTACATTTCTTTTTAAATGCCAGTTTGTTTTGGTTGTTGTAATTTTCCTAGTTAAATCATTCTATTTCAATTTTTATACCTATACTTATCTTAAATTCTTGTGGCATTCAGTGTGGACAGCAAAGGAACATTTTCATTGTACAGGGAAACCTGCTTCTGTACACATGACAATAAAACGCTTTGAAATGGAGTCGTTTGAGATAGTCCTAAAGACTGCCTCTGGTTGAAGGAACTGCAGAATTTGAAACAGGATCCTGTAAAATGCCCATTTTCAAACATTTTTATTTTTAGTTTCATCATGTGATTCCGTTTTCTGCTGCACAAACACGGTGGTCTACATGTGGTCCAGAGGAGAACACAGAACCAGGACTTCATGATGACCAGAGTCTGATTCTCTGTGACCCAAGTCAGAATCTTCAACCTTACTGTCATGTCCCATGAGGCCTTTCACTCAGCTGACAGACTTGACCAATCACAGCCGTCTTCAGGCCAAGTGTTAATACTTGAGTGTCAATACAACATGAGACCAGGTTTGATTTTGGAGACCTTCAGAACCACCCCAGGTCGTTGGTAAGTTTTATCTGACCTTTTTTGGGCAAGTCGGGATCTAAGGATATGACAGGTCTTCAGTGACGATTAGTAATGGAGGAAACAAATATATGAAATACGAAGGTGATAAACCAACCCCGTAAGAGCCTGATGTGGTTCAGATGCAGATGGAGATGAAGGTCCACTCTGAATGTTCAGGCCTCAGAAATCCAGGAGGTGTAAACCCAGTCCAACCAGCAGCTTCATGTCCACAGAATCAACATGTCCGGTTCAGACCACTTGATCCATCGAGGGTCGGATCACTACCGTGGAATCACATGCATACGTCATACGTCCACAAGCCACGCTCCCTCACACACATTAACACACACATTACGTCATGCACACATTTCTACACTCTATGGCCGTGTGCGTGTGTGCGTGCGTGCGTGTGTGTGTGTGTGTCCGTATCAGTGATAGGTCCAGATCGATCAGATCCACGTATCGATCTGATGATGTATCTGATCAGTGCGCGTGAATGAATGAAGCGGTTGCGGAGCTCATCATCATCCATCGATAAGATAATGTCACAAATAGATAACGAGCGGATTGATACCGGGTCGACAGGACTCACCGCGGCCTAGTTGTGCTGCGGATGCAGGTGTCGGTTCGGGTCCCGGCTCGTGGTTGTCGGTGTGATCCGTCACAGAGCGGCGAACCGCGGACTCATCACGGCTCCGACCGGGGATGGAGAAGCTGGAGGCGGAGGAAGCCGAGCGACGAGCCGCTCGGCTTCCGTCGGAGCCGCTCGGAAAGGACGACAGAAAACCAACCAATGAACGAGACACTCAAGAAAAAGAAAAAAATACTCAGAGTACTACTGTAATAGGCTACTACAACTGAGAAACTACTGTAATAATACTACTGAGAAAGACTGTAAACAGTGATGGATGGAAATATACTGCTGTGATATTTGTAGAAATATTTTATTCCATGTTCTAGATGTGATCAGTATTATTCCATAAATGTTCCTTTAAACACAAGAACAGGATCGGTTTTAGTAAAAATACAAAATTAATTTGACCAAATAAACAAACTTTCTTGTAATAATTCAACAAACTCCATCCACGAGCAAAACTTTTAATGTGGAGTAAACTTACAGAAACAAAACAAAAACACAGAATCTCATGTAAACGTGTAAACGTTGCCATTGCTGATACCAGAGGGAAGGGTTATACAAGGGTTATACAATTCTAATACAATGTCTAAATGACAACAAAATTTATTGATGGTTTTATAGCCTTTTCATTTCCAGATTTATCTAAAAGCTTTCAACAATGTTCAACATCCTTGAAAAAGTAAATAAAATTTGGTTTTGTGTTACTGAACTTACACTTGTGAATGAATAATTTAGCAAGTAAGATAAATAAGTTAATAATTTTTTAAAAAAGTGTCCTTTTGGGGGTACCTGTAGAAACAAAATAACACAATTTTTCAAGACATGACAAAGTCTCTGAAAACTAAGTCGATAATAAATCTGCTGAAGTCGTTCCACAGTTTTTGGGTGTATGAACAATGCCAAAAAAGGTGCAGCACAGTCTCTGGATGCCCCCCCCCAAAAAACATTTCTATTTATGTCTTTTTCTTTAAATTTCAGCATGTACTGGTTAGCAGGATATTTGTGAATAATTCTGAAGGATACTTTTTAAACTTTGTTGGTGATAAGGTATTTATGGGGAATCATCCAAACTTTCATCCAGTCAATATCATCAACAAAACGATTCCAATATGATGTTGCATTTGGGGTAGAGAAAATATCTTTCTGAAATAATGCTCACATATTCCTGTTGTTTCTATGAGGATGAAAAGAGAAACAAATCTTTCCTTCAGGTGCGGCAGTTGGGTCTGACCAATGCTGGTGGAAGATCATGATCATTATGATAAAGCATTAGGGTACCAGACGACCCCCCCCCCCCAAACGCATTAAACAGCTGACTCACCAGAGGGCTATAGTTTGGAACCCATCGCTCAAAGTAAAGTGATTTTCTTTTAAACAAAATGCTTCTATTGTACCATATCAGATACCTGTGTGGTGAAAATTTGTGTTTATAGATCATGGACCAAGCTAAAAGAACCTGCTTATGGAAAGCTGGCACTTTCACTGGGAGTTTGTCTACATCATAGTTACAACTAAGAATAACACAAAGGCCTCCAGAATGGGAAAAATACAATGAGGAATACAATTCCAAATAGAGACTGGATTTTTAAGGAAGTCAATTTCAAATGTATTATTAAGCGTTGAAAAGTCTGGAAATTGAAGTCCACCAAGCTCATATTTATTCATAACAACTCCTTTCTAAAGGTACATCATTGAACAGTGTTTAATATTGATTTGTGATCAGTTACATAGCCAGGTAAGGGGAAAGACTTCTTCTACTACTCTGTTTTATGTATGGATGTAAACGCCCCCTGCTGTTATAATGTTGGTCTGATCCAGAAACAGCTGTTTTTACACAGCAGTCACATGACTCATGACTGTGGGGTAAGCAAGCTCTCAAAATATTCATGTGCATAAGACAGATGTTCATGCATATTAGCCTATAGTTGTGAAAAAATAAATATTTGTAAACTTCAATCGTACTTAAAATGTATTGTGTGTCAGAATGGGAATTAAAAAGTTTTGACGTCAAGAATTACAAACACGAAATGGAACTTTACGATTGCGCTTTCTTCATCACAAATACTAATTCACCAAAATGACTGTCAAAAATATGTACATCACCACTTCACAACCATTATTTATTGAGAGACAGCGGGCACATATCGAGGCACTGGTATGGATTCCAGGGCATTCAGCAGCACTGAAGTGGTGACGTATTTTTAACAGTAGAGTCACGTTGGTCAGTTTGTATTCATGATGGAGATCGTAAAGTTGAATTTTGTGTTTGTAATTCTTAATCTCAAATCGTTTTCATTCCTATTCTGACAGATAAAATGCATACAACACATTTTAAGTACGAATGAACCCATTCAAGAGTTTACAAGCATTTATTTTTTGCACGACTGTAGGCTAAGCTAATATGCACGCGCATCTGTCTTACGCACATTTTGACAGCCTCCTTACCTTATACATTATACTGACTGATGCTCCTCCCACATTATTGTTTTTGGGTTTGTTTTTATTTTGTTAATTGCTGCCATAGTGACAATGAATGACCAGGGGCCTCATGTACAAAGGCTTGCGTGGATTTCCTACTAAAACCTGGCGTACGTTTTTATCCTGAAAAGTCCGTTCGCACAAAAAATCCAGATGTATTAAACTGTGCGAATCCAAGCACTTTTCCTTTGTACATCCCAGTCAGCGTGGAATTGACCGCATTTATAGTACCAGAGTACCAGACTCCTCCCTCTCCACGCCCACATTTACATATGCAAATTGGTATAAAAACAGTCTGCAGGTGGGATTCCCTCAGGGAATCCCCTGCGATCGGATTGTGACGTCACAGGTGAATGCGAAGCGGAAGACTGTTGTTCACCGACAAAGCGAAGGAAAAACAGGCGGAAGAAGAGTCCCAGCGGGACATTAATGTAAAAAAGAAAAAACTGAACGAAGCTTAAAGTCCGACATCCTTCTTTCACTTTCAAAAATCAAAACCATCAGATTGGTGATGACTGATCACAGTTTTCGGACATGAAACTGTGATAAATGTTTTGTCATCAAGCGTTTTAGAAGGTCCTGTGGGACTGAACCCACATCGTAGTGTCAGCTGATGCTTCGGTTTGGTTCACAAACAGCTGATGTCCGTCCACAGTCGTGTCCCTACCGGAGTCACAGGAGGACATGATAAGGACAGTCTGTATCAATGAGCCTGGACTGACTTATAAATGTTCTCACAGACATTAACATTAAATACATTTATCATCAAGTGATGTTTGTGTCCTTGTGTCTGTATGTGGT
>JAPTYQ010000001.1:33377799-33403408 GCA_029814465.1 Ostorhinchus cyanosoma
CCACCTCCTCCAGCCTGATTCCATCATTTCTCCTCCTGAAGATCCAGTTCACTGATCCCATTTCAGTTTGATGAAGTTGTCTGTGATGAACATTGAACATTACAGATGACAGAACCATAGGCTGTGAAGGTCCACCTTGCCCAAACTGAGTCTAGGTTCTGCTGCATCAACCTCACCTTTTACACCAACCAGTGTTAAAGTATAACACATATGGTCATATTTGACAGCTGTGGTAGAACATGATGACCATCTGCGTTCGTCCACAGTTGGGTTGGCCCAAATTGCCACTACAGTGCATTGTTGGATGTCGTGTCTTCTCCTTTGGTAAAGAATGGTCCAATGGATCGGCTGCTGAAGGAGACACTAAAGGAAGCATTGAAGCTCCTTTTCTTTGCCTTTAGAGAATTCACACAGATAACACACACATAGTTGAGCTCATTTCCCTCAGTTTGGAACAGAATGATAACACAGCCTTGGACAGGTTGATTTCTCAGGTTGATGTAGCTCTGCTTCTAACTCCACCCCTGTCTTCCTCAGGCCTATGAGCTTTCCACACTCACAGGTACTCAGGTGCTGCTGCTCGTGGCCAGTGAAACGGGTCATGTGTACACGTTTGCAACACGAAAGCTGCAGCCAATGATCACGTCTGAGACAGGGAAGGCTCTGATCCAGACCTGCCTGAACTCCCCGGACTCTCCCCCCCGATCTGACCCGTCCTCTGACCAGAGGATGAGCGCCACCGGCTTTGAGGAGACTGACCTCACCTACCAGGTGTCTGAAGCTGACGGCTGCCCCGAGGCCGCCAAGGTAATGGGGTCTGGGGGTGGAGTCACATGGTGTTAATATGAGTGTGTTGATATTAAACATGTTATAAACCCAGTCTTCAGGGATCATTAAGTACTGCTGTTTTATTGAAAGTTCTTTATCTGTGGTGACACTGCAGTTCAGCATTTTAGTTGATTTATTAACAGTGTCAAGCGTGAATTATTCAAAAAAGTATTTTTAATTTTAAACAAAATGCAAAACATTATATTATAGGTTAGGAAAGTAAAATGTACCTCAAGTATAAGGGCATTGTCTTGATTTTTACACTCTAAAGTTAATCTTTCTAAGGTACTTCAAATAACACAAACCCCAAGTGTTTTATACCCAAATGTTCAGGACAATCTCAGCTTTATGTAACTGAGGCCTATTTTTGTCTTTGTTTGCTGTACATGGGGATAATTCAGCCAAAATGTTGAAAGTTTATAGTCAGATTAGTGAAAATGTTCAAAACTGTTGTGAAAACAGTAGGAAATGCATCTAAAAGGAAATTATATAGTATCATTTTTGAGCACAGATGTTGTCTGTCATCTTGTTTTCACTAAGTGGCTCTAATGTGAAATAAATGAGGGTGAATAATCCAACTGTGAATCGCTTGGGATGTCAAGGGTGTAACAGAAAGATGAGATTCTGCCATTCAGGAAAGAATTTTTTGCGCTTTGATAATGACCATGGTAAAAATAAAGACGAGTCAACGCACATTGACGATACAGTACAATATGAGTTCATTCATGAGGAAGAGATGAGGGTCGCAGCTAAACATATCATTATCATGTCATTCAATATCAGTGATGTTTAGGATGTGATAAAAAGTCAAATGAAGGTCTTTAAGTTTATAGGTTGATTTTCAGTCCTTAGTACAACCAGATGATTATTAGTGAGTCTGTTTACGTGAACACAAAAAATCCAATCCTCATCAGATTTATCAGATTAACACACCTGGATTTCTTCCCAAAACTCTGTCTTCATGCATTTACACTCATTCATCCGATTTATTTTATTCTTTTACATCTGTATGTGTTTTGTAAAAAAAAAAAAAAAAAAGTAATCAAACAGGAGTTGAAGAGAATAACAGGAAGTTCGATTCTGTCACCATATACGCATGTACTCCAAAAGAAATCCAGTAATGGACTGAAATGTTTAACAGTTATCAGATTTATATGGGCATGATAACAGGCTCACTGGAGGAAAAAAAAAACATTACATTACAAAGAGAAAAATTCCAAAATATTTGTTAAAGGTGAAAATTATGAAAGATGCCAGAAAAATTTACAGACAGAAAAATTAAGGTGAGATTAACAGAAGCATTCCTACATTTTAAAATACGTAAACTGAGTCCAGAGATTTCTTATTCAAAAAGATGACAACATTGAAACAGCAGTGATTTACCTGATAACCAAAGAATGCATCTATTTCAGTAAATATAAAAAATACATCAACAGACATCCATCAGTGATAGTGACCCATACTGTCTGAAATCAGTGAAACTCGGATTAAAGCGGCATATGACTTTCATCACAAATTTTTCTTCAAATTTGTAAAATCCCAGTGATACACTAATTATCACTAATCCATTAGTCTTTCCGTGCTTACACACCTAAATCATTTCCCTCACAGTGAACAACTTCGAAGATGACTCCATCACAAACAGTCTGTTTACATAAACCGATGCATCACTCGGGCCTTTTCAGAAATTTTGTTGCACAGTGCATTGTGGGAATGGGAATTCCACGCTGCAGCAATTTTGCTGTCTCTTGGTGAGTGCTGAACCCAAATGTGGCCTTTACCTCCGTCCTCGACTATACTCATTCTATAAAGTAACCCTAGTGGACTGTATAATTTTATGTTGTAGTGATCTGGCCCATTTTCTTGCTGAATTTGTGACAAAATGTTTTCGCTTGGTTGCCATGTTTGTTGCTGCTGCAGCTGCATTGAATTCCCATTCCCACAATGCACTGTGCAACAAAATTTCTGAAAGGACCCAAGCGACGTATTGGTTTGTTATGTAAACAAACGGACTGTTTGTGATGCAGTCATCCTCGAGGTTGTTCACTGTGAGGGGAAATGATTTAGGTGCATGAGTGCGGAAAGACTGATGGATTAGTTATAATTAGGAGATCAATGGGGTTTTACAAATTTTAAGAAAAATTTATGAAAGTCATACACTTCTTTAACTGAAGGCCGTTCATCCCATTAGTAACATTAAAAAGTGTATGACTTTAAGACTGAAGTCTTTAAGTAGTTAATGGAGTTGTGTTTGTAATATTTGTAATTGATGTTACTGATCCATGATTTATTGGTACCCATGATTGATTGATTATCCATGACTGAAACTCAGACTATATAGGAGGCCATGGGTTGTCTACTGGTCTTCAGCTGTGTCTGTCTCATCTAGGACCTCATCAAACCTGCATTTGGCATATCTAACCTGCCTGGGTCTGCCCCTCAGCCGCCCGTAGCCCCGCCCTCCTCCACCTCATCATCGTCAGGACAAAGTGGTGGCGCCTCCTGGCAGACCCCCACCTCCTCAACCAACGGGACGGTCCTGAAGACGTCTGCTGGCGTTGTGATCCCCGGAGGCTTCACACTTATGTCAGGTGGGTGGGCGGGGTCAATTTATGTGTAACTCAGGTGATCTGAAGACGTCCTCTGTCTGAAAATGACAGGCCAAGTCTATGGGCGTGTTTTCTTTGTGTTGTGTATTTAAATATTATGTATTTAATTTTTTTCCACACCTCAACCCACTCAGGTCCAGATGTGGAGGAGGTGGACAATGTAGAACATTGGTTGAATTGATACAAATAACAAAAATGACACTTTAGATGGTAGGGCTGCAACTAATGACTATTTCAATTGTCGACTAGCCATCGACTACTGTTACAACTAGTCAACTAATGGCTGACTAGTCGGATAATGAACTGCCAAAAAACCCCAATGGCTCTTATTTATATTCATTGCAGCGATAATATACTGTATCGTTTGACAGGGTGTCGGAAGGACAAATGAGGGTTTATTCCACAATGGTTGCTTTATTGGATGAACAGCATTCGTTACTGTCCACCATAACCACACCAGAATATCAGGGGAAAAAAATTAATGGGAAACGTAACTGCTGGCTCTGTCTCACTCCTCCACTCTCTTTTCCTGCTCTCACCTCTCTTGTGCACACTCGCTTACTGGCTCCGCCCCATACCTTTTTCCTCCACTCACCTATCTATCAGAGCCCCTTATACACTCAGTGTGTTACAAACAGTAACTGCCAAACTTTCAAACAGTAACATTAACAGAACAATTACTGCAGTGTCATTACAATACATGTCATGTTTAGAATTGACTTGGTAAGAGCAGCAGAATGTTACGGAGTACACCTCTGCTTTTAATTCAGAAAAGCTGTCCGTGGCTCCCATTCTCTTCTTAACACTGCATAAATATTATCATGAAATTGTCAGACAAAATGACAACATTACATAATTACTCTTTAAACTGTCATGATTCTTCATACACACATACAGTAATGGGCTCATTATTAGTATAGAAGCTAATTATCTTACAAAATCTAAAAACATCTTCCAAAACATATTTCATCTGCAAATGTTCATGCACAGCTGAACTGGCCCCATGGTAGGCCAGCCTCAGCTTACAGATCTTGCATGTCACAGTTTTCTTGGTTGTCACATATGAAATGTTCCCAAAAATTGGATCGTTTTTCACGTAGCCTTGCTTCAACCGGCTTTTACTGTTGTCCCTTCTGTTCCCAAGCGTTAGTGCATCAAAGACTTGGGTTAGTGAGATCTCTCACTTTGAGCTACTTCAAGTGGCTATGATGAAACTTTGTTTTGCATGGGGATGCAGCCCTATTAGGTGGAAACAGTAAAAAGCATGTATGTAAAGGTTCATGGATAAAAACAAGCCTGGAGTATATGGAACAAATGGATCAGGTTTTGGATCGGAGTCTTGTTAAGTCTGTCAACAGACTTACGTGTAAATTAATTTGAAACTCCAGCAGGACATTTGTGTTGTACACATGAATCAGGTGACACATGTCAGATGATGTCACAGATGATGACGTGTTTGTAGTTTGAAGCAGTCGATGTGTTCAATGGATCGGCTGGATTTTGAGTGGTTG
Source organism: Ostorhinchus cyanosoma (assembly GCA_029814465.1). Taxonomy (NCBI): domain Eukaryota; kingdom Metazoa; phylum Chordata; class Actinopteri; order Kurtiformes; family Apogonidae; genus Ostorhinchus; species Ostorhinchus cyanosoma. The sequence goes on from JAPTYQ010000001.1 coordinate 33,382,748, forward strand.
TTGGTTTCATTTTTCAGATGCATCATAAACCACACCCCTTTAACTAACCTATCTCTGGCCCCGCCTTCACCTCACCTGTCTCCTATCATGCCTCTGCCCCTCCTGCCCTGCTTCCTCCCCTGTATTTGTCTCCACTCGTTAACCTGTGGCCCTGCCCTGCCCCCTCAGGTGCTCCCATTCCTCTCAGTCAGCTTCAGGCTCCGCCTCTGGCCCTTCAGGGTCCTGTTGCCCCTGGCCCCGCCTCCACGCTTCAGGCTCCACCCACACAGCCAACCACGCTGCTCCGCCTTCCCGCCACAGTGTCACTGTCAGGTTAGCTCCACCCATCTCTCTGATTGGTCTGTGTCAGTAGCCATATGAAATAATTATGTGTACATAAAAGGTGATCAGCTGATTGGTCCTTTAAATTATGTCAGTTTGTTTGCCACGTGTTCAGATGTTCATCATGGTTGTAAGTTCAGGTGTTACTGATTGTTTCTTTGACCTGTTGTTACTAATATTGACTGATCATTTATTGAAAGTATTAAAAGTGAATTGAGTTATTATAATAAATGTGTGTCAGGGGGTGGAGTCTCGCCTCAGCTGCAGACCATCCAGGTCCAAGCAAGCAGTCAGCAGGTATCTACCAATCAGAGCTCTGACATCCACAGCCCCGCCTCCTCAGCAGGTAAGAAATAGACCCAACCCCACCTTCTTCTGTCTGTCTCTGATTGGCTGTGGGCCTCTGATTGGTCACCTGTCCATCTGTCGTGATTGACTGTTCCTCTCCATAGTCAGTCTTCCCTCCATCGTCTCCTCCTCGCCCTCCTCTTCCTCGGTCGCTGGTCACATGATGTACCCTGGGGGTCACACGGTGACACTGAGTGACGGCAGTCTTGCTGTGCTAAACACCTTCCAGCCCACAGGCCATGCCCAGTCACATGATCCAGGTATGAGTCCAGTTAATTCATATTTTAACAGAAGCAGTCAGCACTGGTCTAATAATCTATGAATCTACAAGTGACCAATGTCTATCAGATCATTAAGGCAAAGATAGACCATGAGTCAATGTGACCTTCATCAGCGCTCATCCCGTTCATGTAAAAAAAAAAATTGGAACATTGTTGGCCATTTATTTCAGGATATTAAAAATGTCTATATTCTAAAGTTAATGCATTGTACTCAACTAAAACATTTCAAACAGTTTTTTACTGTAATTTTGATTTTTACAGCTAAAAAATAGGTAAAATCATCTGAAAATATATGAATATTTCCTTTTAACATGGCGTATTTCTAGTGTATAAACATGAATGTGGTTCAAGTCACTCTGCGATGACAGTCATGGTGAAGACGCTGAATGGGCAGTTTTCCAAAAGATACTGACGTCCTTCAAAAGGACGATCGTTCACAGCTGGAAGGGCTGGTTGTGCAAAGTGTGGGCCAGAACAAATTCATGGGAAGTCAACTGGAAGGAAAAGTTTGGTAGGAGAAAGTGGACAAGCAACAGGCACTCCACATCCTGGAGAAGATCATTAAGAAAAGATGACCTAAGAACTGGAATGAACTTCACAAAAACTGGACTCAGACTGGAATTAGAACATGAAGAATCACTAGGACAAGACAAGTCCAGACCCACCTGGACCTGGTCTACTGCTCCCCGTTCCACAGTCCTCTTCAAAGTACATTTGTTACTTTATTTGTGAATCCAGTTCTCAGAGTACTGGTTTCTTCAAGTCCAGGGTTAAAGAATCCAGGGCTTCAGTCAGACCTTTGCAGATCCACTTCACTCCAAATACTGAATGAAAGCATGAACACATTTCTCAGACATTTGACACTTCTGGATTATAAATCCTTTTACTGATCTTTTCAGCTGTTCAAACTTTTCATGAACTCTGATTTCCATTAACGCTGATCATCCTTCAAAACAAAAAAAGAGGCTTCAAATATTTCCCTTGATGTCAAATGAATCTAAAACATGAAAATGTAACTAAATTATACAAACAATTAACTTTTCTACAGCTTTCTAGTTTTATAAATAAGCATCATAGGAAGTCACTGATATGTTTTTTTTGTGTTTTTCTTTGCCAGGCGCTGTCCCCCAGGTTTTCCTCACTTCTCTGCCTCCAGTCACAGCTCAGATCCCAGTTTCAGCAGTTCAGCTTCATCCGGTGAGAACCCCCCCCCCAAAAAAAAAAGTGAAGGCAAGGGGTGTTGTTTTTAGTTCATTTTGTTTAACACGCTAGCAATAGAACTATTGATTGAATTCATACAAAATTTGGTGTATAGATTGCCAGTGACCCAGAATAGAAGTGGTAATATTTTGGTAAAAGTAGGTCAAAGTTCACCTTTTTTTAAAATTAATTTTTACACCCTTTTTTTGCATTTACTTATAATAGGAGAAATCTCAAATGTCTATAAAAACATCAATTTTGTTTAAATTTACTTCAAACTTGGCACATATGTAGAGGCGATTGTTATACATCACTCTGACATAAAACTCAGGTATATGTAGTTTTTCACATTTTGGGTAAATTTGTTGGCAGTGGCGACTGCCACAGTACTGTGGCATGAAATGTCAGTTTGTCTAAAGCCACAGAACCAATCAAATGTTAGCATTTGTGCTCGAGCCAATCATGGATAGTGTTCCATGAACTCATTAACCTCTTGTTGCCACAGTACTGTGGTGATATATGGTAAATACTTCAGTGTATTCTTTTGTGCATTTTGTTACCACAGTACTGTGACAATTGATGGAAGAAACGACAAATTAGTGATAGTATAGACTAGGGATTATTGTTGTAAATGCTCTATATGTTTTATGGTCCTCTTTACCTATGTGGTCAGTGTGGCTGGAGAAGGTGGGCGGAGCCACATGTTAGATGTGCCATGTGGCGTCAGTTCAGTGTACTGAGTGCTGTGTTCTGAATTCCTCACTCTGAATGCTGTCCCAGTGGCTGATTTGTATCAATGTTGGATGTACCTACTGGCACACTTCATGCCATGCCATTATTTTTTTAACTTTATGAACATTATCACAACACAAGGGTGTATAATAAGCTACAATATGTGCAGGGTTTGTTGTGCCTGGTACCATTTGTTTATTTACAGATCCACATCAGTCAGCAAACCTGTTTGTTTACAGATGGTCAGCAGACAGGTTTATTTGTTTGTTTTATTTATTGTTTGTTTGTTTGTTTACAGATGGTCATCAGTCAGCAGACCGGTTCCAGCTCCAACCTGACAGAGTTGCAGGTTGTCAGTCTGGACGTCCACCAATCAAAAGATGACTGAGCGTCACATGACTCGTTCCCTCTGTTGTGATGGTGTCACTTCCAGTTAGAATTTTTTTTTTTTACCAATCCGGCGTCTACTTGACTGAAGGCTCTGTTCTATGATGGACACCTGTCAGTCGGAGAAACGCACCCTGGGAGTTCCTCCGTTTGATTAACGGCCGATGGATCATGTGACCACATGGGGAACGGTGCACTTAAGGACACTGGATCGTGTGATCAGCTGGAGTTTTTTTTACATTAAGTGTTTTTTACATTATGTAAATATTTGTCATCACTTATTGATTATTAACAGATGTACAGAAAGAATCGGATCAATAACCGGAGTTGAGTTCGAACTGAACTGAATGTTGGGATAAATCAGCTGGGTTTGTTTTTCCTCCACTGATGTTCATGATGAACAAGAATAAAACATCTTTGCACAGGTTGGACCTTTAATAAAATCTGTTTTTTGTAAATCATGTTTGATGTCATGGGCTGTTCACTACATTGATCCCAACATGATCTTAAAACTAGTCACTAACACTCAAACTGAAAAGCTCAATTAAAAACTAGTGTTGTCAAACTAAAGATTTTTAATCAGATTAATCATGATTAAGTCATTTTTAGTCTATATTGGTATTTCATTTTACATGAGCAAACCAATTCCAAAAAGGAGGGAATATATATATATGTATGTACCAAATGTACTTTGAAGACAATTGAAAACAAATTCAAAACCTTCCATTGAAGAATCAGAACCTGGGATTTGTATCCAGATGTGTACACTGATGACAGAAGCAGGTGATGTCACTCGTGTGGTGATGACATTGTACACCTCTTCAACACACTTCTACCTTATCGCCTTCTGTGGAGACAATAACGTTAGAAAACTTTCATGTGTTTATCACAAATTTAACACTTTCTCTGACCTGGTGTCTTTTTGCCTAAACCTTAACCATTTTATCAGCACAAATGTATCCATTATGTTGGATTTTAAACAAGTTAATGTCTTTTTCAGTGAAACTGATTTGTTCAGGTTCGTGGGTGACTGATTTGATGTATTAACTGTTAACAGATGTCAGATTTCCATTCATTCAGTGTTTAATGACTGAGTGAATGTACCAGGACACTGGCCATTCAGTGATGAAATATTTATGGAAAAGACCAAATTTAAAACATCAAAATTATAAATAGAAGTTGTTTTGTTTGATGTGGTTTTGGTCTTTTTTTTTTTGCAAGAGTTAAATTCCCACAGAGGAAAGAGAAACAATTTTATTAAATAAACTGTCATTGTGAACATTTATCTGATGTTAAAATGTGTCTGGACACATGATATATCAGTTTATGGAAACACACATAAGTCATATTTTAGTTTTTAAGACTTTTCAAAGTTCGCTTCAGATTTGACATTTTAGGAAAACACATTGTCCAGGTTGAAAAACCATCAATCTTGACTCAACAGCCAGATGTAGAAGAACTGGGATTCCTGCTCCTGTTCTAAACCTTCTGGAAGCGGAAAAAAAATTTGTCACATCAGTTCCATCTGTGATGGAGAGACCTCATTAAATCCTCTGGTGAAGAAAACAACAGATTCAGATTTTACTGTTTGCACAAATGTTCTAAATACTGAGGATGACAGATTCCCCGCATCCTCTGAAATGTACACCTATGTTCAAATGTGGGAGGGTCGTTTTTTTTTACATATATATACATGTGTTTTTGCTTCAGTAGATTGACAGAACAGGACAGTAGAGTATGGACGCAGTATGGACAGATGACCAGCAGGTGGCAGAGCAGCCTGATGAAAAACTCAGGGAAGATGAGGAGCTGCAGACCAGCATCAGCAACAACAGGTGGTTTTCAGTCAGTTCAGTCCATAGGAAACAGATGAAACTCTGGTGATTTCTTTTTATGCTTGTCTCAGCGTGAATTCAAAATTGAAAAATCATTTACAATAATTAACTAATGAATCTTACAACTGGTGAATGTTGTTTCCTGGGCTCGTTTTGCTGATGATGATACTGAACTGTGAGTAGTTGGTCTCAGACGTTTAATATGTACCAGGAAGTTCTCATACATCACTCATTGTTGTTTCCATTCAACCCAGACCAGTGGTCTCCATGACATGTGATGTTATCAAGATACAAAACCAAACCAACACCCTCATGCATTTATTACTATATCTGGTGCTCCTCCTTCTTAACCAGATTCACGCTGTCTGTGTGTTGGGATCTGAGCAAAGCCTTCTGCCTCCTGCTGGAAACAGATGGACTCTATCCACAGGGACGGAGTCTATTTGTCCTTGATAGGTTCAGGTCTTCTGACATCTGCCCCAAAATGCTGGTCATGTTTTACCAGTCAGTTGTAGTCAGTGCTCTCTTCTATGTTGTGCTCTGTTGGGGAAGCAGTATTAGACAAAAAGACACAAAACAGTTGGACAAACTGGAGTAAAACTCTGGATCAGCGTTTGGAAAGAAGCTGGACTCAATGGGGACCGTGGTGGAGAGATTCACACTGAGTAAAGTGGAAGACATCTTGAAAATCCAGATTATTCTGATTAAAAAAAACTAACAAAACACAAAATGTTTTCTTTGCTCAGTTTCCCACTGGGAATCAATGAAGTTCATCTCCATCTGTATCTTAAAAGAGGTTAAAGAGGGTCCTTTTAAATATTGCACTATTCTATCTATTGTCTAGTTCCATTATGCAACTCCTCACCTCATAACCATGACTGTATTCTATTACTGCTGCCACTGTGAATAGACTGACATGTACACTTTATATTCTGCAACAGTTCATTCTTTATACCGTTCATTTATTCTTATTTTTTTTACATGCATGGCATTTAACAAGGTGAGAGAGAAACAGTACCTCAATTCCCTGTACGTTCTGTGCATCTAGTGAATTGACAATAAAGAATCTTTGAATAAAGTTGTTATAAAGGTACATTTGCAAGTACAAGCCTGATGTCTCTCCTTTGAGTTTATTCTAATACTTGATACTAAATGAAAAGCTTTATATATATACTTCAGCCCAAAATGATTCAATACCCCTGTAAAATACAAGAAGTTCCTTAATTTTTTCAGTTACACATCAGTGGTTCACCTCAAATTTGACACAAATAGGACCTGCAGGCAAGTCTGGATCCATGACCAATTATGCTATGTGAAGTAACACTGTTAAAGGTGTTAAATTAAACTCTGAAAAAAGTCACCATGTCCAAAATTATTCATACCCCAGTGACAATAAGACAGGTAGCCATAGGATGTTCATACAAACCACTGTCTTTAAGGGTCTAAAGTGTTATATTGTTTCGGATATTTCTGAGTTTCTGTTTTTTAAACAGTTTTCTGGTTCTGGTTCAAATCAACACAAGACTTGCCATGGCAAAGACCAAAAAAACTCAGCGAGGACTTGAGAGCATGCCTTGTAAATGCCAAAAAGATAAGAAAAAGGTAAAAAAAAAAAAAAAATGAAACTGTCAAACAATTCCAGGTGCCAGTGGCAACAGTGCAAAGTATCATCAAGAAGTACCAAAAACTGATTATTGAGACAGGGATGAATAATTTTGGACAGTGTGATTTGTTTTTCTTTCACCCTGTTAAAGACATTTCTTTACACGTTCTGTCTTAAATAAATTGGTTATGGCTTCAGGTTTTCTTGTGTGTCCTACTTATAGCAAATTTGAGGTGAAATACTTATGTGTAACTGGAAAAAAAATTTAAAAATCCCTTGTATTTGAGAGGGGAATGAGTCATTTTGGGCTGAAGTGTATATACAGCTCTAGGAAAAATTCAGAGACCACTGTGATTTCCTGTGAAATCAGCATGTATACATGTATGACAGCCATTCCATTCATGTGTCTGTTAAATTCCAACACAAGCACACCTTATTCTATTGAATAAACACCTGATCCATGTCTTATTTAAGAAGGAGAAGCATAAACGCCACTACTGTGGCCATCACTATCTTCTTAAAACAGGCAACAACAGTGATATTAGTACCAAAAAAGTCATTGGAATAAAAAAAAACACCAAAAAAAAAAGAAAGAAAAAAACTATTGAAAACTCCTAGACCTCTACTCTGACAATGCTCCCAATCTCTGAGGACTGGGTCTTCTATCAGGACAATGCTCCAGTCCTCAGCTAAGTCAATAAAGGTGTGGATGACGGACCACCAGATGCAGACCCTGTCATGTCCAGTCCAATTTCCAGACCTCAACCCACTTTGAAAACTTCTGGAGGAACATGGATGGTCACAAACATTCGAACATTGCCGAGCTTCTTGAATTTCTCTGCCAGTAGCTGCATAAAGTCATCCAACAGCAGCGGAGGAGAACCAAGACACATGAAAACTGTCACTGAAAACCAGGGTTATTCCACCAAATACTGATGTCTGAACTTTTACCAAATTACAACATTAGTATTGTCTTGTTTAGAAATGAATATGAACTTGTTTTCTTTGCATTATTTGAGGTAGGCATCTTTTTGTTATATTGAGCGTGTGTCCTGTTCTGTAAATACATGCGCTAGTCTAAATAATATTTTTATTTGGAATTTGGGAGAAATGTTGTCGGTAGTTAAGAGAATAAAACAAAAATGTTCATTTTACTCAAACACACACACACATATAAATGGTAAAATTAGGATAAAGTGATCATTTTGCAATGGTCTCTTATTTATTTATTTTACAGAGCTGTATTTTTAGTATTACATTGTTACTCTTACGTTATGACTACGCCCGTCGCCTACAGTGACGTCAGCAGTGCGACACGTGCCTTTTCTCTCGCCGTGTTAGCAGTTAGCTGTTAGCACTACACGGGGCGAACCTCCAGTTTAGGTCTCTATAAACCCGGATTCTGTTTGAAGGCAGAAGCAGAGAACGATGGCCACAGCCGGGGCGCAGGGCAGGAAAAGGCTCCTTAAGGAGGAGGATATGACCAAGGTGGAGTTTGAGACAAGCGAGGAGGTGGACGTGACCCCCACCTTCGACACTATGGGGTTGCGGGAGGACCTGCTCCGCGGCATCTACGCCTACGGTATGCCGGGGCTGAGCGCGGCCTCCGTGGAGAATTAGCTCCGAGGCTAAAACTATTGGTCCATCACCTCGGTGGGCTTAATAGATTAGTTAAATAAATAGATTAAAATCAGATAAGATAGAGAGTTAGGATGTTATTTAATTGGATTGCTTCTATTTTCGTAGTTTTGGTTAAAGTAAAAGATTGCTTTCAAAGGCGGGCTCCTGGTCGTTATAGCATGACAAGCTAACGATACAAACAAGTTTAACTGCGTAGGTTAGCCGCTGATGGTTTTTGTTCACCTTAGTTTTATTTCCATTATTACATTTTTTATTTTACCGCCGCTGTTATCTCCCATTGATTCCGTTTTATCTCTACTGTATATCTGTTAATTATCCTTTTTTTAACTTTTGGTTTTGGCTCCATAGTCTGATCGCCGTTGTGGTCCTTTTGGTTTGGGGTTATTTCTTATAACCATGTTACCAACAACTTACATGCTGTTGCCACTGTTTGCCAGTTTCATACTGACACATTCAGATTCTCTATTTGAATGAATTTTACTATTTCTATCACGGATGATAATGGCTCGTTTTAATTGTTTCATTGCTAAGACTTTGTGGTTTTTTTGTTTAGTTTTTTTGCTGAAGACCACAGAAACAAAGAAAACGTAACTGAAGTAAATACCCTGTTGATAAACAGATGTTGCTGTTCAGTGAAGTCGAGTAAAAACTCAGGACATGACAGTGAACCCTGTGTGGATTATTATTATTTTTTAATTATTATTATTATTATTATTATTATATGAACGATAATGCATGTAGATGCACAAACATACATTATAGATGTGACTGTCTTTAATTGTCTGTTAGGTTGCAGAATCATTACAGTAAAGTTTTGATTAATGATTCAATAATTCAGCATGGAATAAATCACTTCATCAATATCATGCCACAAGTCCTTAAACAACAGAGCAGACAGTGGATACAGTCACCTTTTGGCTAGTGTTTAAGTTTAACACTACTTGAGTTAAGCTGTATATGTAAGTGTTGAATTAATTAGAATATTTGCTTTTAGATTGATATGAAAAATGCTTAATTCATAAATTAAAAGCTCAGTCAGTGCTTCTTTTCCTTTTCTAAATCAAATCACAATATATTGGTCTTAATTCACATGATGAGTATCATCCAGCCCACATTCAGTGTTAGGTCATTTTCTTTACTCCATGTTGATGCTAAACTGAAACCTTTGGACCAGACTTGTTTGTTTGAGAAAGATGTCCTAGACTTCAAGTGTCAGAGAAAGTGTCTCCAAAGAATCTATCCAGAAAATAGTTGACCTGGAATAATAATTTTTAGCTCTAACCTGTGTCCTGAACAATGATTCCATTCTCTGTTTGTATTCTGTTGACTTTTTAGAGAGTTGACTTGTCAGTAGTGTTTAGTAGATTGCTCTTTTAGATGCTTTGATATGCAATCTGGATCATAACCTGTTTTCAGGGTCTGTTACAAGGAGATTTATCTGGTAGGAAGTAACCCACCTTTGTGACCCTGAAATGATAGAGCTGAACCTGGAGAACCTCAATACCCTTTTAGTCCTGATCCAGGCACCTGTGGTTTCTGTGTGTTTCAGGGTTTGAGAAACCTTCTGCCATCCAGCAGAGAGCGATCAAACAGATCATCAAAGGCCGGGACGTCATTGCCCAGTACGACGACCTCTGACCTCATTATGACTATCACTCTCTGTTTACTACGACTTATACATGTATAACGCATCCTGTTTGATGTGTTCAGGTCTCAGTCTGGAACGGGAAAAACCGCCACCTTCTGTGTGTCCGTCCTGCAGTGTCTTGACATCCAGGTCTGTCATTTAGAGGCATTTATAGTTTGTCAAACTGGTTTCAGGTGATTTCAGGAAAGCTTTGTTAACTCACCTGTGGCAATGCATTTCCTGTTGGTAGGTGAGGGAGACCCAGGCGTTGATCCTTGCTCCAACCAGAGAACTCGCAGGACAGATTCAGAAGGTAATGTAATGTCCCTGTCCCCAATGAGCTATGTTCCGATTGGTCCGTACCTGTCTGAGGTGTTTTCTGATTCATTACCTGTGTCCAGGTGTTGCTAGCGCTGGGAGATTACATGAATGTTCAGTGTCACGCCTGCATCGGAGGGACCAACGTGGGCGAGGACATCAGGAAGTTGGACTATGGACAACATGTGGTTGCTGGGACACCAGGACGAGTGTTTGGTCTGTTTAACCTCTGACCTCTGAAAGCCAGTTAGTGGGCCTCTGGCCGAAGCAGCCAAAGGGATGCTAACTTGTTTGTTGTGGTTTTCCGCAGACATGATTCGCCGCAGGAGTTTGAGAACGAGAGCCATCAAAATGCTGGTTCTGGACGAAGCCGATGAGATGCTTAACAAAGGTAACACTGATCATGTGCTGAGAGTCACCTGGCAGTAAACACACCTGCACAGTCAGAGTCAACACACCTGGTCCTTATTGTCAAAGTTAATGTGTTCACAGTCAGGATAAAGCTGATGTTTTTGTCCTTCCTCTAGGTTTTAAGGAGCAGATCTATGACGTATACCGTTACCTGCCTCCGGCCACTCAGGTGGTCCTCATCAGTGCCACGCTACCCCATGAGATCCTGGAGATGACCAACAAGTTCATGACAGACCCAATCCGCATCCTGGTCAAACGGTAGGACAGCATGCATGTTGAGGAAAACCTGTAGACAACATGAGAATGATGTTCAGGTCTCAGTCAGTGTTGACCTTAGAACATGTGTCTCCTCCGTCTGTCAGTGATGAGTTGACTCTGGAGGGAATCAAGCAGTTCTTTGTTGCTGTGGAGAGAGAGGAGTGGAAGTTCGACACTCTGTGTGATTTGTATGACACACTGACCATCACACAGGCTGTGATCTTCTGCAACACCAAGAGGAAGGTCAGACACACCCTCAGTACAAGATGATGGTGGAGACGTCAGTATTTCTGTCCAGACACCTGAGTCTGTGTTTCTGTTTTTAAGGTGGACTGGTTAACTGAGAAGATGAGGGAGGCCAACTTCACCGTGTCATCGATGCATGGAGATATGCCTCAGAAGGAGAGAGAGTCCATCATGAAGGAGTTCAGATCAGGGGCCAGGTAACGCCTGACACAGTCGACATGGTGATAAAACACAGAGCAATGATCTTGTCCTGATGTTTATGGTTTGTTTGTTTCCAGCCGTGTGCTGATCTCCACAGATGTCTGGGCTCGAGGTCTGGATGTCCCTCAGGTTTCCCTCATCATTAATTATGACCTGCCCAACAACAGAGAGCTGTACATCCACAGGTACCATGCATCCCTCTGTATCAAGTCACTGTATGAGCATTTATTTAAAGTGACCTGATTGTGAAGCCCAGTCTAAGACTGGATGATCCACATCAAAACAAGGAAATGTAGGACTGGAGTTCACCGACTTTTTCATCAAAATCCGTCCTTAACTTTTTGAGTTATCTTGCTAACAGACAAACAAACAAACCCTGATAAAAACATAACCTCCGCTGTCCTATGCGGAGTTATAAGGTGAAACATAAATCAATAATGTGTCATTTTCTGCTGTCACACAGACTTGTGAATGCAGCATGGTGTGTTCAGGGTCCATGTATGTATTTTAAAGTGGCTGATGTAGTAAAACTCTGGGACCAGGTCTATGCTGAACCTACTGAACATGTCGTCGCTACATCACAACTCTGGTTGTAGATGTCGTTTAACCTGTGCTGTTTAATGGATGCATTAATGATTGGGGGTGCAATGGTACAGGTATCCCACGGTTCGGTCCGTACTTCAGTTCTTGTGCCACGGTTTTTGGTTCGGTTTCGTTTCATGTTTTGTGCGTACAGAGAATTTTTTTATTTTTTCTCCCAAAATTCTATTTTTATTTTGCTTGTCAACAAAAAACGAATTTCACAGTAGGAATAAATTCTCTGACTGTACTGAATAAAGTAACCCTTTCTTATTAATTTACTTGTATAGTCGTATAAAACACACACATGCACACGAGGCCCAAAGGTGGCTTTTTAAAATAAATTAATTCCTGTTCTGCATAGGGATGTAAAACAAAACAGCGCTATAAAAACACTGGCTATCTACACATTTCCTTGTAATAGTGTGTCATCTTATTGTATGTGTGCCAGAGTCCTGTACCCATGTGTTCTTAAAAGTGAGTAAAAATGAGACAATGTGCTTAATCGCGGATTGGGTCTGGTTGTGGATGTCATGTACACGAGTACGAGTGGATGCGGGTTTGGAAAAGTGGTGGATCTGCCCAGGACTGTGATGTGTGTTTAGTCTAAAGGCACTTCTCTGTCGCTGTCTCTCACTGAGGGGCGGGGCTTCCCTGTGCTGCATGCTCACATGCAGAGAGAGACCTGTAGGGTGAACTTTCGCCTTTCGCCACCAATGCAAAATCAATTCGAGAACCAAAGTACCATGGTTTACATTGCTGGATTGTCCCATGGAGGATGAACCGAACAGTTCTCGGATTTCCTGAGTACCGTTGCATCCCTATTAATGATACTGTTAAAACTCGGCTGTTTCAGATTAAACAAATTTAAGTCACAGTGATTCATGCCTGCTGGTTTTTCACTCTTTGCTGCTCTAAACGTCGTCTCTAATATTTTCACCTGGAGGCTTTGAAATTTTTTTTTTACTTCTGTTCTCAGTTTGTAGTTCCACAGGGGAATAGTAGATTAAAAAAAGTCCCATGTTCTTGATCTCATGGTTAAAGTATTTTCTTTCGTAGTAGTTTGATAGTTTTAAGTTTTTTGGGGTTTTTTTTATACTTAATTTACAATAAAAGTGGTTCCTGTTTGTTATCTAGAGGGAATCCACATATTAGCATGAGGTCCTCATACCATATTTTTGAGAACCTTGGTGCAGAGTAGTGTTTTACACAATTATTTATTGTTTATTATTCTCAGATCATCACAGACCTTCAACTCTTTGTATCAGACAGTTCATTGTAAACTTAATGTGACCTTTGACCTGCTTCAGGATTGGCCGATCCGGTCGTTATGGACGTAAAGGTGTGGCCATCAACTTCGTGAAGAACGATGACATCAGGATCCTGCGGGACATCGAGCAGTACTACTCGACTCAGATCGATGAGATGCCGATGAACGGTACGAACTCAGCCAATGGGAGGCGTTCGTCTAAGCGTCTGTGGGAGTTTGTGTCTGAAACTTCAAAGTCTAACATGTTTGTTTTCTCTCTACAGTGGCTGATCTGATCTGATTGATCTGAAGTGGAGCCGCTTTCTTTTATTTCTTTTCGTTATTTTTTGTTTTTAACAGTTTTAGGACAAACCTTATTTTGTTGACTGTTGAGTGAAGACAACTGTAAAACCTGGATTTGTTTTGTAAATAAAGTTTTTTGGGTTCACCGAAGAGGCTTTCCTAAAATTTATCATGTCTGTTGTGTTTTTACATGTTTGAGTCTTTACCTTGTATAATCTTCGCGTTGCATTTTATAATAAATTAAGTGGAATTAAAGTAACACAATATGCTTAGAAAGCAAGGAAAAGTAAAATCTAAAACTATTAAAAGGTACAACTTAAAACATCCTATTTAATGAATGTTCTCTGACCAGATGTGATCATCGAAATGACTCATGTTTATATTTAATATTTGATGCCCATTTACCTGGTTTTTCTTACTTTTCTATAACATTCTGCACCTTTTGGACCTGTTCAGGTGTTCAGAGACTTGTTTCCAAAAGTGATCATATAATAATATGTACAGTACAGGGAGTAATAATACAACCATTTATTTTAATAAACATTTAAATATGTGATTGAAGCAGCGTCTGGTAGAACAGTGGTTAAAGCTGAACATTTCGTGCTCAACTTCACCGCTATAAAATAAATATAGAAAGACCACTTTAAAAACCAACTTATTTTCACTGGTTCACTCATCTCCTGACCAATCCGATTTATCAAAGATCAGTACATGTGAACACAATCTGTGAGAGCCATTTAATGTAGTTTATTTACAGCTGAACATCAGGAACCCAACAGGAGGGATGGGTTTCAGACACCGCTGAGGGGCTTAAAGGGTAGAGATGGGTATAAAAGCATTTTAAAGGGTTTCAGAAGATAAATACAGGGAATGAAAAGGACAGTCCTGGTGAATAAAGATTAGAGTATCAGCAGACATCTGAGGGAGGAGTGAAGTATAGAATGGATTGGGATTCAAAGGGTACCTTTAAAGGGAAGAAAGCAGGGTATGGTGGGACTATCAGCGAGTTAGGTAGGGTGAAGTATCGGAGGGTTATAATAGGGTATGGTGGGGTATCTGAAAGTTACAGTGGGGTATGGTGAGGATTTGGAGGGTTATAGCGGGGTATAATGGGATATCAGAGCACTATTTTAGTGTATCAGAGGGTTACATTGGGTATGATGAGGTATCAGAGGGTCCTAGTGGGGTACGATGTATCAGAGGGTCATGGTGGGGTATGAGGTGGTATCAGAGGGTCACAGTGGGGTATCAGGGTTATGTTGGGTATGATGGGGTATCAGAGGGTTATATTGGGTATGATGATGTATCAGAAGGTCATGGTGGGGTATCAGAGGATTATTTTGGTGTATCGGACCGTTACATTGGGTATGATGGGGTATCAGAGGGTCATAGTGGGGTACAATGTATCAGAGGGTCATGGTGGGGTATGAGGGGGGTATCAGAGGGGTATGGTGGGGTATCAGAGGGTTATAGCGGGGTATGCTGATGTATCAGAGGGTTATGGTGGGATGTGATAGGGTATCAGAGGACTATTTTGGTGTATTGGAGGGTTACATTGGGTATGATGGGGTGTCAGAGGGCCACAGTGGGGTATCAGAGGGTTATATTGGGTATGATGGGGTATCAGAGGGTCATATTGGGGTACAATGTACCAGAGGGTCATGGTGGGGTATGAGGGGGTATCAGAGGACTATTTTGGTGTATCGGAGGGTTACATTGGGTATGATGGGGTATCAGAGGGTTATGTTGGGTATGATGGGGTATCAGAGGGTCACAGTGGGGTATCAGAGAGTTATGATGGGTATGATGGGGTATCAGAGGGTCATATGGGGTATGACGTATCAGAGGGTCATGGTGGGGTATGAGGGGGTGTCAGAGGGTTATGTTGGGTATGATGGGGTATCAGAGGGTTATGTTGGGTATGGTGGGGTATCAGAGGGTTATACCAGTGTATGTTGATGTATTAGAGGGTCATGGTGGGGTATGACGGTATTACGGCGTACAGGGGTATCAGAGCTCTGGAAACCCTGATCAGCTGTTTGACATCATCATGACGTCTGATTATCTGCTCGTACATTCACATCTGTGGACATCTGCACCTGGAGGTAAAGACAGCAGCGTCGTCAAGCAGCGAAGAGGAAACTGAGAAACAATAGTCTGAATCCAAGAACCAATAGGAACGAGGCAACAGTCATGATCTGGCTGATTCACCTGGTCACACCTGGACTCCATGTGACAGAGGACGCAAAGCAGGAAATGTTGACATCCACATGTTCTATTGGAAATGTTCTGAGTTCTGCTCTCTATGTTCGGCGATGTTCTGTTGGCATGCGTGATGTTCCCTTTTCCGCTCGGTGATTCTCGTGGTTCCGTGGCTCAGCTCATAGTCTAAATGCTGTACAGGACGTCGTACACACTAACACTGGTTCACTCCATATGTTCTCTTATCAGGTAGAAACATTAGACTTTTATTTACATGTCAGTGAGATCCAATCCTGCACATTATTTAAGGACGTCTGACAGTTTATTTAAAGGAGTGATATTTTGCTTTTTTAAAAAACGGAATTATGCATTTTCAAACATTTCCCTGTGGTCGACATAAACTGTAAATGCTCTGCTTTGGTCTGAATTCTTCTTTAATTCAACTCCTCAGGTCCATCTTTAACCCTATTTCTGAGTAATGACACCAGAAAGGTCATTTTGAGCGCTGGCCCTTTAAAAGTAAATGAGCCCCTTCACACCCCGCCCCCTCCAGGTTATTGGCTGTGCTGCTCTGTCCCATTAATTCAACAACTGAACTTTTGAGGTAATCGGCTCGAAGTCTGGACATATTTTCAGTATGGACTACAACCGCTGCTGCTGACAAACAATTATGTCGTTCTCTGAGAAATGTTGGTCGGAAGTCTTGACCTTATATGTGCAAATATCGTGGTGTAACGGTTATAAAACGTAACAAATTAAGAAGGAATTAAAACGGGTTGTAGAAATTCACTATTTTTGCTGGAGTGAATATAGCTTTGCAGCACCTGGAGGATTTAAATTCAAATTTCCTGAACTATTAGGGTCCAAATACACAAATAAATGAACCAAAGACTAATAAAAGTGGGTTTAGCAAAATATGACCCCTTTAACATCTAATCTGACAGAATCTAGACTAGTTTGCAGATCGCGCTGGTCCAAATTAAAGTTGTGTTCAGATCAAACCTGAAGCACTTTTCACCTCGTGTTACTCAGAAAATAACATCGGGATCATATCTGCAAGATTTCACAACCTGTGTCAGCCTCGTCCAACCAGGGACCATATCGACATGTCGTCCATTTATGTCTGACGTCAACAGGAAACCGTTGTCCTGCTGTATTCACGTGGTGCGAACATGGAGAATCGCACAAATTGTCATCGCAACACTGTTAGCGATAAATAACTAAAGAGACAATAGACAAAGAAAGTCCAGGGAATGTTGGACCAAATCTCAAGGGAAACACCTCATCTGAACACCATTAAATATTGTTAGAAGACACTAAATGCCAGCATTCATCCTCTTCTACTACTGTTACTGTTCAATACCAGGTGTAAATGAATTGTGTCTTTACCTGGTGACGTGTCCGAACACACTTTAATGTTGGACGTACATCAACATGAAGTTACTGAAAACCACAACAGTTGAGTTGGTGAAACAACACGAAGTTAAGTTTACCCTGAAAGGCTGAAACATCCAGCTAAAGAGATGCGTGTTGATGCTAATTTAATCATTGAGGGTTTGTTGGTTGAAGTGTTTCCGTGCTAACGTTACCAGCTTGGTCTCGATGCTAACGTTAGTGTTTGTGTTTTGATTCTACATTAGCGGTCACATTTCGATGCTGACATTAACATTCATGGTTCGACGCTAATCTTAGCAGTCGGTGCAGGTGTGGATCTCACGGTTTGCGCTGTGTGTTTATGTGTGCGTCTGTGTTGTGGTTGTTGGTCTCTGTGTGTCTTCAGAGTCTGAAACATAAATACATTTTTGTTTCGCCGTTTTTCTGTTAAAGTGTGTTTACATCAAAGTCCATGTCTCTGTCAGCAGGGGGCGCCGTCCTCCTGCACAAAGTCTCTATAGACAGGCGTGACACCTGGCAGGTCGTGAAGCCCCGCCCACTCCTTGGCCTGCAATTGGCTGCCGGCGGCTCAGACAGATGACTCGCGGGCCGTCTTTGACCTCAGAGCTCCGGCCCGGCTCAGGAAGGGGAAGGTGGTCCCGAGGCAGCCGGACGCCACAGTGAGACCCAGACTGACCCAGGCACAGCAGATGGACCAGCCGTAGCCGTGATCAACGTCAGACGGAAGACCGTAGATGAATGGAGGGTTCCTGGAGAGGTCGTAGGTCACACTGGCAGCGTACGTACAGAGGGAGATGGTGCAGAAGATCCCTGAGGAGAGACCAGAACCAGGACTGAAGAAACCACACGCACAAAGTCATCCAGGTGTGTTATTTAGTCATCCAGGTGTGTTAGTCATCCAGGTGTGTTATTTAGTCATCCAGGTGTGTTAGTCATCCAGGTGTGTTATTTAGTTATCCGGGTGTGTTATTTAGTCATCCGGGTGTGTTATTTAGTTATCCGGGTGTGTTAATTAGAGTCATCCAGGTGTGTTATTTAGTCATCCAGGTGTGTTATTTAGTCATCTAGGTGTGTTATTTAGAGTCATCCAGGTGTGTTATTTAGAGTCATCCGGGTGTTATTTAGAGTCATCCGGGTGTTATTTAGAGTCATCCGAGTGCGTTACCTGCCATGAGGAACAGCAGTCCGGACACATGCTGCGTCAGACTTTCCTCCCAGAAGAAACCGACTGATACTACGATGCTGCCACACAAGAGGACAGCTGCTGCCATCCCGAGGAAACCTGCCGTGATCCGCCGCAGGTCTGTAAAACAGGTCGAATCCAGGTGAGTCATTAATATGCATATTCAGCCAACTATGACTGAAATGGTGAAAGGATCTGATCCTGAATCAGACCTGGATTCAATATCAGACAGCATAGATTATTGATTGGCTGCTTAAGGCCCAATGACGACAGGACCTGAGGTGACCCATCTGTGCCCTGTCCTGACGTGTGACCCCAGATCCCCCCTTACCTTCACCTATCTGGATAGACCTCCTCACACCCACCAGATGGACCCTTCAGCAGTCTGCATGTACCCCCACCCTACTGCATCCCTACAGATTGGAATTACATCATCCCCTGTGCTTAGACGGGGGATGCCGGGACATTAATCCTTTTGCTTCACCGATTGTTTACTAACTGATTACTTGACTGTTTGTTTATTTTCATTGTGTTTTTTTTAAATTTTTTTTATCAATTCAACAATTTCTGTAAAGCCCTGTGAGGTGACTTTGTTGTGATACTGGGCTCTATAAATAAAATTTAATCGATTATTGGTTACAGATTGTACTGGATGATAAATGACTTTCTCATTTTTCTGCAGCATTTTTTGCTGCTTGTCACTCGTCACCATAGAAACGTACCATGACACTTTTATGTAACATGGACCGTAGGGGGTTTGTAGGAGATGGTTTCCGTGACAACACTTGGTGTGTTTCCTGCATCTACATATCATTACATTTCAGTTTGTGTGGTATGTGTCTTTGAGTGTAACGTGTCACGTGTGGGTGTACATGTATGTGTGTGATGTGTGGGTGTACATATACATGTGTGATGTGTGGGTGTACATGTATGTATGTATGTGATGTGTGGGTGTACATATATGTGTGTGATGTGTGGGTGTACATATACATGTGTGATGTGTGGGTGTACATGTATGTATGTAATGTGTGGGTGTACATATATGTGTGTGATGTGTGGGTGTACATGTATGTATGTATGTATGTGATGTGTGGGTGTACATAAATGTGTGTGATGTGTGGGTGTACATATACGTGTGTGATGTGTGGGTGTACATGTATGTATGTAATGTGTGGGTGTACATGTATGTATGTATGTGATGTGTAGGTGTACATATATGTGTATGACGTGTGGGTGTACATGTATGTGTGTGACGTGTGGGTGTACATATATGTGTGTGTGTGATGTGTGGGTGTACATTTACGTGTGTGATGTGTGGGTGTACATATACGTGTGTGATGTGTGGGAGTACATACACGTGTGTGATGTGTGGCTGTACATATACGTGTGTGATGTGTGGGTGTACATATACGTGTGTGATGTGTGGGTGTACATGTATGTATGTGATGTGTGGATGTACATATATGTGTGTGATGTGTGGGTGTACATATATGTGTGTGATGTGTGGGTGTACATATATGTCTGTGATGTGTGGGTGTACATGTATGTATGTGATGTGTGGGTGTACATGTATGTGTGTGATATGTGAGTGTACATATATGTGTAGGTGTACATATATGTGTGATGTGTGGGTGTACATGTATGTGTGTGATCTGTGGGTGTACATGTATGTGTGTGTTGTGTGGGTGTACATATATGTGTGTGATGTGTGAGTACATGTATGTATGTGATGTGTGAGTGTACATATATGTGTGTGAGTGTACATGTATGTGTGTGATGTGTGAGTGTACATGTATGTGTGTGATGTGTGGGTGTACATGTATGTGTGTGATGTGTGAGTGCACATGTATGTGTGTAATGTGTGGGTGTACATGTGTGTGTAATGTGTGATATGTGAGTGTACATGTGTGTGTGTGTGTGTAATGTGTGATGTGTGTGTGTGTGTGCGTGTACATGTATGTGTGTAATGTGTACTGACGCAGCAGATGCCACTCGTCCTGTTGGATTGTCCTCGTCAGGTTCAGAGGGATGTTCCGCAGTCTGATTGGCTGAGAGAAATGGTACTTCACAGCAGTGCAGCGATCTGCGATACCTACAGGTACACAAACAAACAAACAAACAAACACACATACATAGACATGTGACAAACATGATGAGGTCTGACAAGGTCGGATGTGGTCTGACTTTCCCAGCCTGACCTCCAGACCTTCACATCATGATGACAGTCAGACCTGCAGAGACCAGAACCCAGACCAGCCCATGGGTTTACTGTGTGTGTGTGTGTGTGTGTGTGTGTGTGTGTGTGTGTGTGTGTGTGTGTGTGTGTGTGTGTGTGTGTGTG
>JAPTYQ010000001.1:33412266-33422591 GCA_029814465.1 Ostorhinchus cyanosoma
GTGTGTGTGTGTGTGTGTGTGTGTGTGTGTGTGTGTGTGTGTGTGTGTGTGTGTGTGTGTGTGTGTGTGTGATGCATTGTGTAATTTGTGCATCATTTTGGTCCATATCATTCCGGTGTTGCTCCAACATGTTTGTAAGGTAAATACTAGTCCACATGTTCCTCACTGTACATTCATCTGTGACGCTGACCTGTTTCATTCATTCGTAGCCTGTGGCCTCATTTGTCCAACAAAATTTTACAATAAATCCAAATGTTTTTAACTATAACGTAACTCTGAAGCATCTGTAGAAATCAGACTCAGAGTCTGGACCAGAACATCCCAGACTTGCATTGATTCTACACTGTCTGAACCAAGCATTTCATTCAATTATTTTCACTAAAATAACAGAGATTATGCAGGTTAAATATAATAAAACCAACACTAGAGAATCACTGTCCACACACTGGAATAAACAGGTTGATGGGAAAAGATCACAATGCAACACTGTGAAAAACCACAGTACAGTAATTGACAAAACATTTAAAACAATTGTAGCTGAGGGGGAGAGTTCTGCCTGAACTGTTATTTACTGACATGTACTTCATCAGTTCAGACACTTAGGATTCACACCTGAAGAACATGGATCAGTTTCAGAGACAGTTTATGAAATCACTGACAAACTGTTTATTTCTGCTTCTCACATTGTTACAACTAGAACGGCAACTAACAAGTACTCTTACTGTCGACGACTATTCTCACCATCAGACAAAGAGCTGTTTGTCAAATGTCAGAAAATGGGAAAGAATGACCAAAAAGATGTCATACTCAAATATCTGGATCAGTCCAAAACTGCCTAGTTTTGACCATAGAAGAGCAAAGGGAAAGTCTTGACCTTATATGTGCAAATGTTGTGACGTAACTAGTCATAGACGTAATAAATTAAGAAGGAATTGAAACGGGTTGCAGAAATCCACTCAATTTTTGCTGGAATGAATATAAAGATAGCTTTGCAGCACCTGGAGGGTTCAAATTCAAACTGTATGAACTCAGGATGTAAACAATTAATCGACTATCGATTAATTGTCAATAAGGATTTGCTCGATTAAATTAGATTAATTGTTGGTTAATTGCCCTTTTCCGCGGCAGTGTTTCAGCTTCGTTGCTGTCGTTGAATATTGGGGCAGTTGTCCACCTGTCTACACCTGTCCTCACCTGTCCTCACCTGTCCTCACCTGTCCACACCTGTCCACACCTGTCCACCTGTCCTCACCTGTCCACACCTGTCTGAAGGCTGCTGGCTTGTCCCAGCTGCGACTCTGGGACAGTCATGGAACTGGATCCTAGCATTGATAAATGGCTTTAGGGCCATGGTGGAGCACAGCGTTTCCACTGGTACAGGTTTGCATCTTTACCACCAAACATTCTATCAAAAAAAAAAAAAAATCATCACTGTTACATTAGACTTATTATAAATATGTATAATATATAATAGATCAGGACAAACGTCCCGCCCCCTCAAATGAATGTTTGTGATGCTTTAGAAGGGAAAAGATAAATGAGCATAAAGTTTCACTTTAACTTCTGCAGGGGCACAGGCAGCACCGCCCCGTGTGCGCGGTTACTGACTGAAACACGGGCACATGCCACCCCCCACCTCAGCTGAACTGATCTAAACCCAGTCAGTAAACACTCTAAAACCAACGTAAATCCAGTCTAAAACCAATCTAACCCAGACCAAAACCAGGCTGCTACCACTCTAAACCCAGTCTGAATCTAATCTAAATCAAATATGAACCCCAATCTGAAACCTGTAAAATCCCTGTATGAAACCAGTGTAAACCCAGTCTGAAAACAACATAAACCCAGTCTGAGGCCCAGCTTACACAACAACACTCCTGGGTGAAAATGACAAAATATTTGATCAGATGTGCCTTTCGTTTAGATGTTAACTGTGTTTTGGGGATTGAAAATGCTAAACTGATCTTAAAACGTTCCTCTCAGACCATCTAAAGGGTTGAAAACACAAAACAGGCAGCAGTTCAGGAAAACAACATGTCAGATTATTTCCCTGCAACAGACCTTCAAGTTGCCGTAGCCGCTTTAATTTGCATCCAAGAGTAATTTCAACAATTGTCACGAATTTTTATAGAGAATAGCAAAGAGCAGAGAAAGCATGTGAACTACCTTCATCAAATTATTGATACATCAGTACAGCGGAGGTGAAGCAGACAGACCTGGGAGGACGAGTCAATGCTGGGACAACTGGTTAATGGAGTAGTTAACGACCATGCATGGCATAATTTATTAAAATAATAAGAAATTCCACACACTTTTGCATGTCTATCTGCATGCAGATTTTCCCCCAAAACGCACGTCTAAACGGGGAATTAAAAGTGAGAATGCAACACCACTCTTCTGTGTTTGGTTCAGATCGTTACCTTCTGAATGTAGCCTGAAACCAACATGAACCCAGCCTGAAACCAGTACAAACCCAGTCTAAACCCAGTTTGAAACCAGTCTAAACCCAGTCTGAAACCAGTCTAAACCCCGTCTGAAACCAGTCCAAACCCCGTCTGAAACCAGTCCAAACCCAGTCTAAAATGAATCTAAACCCAGCCTGAAACCAACATAAACCCAGTCTGAAACCAGTCCAAACCCAGTCTGAAACCAGTCTAAACATAGCCTGAAACCAACATAAACCCAGTCTGAAACCAACATAAACCCAGTCTGAAACCAGTCTGAAACTAACATAAACCCAGTCTGAAACCAGTCCAAAACTAGTGTAAACACAGTTTTTTGTTTGTTTTCTTCTTCAACTCAGTTGGTATGAGCCTGTGTTCTGATCCAGTTTTATCACTGGTACTGAATATTGATAAGTCAACTCAATCCTGATCATTAACATTAAATCAAGTGAAACAGTGAATGAAAGGAAACATCTGCAATAAGCTTTCAACTATGTTAACATGATGTGAATACAATACATACACTGAAAAAAAAAAAAAGTTGGGCGAACTCAAAATTTCATGGCAATAAACTTTGATCAAATTTTAAGTTGGGCAATTAAACTAAATAATTTATGTTTTGCTTTTGAGTTTACTCAACTCTGAATTCAGATTTTTTTCAAATCAACCTTATAACTATAATCAGCTTATAATTTTACATTGTAATAACTTTCAATCCTTTCTTCCAGGGTGCAATTTCCAGAGGCTTAGTCATGAAACAACAAGCAATCAACAGGCCTAATTCTTTTTAAGTTAATGATATGCCCTATCACATATCGAACAGTTGAATATTCATCTTTAATGCCAACTGAAAATACATGAAACATTTAATTTTCTATGACGGCCACAGCTGCGATGTGGGAGTTGGTCTAATTAAGTTTCAGGACCATGGATAGGGGCCGATCACACTAACATGGCAGAGGATTTATAGTGAATGGGGGGCAACTAAGTCAGGCTGGAAAACAGAAGATAAAACCTAATCGATTAAGATGCAGTTGAACATGTACTTTGGCACCTGTAGATGTACGTCTGTACTAGTGATGAGCAGATCAGCGGGTTACCTGTGGGTGGGGTTGGGGTGCGTCAAAAAAATGTCACTTTCAGACACAGAGAGGGAGAGACACTGATATATACAGAGACAGACAGGTGAGGTATACAATGTACTAATGAATGTGAAATTCATTCATCAGAAGTATAGATGTAAAAACCAGAGGGGTGGGGGCTGATCCTCAGAGCCAGCCCATCCTTCAAGCAAACTAAGCGGTGGCTTAGGGCCCTGCAGCCTACAGGAGGCCCACGGTCACTAGGGGGCCCACATTCATTATTAGAGTTGAAGCGGTGAGACCAAGAAGTTACTTGTAATGTCTACACCCTTACATATAACGCTTTTATTTTGACAATTCGCAGCACGCCAAACTCCAGATAATGGTTGGAGCGTATAAAGGCACTGTTCTGTCTATGACTTACAGTCATGTGCCACTTCAGAAAAACAAACATGAATGTACAATGCTAGATAAACTACTGCCACAACCACACACTCACTTGAACTCCCAAAAACACAATAAACCCAAGAACCCCCGCACATAACACAGAACAGAACACAGAACAGAACATAGAACAGAACATAGAACAGAACACAGAACAGAACATGGAACAGAACATAGAACAGAACACAGAACAGAACATAGAACAGAACACAGAACAGAACATAGAACAGAACATAGAACAGAACATAGAACAGAACACAGAACAGAACATAGAACAGAACATAGAACAGAACATAGAATGTCAAACACCCACAGAGCAATGCGGCCACATTCCCGCAGCCCGCCGCCACATCAAGTGTCATTCCGTTTGATTTGTTGATGACCTGCCAACCTCAGACTGTTTTATTGGGGCTATTGCAGGCCTCAGAATAAAATTCCCGTATCACTTTAAATTAAGTTAATTAAAGGTTGTTTCCAACTTCACAGTGTGGACTCCAGCTCAAAGCAGCACAGCCACAATGAGACTGCAAGTGAAAAGTGCCAACTCGGAATGTTGGCTTTCCCGCATTTCATAACAAAGAAATAAGAGTTAGCAGAACTGTCGTCCCTTCTATTGAACCCCAACTTATAGATAGAATTATTAACAACTCACCAAATGGTTTTGGAGCATACAACTGGCTTGCTTTGTTGTGCTTACTCAGATTATTGCTTTAAATGCCAATAATTTATATTTTCAAGTTTTACCAACTTAAAGGTAATGTGAAGACTATCCAGAATCTTCCGTGTTTTTCAGGGACAAAGACTCTGCTTCCCATGAGCACTGTCAACTACTGTCGTAAGGGCATAACTCTGGCAAAGGTGTGCATTTGTTTTGAAGCTAATGAAGGAAGAATGGACATTCTTTACAACTCTGCATTTCTTTTTTCAAAACAACTTGCAGGATACAAAGCGATGAGGTAAATGTAGTTATTTGTGTTACATAGCACTATTGTTGGAAATGAAATAAGCAAACTTCATAAAGTCAGTTTGTAGCGTAGTTTAGTGTCCAGAAGATGAGCAGACTATCTGTTTAGTGTTACTCACAGACCAGTGCTCTAAGATGTGTCCCAATAATGTACATTTGCATTCAAGCATTTTCAGAGATTACTTCAGTCATTCAACATCTTCCACATTTATTAGCAGTTCAACACAAGCTGTGTCAGCCTTCTACATTCACAGAGTAATTTCTTCAGAAATTGCGATTCTACTTTTATAACGGTCTTGTTCCTTCAGGGCAGATTAGTATCCAGGCCCTGGCATGAACATTTAACTCCATACAGAACCATTTCAGTCTCACCTTACAAAGCCCTTAGTTTGGACTGAAACAATGCTCCAAATAAAACAGATTACCTACACCACAGAGCGGCGAACACAGAAGCGTTTACTAAGTGTTTGACTGAGCTACCAACAGATGCATATGAATAAAGAACAGAAGCCTTCTATACATGTCTACAAGGAAGAGGGACAACTCCAGCTCTGTTTTCATTCCTTTTAACTCCCTTAGTTCACTCCATTGGTTGAAAGCAATGCAAAGGTTTACCCATGTTTTAGCCCGTGCTCTATCCCTCTCCCGTTTATCTTTCCTCTGCGCTTCTTTTTGCCAGTCCGGCTCCAGTTGCAGTGTCCACCATTATAACAAAAATAAACCCAAGAAATCCCTTTCTTTAGGAAAAACGACAGATCTTACTTTTCACTCCTTCAGCCTACTCCTCACTGCTAAAATCAGCGTGGTGTTGTCATAGAGACGCAAGTCTGCTGTTAATCAGTCTGGTCCTGTCCAACCCAACCCGGGAAGCTGAGAAATAGCATTGGGAAATAACCTATTTTGGTGCTGATAATCTCATTTTAAGTTGTGGACTACGATCAGGCATATATATAAAAGAAACTTTTTCAATATATGACCTTTAACCAACTGTTTTAGGCTAAAAAAATATAAGTTGGATTTTTTTGCAGTGTAGACACTCACTAAACTACACATTGAACTACACGTAAAAGTACATGTTGAACTACACGTTGAACATGGGAGCGTTAAACTACATGAAAAGTACATGTAGAACTAAGCGTGAACTCCATGTTGTTAAATTACATGTTAAACTACACATTGAACATGAAAAGGGCACATTAAACTACATGTTAAACAACATATTACATGGGTTGAAACACAGACAAACCAGGTCTTCACTGTCATCACAAAAACATGACAAAAACACATGGAGCCAATTTTATCATGAAACATTTTAAACTGACAGGTAAAGCATATCACAGATTTACCTTCAACTGTACTGAGTATGTGTACACATGTATATATATGAACATACATGTACACACATATACATACGTGCATGTATATGTCTGTGCATGTACGTGTCTAGTTAATTCAGTTCCCCAGGACGCTTTGATTCTTCATCATTTTACACAAAGTACTGATCGAATCCCTGTGACTCCGACCTTTCACCTCCATCCAATCACTGAAGGGTTTGTGCAAATGTGACCAATCGCTGTAGTCTCCGGTAAGTTGGACCAGTCAGATCAGACGCTGATCCATACGTCACGACTCACTTCACCAGTTGTTCCTGACCTGAAGATTTAACTCTTTCCATCTGATTCACTGTGTATTTGATTCATTTACTGTAAAACATTAAAAACATCATGATGTGAAACAACATGAATCCATTTCAAACTGAACTCATTTAAAACTGAATCCATGATGCATCACAACCAGGAGCCCAGAGAAGAACCCACAGGAACATGTGTACAAGTATATAAGTGTACAAGTATTTATGTGTACAAGTATATAAGTGCACAAGTACAGATGTCACGTGTACTTCATGTTGTGTTGACTGTGTGTTATTCATGCCTGTGTGTTTATTTAGACACTGATGCGTTCAGGTACCTGTATGAACATGTGTAAACAGACTCTGTGATGTGTTTGTGGTGTGTTCATGGGTCTGTGTGTCTTTGTGTGTCTCTAGACGCACTGACCCCGGTCGATGAGCTTGTCGATGTCCGGGTCCAGGCCCTTGAAGTAGCACTTCCTCCAGAGGCCGGAGTGCGTGGAGAACAGCGGCCTTCCGCACTCGGTCTCCAGGATGCCCATGCCCAGGATGGCCCTCCAGTTCTCCAGCAGCTCCTCCTCTCTGCTGCCCACATGCACGGGCTTCATCAGCGCCACGTCCCGCTGCCGAGCGCTGCCGCTGCTGGTGTCCACCAGTGGCAGGTGGTAGATGGGCATCTCCCGGTTCTTCTGATCGTTGGAGTCGGATCCGGTTCGGTCGCAATTGTCCTTGTGCCTGCGGGTGTCGGTCTCATACCAGTGGTCGGAGGAGATGGCGGTGACCAGCAGCAGCAGAGACAGGACGCTGAGCGCCAGGCTGACCGCGGACACCGTCACCGTCACCGGCCGGGCGCGCTCCATGGCCGGGCCAGGGACATGGACCGGGCCGCTCCCGCTGCCGGTCCCGGTGCGGGTCCCGGTCCCGGTCCCGTCGCTCGCTCGGTTCCCACCGCTGTTCCCGTTACTGGGCATCTTCTGCTGCCATCCTCGCGCTCGTCAGCCGTTCCCCGTTTGCCCTCGAGAGCGCGTTGTCATGCCGACTGACGGACGGACGGTCACGGCGCGTCAAGGTAAGCGAAGCTAACGCGCACAGTACCGGAAGCCTGACCGAGCCAGCCCTTCAAAATAAAAGCCGTAGACAACGGACGAGGTTCGGTTATGGCATTCATAGACGTTTAAGGACAACAGTGAAGACATCACAGAGAACACACAGACACGACAAAAACAACAGCAATAATATAATAATAATAATAATAATAATAATAATAATAATAATAATAATAATAAACAGCAACGACGACGACAACAGCAATAATATTACCAGAGGCAAAAGCAACAAAAGTACAAAAAAACGAGCTTTTAGTTTTCCTTTTACTGCACTTAAACCAAAATATCTGGACTTTTTATGCCTGGTAAACAGACTTTAGTTTGAATGCATTCAAAGTAAATTATACATTTGTTTCATTTGACACCATTATATGTCTGTTTTTAACTTCACTGTATAGAGTAAATTTCAAGAGACTCTTCACAGAGGTTATCTAGACTAATACAGCACCAGAATTTAATGTAACAGAACAGTAGAAGAGACTAAAACTTCCTTCATCAACCAAATTCATCATACAACACACACATTCCAAAACCATCATTAATGAGAGTTAAAGTGAGATTTAAGCAGAAAAGAAGTGAAGTAATATCTGTATAAAATCAGAATACAAACAATATTTAACAAGAAGCAAATGAAACACACATATTTCAAAATGAAAGGACCTGAAAAAAAAACTGGAAAACCCTTCATGTCTGACGAGTGTTAGTTCTGTAAAACAAGTGTGTATTTAACAAATAAAGGACGAATCTGGAGGCTCAGCGCGGGTTGTGAGTTTTGTTTGTTTATTTGTTTGAGTCTGAGTGTAAAACTTTACTTCGTGAGATGTAGCATCTTGTTTCGGTGTGATTCAGATTTTTTCTATTTCGGGATCTAATGTGGGGGTGAAACACACAAACACACAAACCTCACTCCGCGTGACTTTACACGTTTATGAGGAGTCGACATGTTGTCATGGGAACTACGGCTCCCGGCAACAAAAATCCTATAAATACGATCAGCCCATTTTCATGATCAATTTTGGATCAGAGACGATTAAAACATAAACGTTAAGCAACAAGACGTTAAAGTCAACAACGACAAAAAAAACAAAACAAAAAAAAAACTTTTATTGACGCCCAACATGGCATTTATTGTGAAAGTAATCGGAAGTTCTAATGTACTCGGCTTGTGTCTTCACTGTCCCCGATCTGGGTGTGGACTCTCTCTCTCGCTCACTGTCCACCAACATCTCTCGACCATTCGGCACTCTGCCTGGTAAGGAAGGGAACAGACACACAAAAATACTGAGATGCATGAATAAAAACACGCACAGACAACGAAACAACAGCTGAATGTGACAACACAAAACAACAACACAATACAATGACACAATGCGACAAGAAAAACAACAGCAACATAATGACAACACAAACGACACAATGCAATAACACAATACAATGACACAGAAAAACAATGTCACAATACAACACAAAACAACAACACCACAATAAGACAACACAACACAACACAATACAACAACACACAAAAAAACAAGACAATATGACAACACAACACAAAACAACAAGACAATATGACAACACAATATAATGACACACCACAACAACACAATATAGTGACACAGAACAAAACAATAATTTGATACAACAACACAAAACAACAAAAGAAATACAATATAACAACACAAAACAACAACACAATGTAAGAACACAATACAACGTCACAATACAAGAACACAACAACATAAAACAATACATGAGCCAAAAGACACAAAGAATGACACAATACAATTAAACAATACAATAGCACAAAACAATATGACAACACAATACAAGAGAAAATGAAACAATATAAGCACACAAACAGAAACGCAGAAAGAACGACAATACAACAAAGCAAGACATTTACACAAAATGACACAATATGTCAACACTAAACAACACATGAGCAGAAAGAAATAAAGAATGACAGAATACGGCGACACAAAAAAACCCCAGCATAATACAACAAGAAAGACCAACACAAAGCAACACAACACAGGAACAGAAAAAGACCAAAACAATACATTATGACATAAAAACAACATGATGTTTATTGTCAAAAGTACGATCAGACATTTTCAATATTTCTGTTGTAACTAAATGAATCTGATTATAGTTTAAAAGTCGATCAGTCTGTAACATGTTCTACAAACAGACAGGGTCAGAGGTCAGCTAAACCCTCTAAAATGAAGGGTTCAGGGTCAGAGGTCACCTAAAACCCCTAATGTGAAAGGTTCCGGGGTTAACTAAACCCACTAGCACGATAGGTTCGGGGGTCAGGGGTCACCTACGACCTGTAACCCCACCCCTGTGGTTTATAGATCTTGTCTCTGGTTTTCTTCTACTGAACCAGATTCTGCTTCTGTTCTGGTCCTTGGGGTCTCGGCAGGTTTGGAGGTGACCCCGCTGACTCTCGGAGTTTATCGCTCGTCCATCAGGATGAGGTCTGTTGTTTACCCTTGACGTGGCGGTGACTGAGGCCTCATGGGAAATCTCAGGTGACTGCTCCCGGACTCCAAACTGAACTTGACAGTAGAGAAAAAATGAAAGTTGTCCATTAAGTTGATCAATAATTCAGCAGCGTCCCTGCTGGGCACTGCTGCTTCCTGTAATACGACC
>JAPTYQ010000001.1:33473727-33489014 GCA_029814465.1 Ostorhinchus cyanosoma
TTCTGCTCTGGTTTTGGTCGTTGGTAGTTGTCGTATTTCTGCTCTGGTTTTGGTCGTTGGTAGTTGTCGTATTTCTGCTCTGGTTTTGGTCGTTGGTAGTTGTCGTATTTCTGTTCTGGTTTTAGGCGTTGGTAGTTGTCGTATTTCTGCTCTGGTTGTGGTCATTGGTAGTTGTTGCATTTCTGCTCTGGTTGTGGTTGTTGGTTGTTGTATTTCTTCTCGGTCGTTTTTACTGGTCAATGTTGTGAAAGCCTCAGTGTGTTGGCATACCGCAGGGGTTTATGTCGTAAACTGATTAGTAGCTGAATCAGTGACTGTTCTGAACTGGACACTTTAAAGGAGTTCAACGCTCATTTTCAGCGCTGTACTTTTCCATCAAAATGAATACGCCGCAGCCTCTTCTTGACACTTATTTTATGATATACATGTTCCAGTTAAACCTTTTAAGCCACATGGTCACATGACCGCATACATGGTAGGTTATCTAGACTCACATGGTCCGTCATTGACCATTACTATATGCACTCCATGCACATACATCTACTGCTGAAAGTATTTCTGACATGTTTCCTCCTGTTTGTCTTAAAACGCAGCTGCTGTGTATTATCTCTGAAGCCTTTATTAAACCTTTGGTGAACTGTTTGTCTTTTAATCAGAAGGAAACTACAACAGACAACTACTTTTTTATTTGTTATGTTCAGGAGGATCCAATGAGAGGTGGCACACAAACTAGTATTCAGGAAAATCTCAGAGATCAACAATACACCTTATTTCATCATCCTAGAGCAGTGAAAGTACCATGTTGACACCAGGACTACAACCATAACCATGAATGATTAGTATCTATCACCAGTATTAAAATCATCTTGACCCAGTGGATGTTAGTCAGTCACATTGATGGATCACTTTCAGAGTGATTTAATTTGTCAGATTTTTCTCTGATCACCTGTTCTGTTCTGCATAGCAACAGGGTTTGCTGTTTTTTTTATCAACAGTCAAGTGAGCAAAAATGGAGAATATGTAAAAATCAGATTCAGACCTTAGACCGACATTATCATTTATTATATTTGTTAAAGATCTAATGTCTAGATTATTTACTTTGTAGATATAGGATGTGAAGCACTGTGGTCAGATGTTTGTAGCTTAAATGCATGCTGGGAATTGTAGTCTAACATGGGTCACACTTGATGATGTAAGCCATGATTTCACATTCACCTGTGTCTCTACACCAGTCGGAGCTGAGGGCCAAGGTCTTCCTATTGGACCGTGCAGGTTTGTACAGACCTGGAACATGTCGTCCTCCAAGAACTCGCTGGTAGAATAACCAACCCAATGATGAGCAAAAGGAACAGTTCACCCACAGCGCCCCCTATCTGTGATAGAAACCTCTTTTCTACTGAAGCAGTTCCTGGACTCGTGCAGGCCTGGTGCTTAATCTGGAACCGACTGTTCTCAACAACCAGGCTTTACACGGGCTAAAACCAGGCGGTAATAAGTCAGAGGCTGGAGGCAGGAATACTGACAGCAAAAGACCAGTTAAAACTCGATTACTGCTGTATTTAAAAAGCACACCTGGAGTACCATCTGTTCTGTGTAATTTAGCTGAACAACAAGAAAACGACAGCTTCAGTTTAGGCATGATGTCAAAGCAGTAGATGTCGTTGCAGAAAAGTCACGTTTCAGAGGAATCTGTCGGCCAGCGTTGCTCTTACCACACTGACAATGTTATCTGAGATCTCCTGGAAATGAACTGTTTTCAGTGGTTAAACATGAGCTCGAATTATATGACTTATAATAATGTCTGCCTACATCAGGACATTTGGTAATGCTTCAACTGAAACAATACTTTATTTGTTAACTTGACAGTTTATTTCAGTTGTCCAGATAAAACTAATCCTGTTGCATTACGTACAGGGTTTAACATCTTCGAGAGGTGTTTATTTGGGTTCCAGCTGTTGTTTGTGTTGATTTTATGTTCATTACTGTGGATCACTAAGGTTTAAGGTCCAATCTGTCCTCATTAAAATAATAAAAATTACAATTCTAAATTACAATTTTCAAAATATTACTGTTATTGGATCAGTATAAAGTTCAGAGAACATCACCACAGTTTTTTCAGCAGCTCTCACCAAAATAAGGCAGTTGTTAGCGTGGTAAAACTGGCTCTGACCGCCCAGCTTAGCCGTTCACCACTTATTAAATCCTAATGACTATCTTCTTGAGTCAACCACATTGAACGCATTGACACCTGAAATCAGGCTAGAACCGGTGCTGGGCTTGGTACTGCCCTTGGGCTCGAACTCTTGGGCTAGCACCAGAACTGCTTCAGTGGAAAACAGGAAATGAACATTTGATCTGAAACAAATCACCTGTAAACGAAGCTTCACTAACACACTACTGTAAGACAGGGTTTAACAGCAGATCGTTAAAGCCATCATGGTTCCAAATCTGATCATCCATCTGATCGATGTATCTTTAATCCTCATCTGTCTGAAAATCTGACAGCTTTTTGATTTGCGCTGAGTTGTGTTTGTAGGCTGTGTATAGACGTGTCCTAGATAAATATAGAAGTACATATAATAGATGTCCGTCAGTTTAAGTGGAATAAGGTAAATCTACATTTTATTGGTTTTGATGTTATTTTCTGCAAAATACCAGACCAAGATCATTCATAGATGGTGGCCATGAAAATGTGTCTTTAAGGCCTGTAAAAGTCATGGATATTGATAAAGATGAACCTTGAAGATGAGTCAAACCAAGTGTGACTGCTGTTCAAGCAACCGATTGGTATTATTGATAAAAGTGGTGAACTGTTCCTTTAAACAGGTCTGTTGAGATTTAATCATAGGACTGACACTGACAGTGGAACGTCTAAAATTAATCTGATTGCGCCCCTAACCATGTCTTTTGTCTTTTCTTCTTCTCTCCAAATGCTTCTTCTGTTCTGTCGTTCCTCTTCTCTTGTCCTTCTTCTCTATCCTGTCCTTCTTCGGTCTCTTTTTTTTCTTGGGTCATGTCTTCTGTACCACCTTCTTCTGTGGTGTGCAGTGAGTCAGCGTGCCGGTTCTACAGCCATCAGATGAAGGGGAAGCACCTCGCCATCAAAAAGATGAATGAGATCCAAAAGAACATTGACGGCTGGGAGGGGAAGGATATTGGACAGTGCTGTAACGAGTTCATTATGGAGGGAACACTCACTCGTGTTGGTGCTAAACATGAACGGCACATCTTCCTCTTTGATGGCCTGATGATCTGCTGTAAGTCCAACCATGGCCCACCACGACTCCCTGGTGCCAGCTCCACCGCTGAGTATCGCCTGAAGGAGAAGTTCTTTATGCGTAAAGTCCAGATCAACGACAAGGATGACAAGGAAGGTGAATACCGCCACGCCTTTGAGATCATCCTGAAGGATGGGAACAGCGTGGTGTTTGCCGCTAAGTCTGCAGAGGAGAAGAACGGCTGGATGGCGGCGCTGATCTCATTGCAGTATCGCAGCACGCTGGAGCGTATGCTGGACTCGGCTCTTCTACAGGAGGAGAAGGAAGAGCAGATGAGACTGCCGGGCCCTGAGTTATATCGTTTTGCTGAACCAGATTCTGAAGAGAATGTGGTGTTCGAGGAGAACGTCCAGTCCAAGTCTGGGATCCCCATCATCAAAGCTGGGACGGTCCTGAAGCTGATCGAGAGGCTCACCTTCCACATGTATGCAGGTGGGTTTTCCGCTTTTAACGAGTGAGTTGCTTTTCATTGGTTTTTGATTTTGTTTTTCTTTTAGATGCATTGACAAATTTTTTGTTGAGTTTCTAAGTTTTAGAATTTTTCACATATTTTGTGGAGCTCCTTAATTCATAAGAAGTGGAACAAGAGAATGTACAACATCAAATATGAAGGATGAAGCCGTTGTTTATTGAAGGTTCCATCAAGTAAGAGAAGTGACAGGAACCAAAGTACTGGACTGCTGTGGACTGGATCAGCTGCAAAAACACACCATAACAACAAAAAAACACTAATATTTAATGTGTGTGGTATATGAAGGATGGTTTGCCATCAGACAGCCACTTCTGATACCGACCAGATGATCTGCAGTAACACACAAATTCCAAAATTCATTAACCTTATACGGATGATGCAACAAACAATCTGCCGTTTGTCCAGGGAAAGCGCTAAACTACTTTTAATACAACAAACACTTAAACTGACAATGAGTGTGTGAGAAGGTGCGACTTTAACAGGACATTTTTGCATCTGTTTTCATGAAGACCTGTGCAAAGCTTCGCTGTGTTTGTCCCATGAAACACTATGGATATGTGCTTCACATATCCATACCATCACCTCTAACCTGAAGTGACACCTGTATTCTCAAGAATGTCCAACTAAAGGACTGAGTTGTGTGGTCATGTGATCATGTCTCTGTTTTCTCTCAGATCCAAACTTTGTCCGCACATTTCTGACCACGTACAGATCATTCTGTAAACCTCAGGAGCTGCTGGATCTGCTGATGGAACGGTGAGTGGAGTTTCATCTACAGACAGTAATAATATAATTAGGAATAACTGACTTTATAAAGAAAAATAACTTCATTGTACAACAGCTCAGTTTTATTGATTGTGTTTCAATGTATTCAATTCACAGATAAACACTATCAACATGCCACATCAGTTGACATTTTTAAAAACAGATTAAAAACGTATGTTTGACAGCATTTTGTGGAGTTGTGTGTGTGTGTGTGTGTGTGTGTGTGTGTTTGTGTGCGCATGTGTGAGTTTTAAGTGTGTGCACATACATGTATGATTGTTTACTTGCACTCTTTTTGATTGTTTTTTACCGTAACTATATTTTATACCTGTTGTGAAGCGCATCGAGTCTGCCTTGTGCATGAAATGCACTTTATGAATAAAGTTTATTGAATTGAATGTAAAACATTAGAGGAATATAAAATAGACAGCGTAAAAATCAACACATTTCTAATGTATTCAGTGTTGGATTTGTCCAATATGCAACCATATTGTTAATTTTTTTCCTACATTATATAATGTTCCATATTGAAGACAGTTAAAAATCCTACTTTTTGTTTTGGTTTTTATTTTCTGAGAAGTTCAACAGAATCATAATTGTTAACATATGAATTTCTCGTTCTATTACTGACATCTGTAGTGTTCAACATGTCAGACAGTTTACTACACACAGGTGTGTTTCTACAGGTAGTGTTCGTAGTGTCAGGACATGTTTAGGTTCGATCTTTGACATTCCGATTCTGTTCTGGTTCAGGTTTGAGATTCCGGAGCCTCGGCTGTCAGAGGTGGATCAGATGGAGGGTGGAGAGCAGCTGCTGAGTGCTGAACTTAAACGCTTTCGTAAGGAGTTTGTTCAGCCTGTTCAGCTCAGGTAATGCTGCCCCCTGCTGGACAAACACTCAAAGTGCACTTGTTAGTGTTTTCATCTTTAACACCTTCACATCTCGGAATCTGTCTTCAGTGTGTTTAGTTTTCTGTCTCACAGATTGAGATTAAAGTCTCAGTCCATTCAGTCTGTTACCATCTATTCTAAATGATTCATATCTATGTTTCTATGTGTATTTATACAGTACAAATCTGCATGAGATCAATATTTATTAGAACTGAAAACCAAGTTGAAATCTAGTCAAATATGTTTCAACGCTCTGTCAAATCTCTGTAAACATTATTTTGAATTTTGTAAAAGGTGAATGTTTCCTCTGAAACATCCTGTTTTCTAAATTAATTCCAGAAATGTGATGGATAATTTTGTCATTTTGAAAACCATGCCTCATACTGTAAGAAACTCTAGCCTTATGGAGGTTTGTTACAGCAGCATCTACTAGTAACAGGAAATCATACTTATGGAACAACCATTAAGCTGCATAAAGTCCCCTAAAAATAAAGATGTCCTCATTCAGCCTCATGAAGGGACAGACATCATCTGACTGAGTAAAGGTTTACATGATGTTTTCTACAGACGGTGTACAGAGACATGACGTAGAACTGGTTCTGTAGCGCCACATAGGGGCCACAGTAAGAGCCAGTGAAGGCCTGGATCTAGACCAGGACTTAAGTCATCTGCATGTATGTAATAAAAGACCCAGTGGATTGTGGACAGCTCCAGCTTTGTTTCCATCTTATGTAGTTTTGATCTGGATGAGCCTCGTTCAGCGTTAGGCCGACAATAAATCTCTGTAAAACTACAAAACATTTGGAGTGGAATATTTTACACAACAGAGGTCTGTCCCATATCTTATTTACATCCTTCTCTAAAATAGCCCACGTGTAGTAACTCACTGGTCATTCCTTTTTCATATCAGACCTGTTCATTTTCTTATCATAGAACTAACAGTATAGACACTGAATCACATCTGCTGCACAAGGAACTTCCAAACGACTGATGAGAGATGCAAGAATCCACAATTTACAACTATGTTTGTTTAGTTGAACGACATCTGCAGTATCTGATGTGTTGTAGTTTATGGATCTGTTGGGTTGTTCCTCTGTACTATGATAAGGTCTTCACTGTGTTAAGTGTGTCGACACCATATTTGTTGTGATTTTCAGAGTGTTAAATGTTTGTCGCCACTGGGTTGAACATCACTTCTATGATTTTGAGAGAGATGCTCACCTGCTGAGACGACTGGAGGAATTCATCGCTTCAGTCAGAGGTAAAAACACTGTTTACATCCATTTTATTTGCTATTTAAAGGATATTTTACAGAAATTGATACATCTAAGGTTAGAGTCTTGTGGTTAGAGTTAGATTGTCAATCTAGTAAATGTAAGTCTGTTTACAGTCATTCATAGAATCTGTGAGAAGTAAAAAGGTTCAGTTGAACAGCAGAAGTTTGAAGAACAGTTAATGTCATACGCTCAATTCACCCTTTGGTCCTCCCCCTTACCCCTCCCCCTTGGCTCTTGCACTTGGCGCTACCCCTTGAAACAGAGTTGTAAGGGGTAGGGGTTGAAACATTTCCCTATGAAATGAGACATCCCTTCGAGACCTGTTATGTCACCAGCAGTCATTGACGCTGCTATAAACAGACGCGACAACTTTGTTTCCAAAAGAGTTCCCCATGCCACCAGCAGCTGTAACCGTCTCTGCTCCATGGGTATTGGTCATCTATCAACCGCAAACCACAGAAATGCGATCTATAACACATTGAAATGGCATTAAATGGCCGATCAAATGATTAAGTTGTTTACGAAGAAAATACATACATTTGTGTTTTTCTTTCATCAGACTCCTGCACTTTTTTTGATGGATTTGCCTCCA
This sequence comes from Ostorhinchus cyanosoma, assembly GCA_029814465.1. Classification (NCBI taxonomy): domain Eukaryota; kingdom Metazoa; phylum Chordata; class Actinopteri; order Kurtiformes; family Apogonidae; genus Ostorhinchus; species Ostorhinchus cyanosoma. The sequence continues at coordinate 33,481,003 of JAPTYQ010000001.1, forward strand.
TCTTGCAGATGATTCAATCAGAATTATGGGATATTCCTCATACCCCTCTGTTTGTAGTGTGGTCCTGAAAAATCACCATTTCAAGGGCCAAACCGCCCCTTCCCCTTAGCCCTTTCTCTCCGACTCATCGAGAATCAGGGCACCCCTACCCCTTCACATGGATGCACAAAATGGAGGGGTAGGGCCAAGGGGGGAATTGGGATTGGGCCATGGTTTCAACCTTCAAAGACTGAGTTCAGATCACATAGGGGTGAAACTGACTCCAGATGTGTGCGAGCATCAGCCTCAGTGGAGGGGAACACCATGAACACCAGCTGGACTCTTCAGCCCTGTGTTGGTGCTGATTGAATGTTGAAAAGTTGATGCTCAAAGACAGAGAGATTCAAATTTTCTGTCTGTTAAGTTTAATCTCACCATCTATGTTTTGTTTTGAGAATGTGATGGGTCGTCACTACCCACATCAACAGCACGAAACACCACTTATTAAAATATATTGGAATAATATTGGAAGCAGGTTAGAATCGACCATTTCACAAAGGGTTCAAAAGACTTTATGTTTAATACTATGAAATAACACAGATGTGGAAAACAGTAGGAAGTTTGTAAAACATCCAGTGACTACAGTCTCTACCTGTTTCAGGTAAAGCGATGAGGAAGTGGGTGGAGTCTATCACTAAGATCATCCAGAGGAAGAAGCAGGTGCAGGTGAGTGTTCCCAGTCACAGCATCACCTTCCAGAACTCTCCTCCACCCATCGAGTGGCACATCTGTAAACCCGGAAACAGCGAACAGTTTGACCTCATGACGCTCCACCCCATCGAGATCGCACGACAGCTCACCTTGCTGGAGTCTGACTTCTACAGGTAATTCTGGTCAGGGGTCAGAGGTCACACATGTTCTGATTGAAGGACAGACTCTGATCTTCTGTGTTGATTTGTTCTGTTGGGAGTTGATATAAAGACCGTCTGTAATGGTTTTGAACACAGACCTTATTACTCTACCCGCTGAGATCAAAGACCAAATGATGATGATTGTCCTGACCTGTTGACCTTTGACCTTGGATTTCTGCAGGGCAGTACAGCCGTCTGAACTGGTGGGCAGCGTTTGGACCAAAGAGGACAAAGAGATCCATTCCCCAAACCTGCTGAGGATGATTCGCCACACCACCAACCTGACGCTGTGGTTTGAGAAGTAAGGCTTCATCAGTCCTTCACAGATTTATAAACGCTGTTTTTTGAACCATGAGAGTAAATGAATCAGGTGGTTGTAAACAGATTAATATCCTTCTGAGACCCAAGAGAGTAAAGGTTTTGGATTTTTTACTTTAAAGAAATGCTTTGATTGGAAACGGCATAATGCAACAGTTTTTTCAGATACAGGTTTTAGTTTTTTTTATGGAATGTCATTTACAGTGAACTGCATGTTTTTTGGGTTTTTTTTTTTTTTTGAAACTGTGAAACTCTTGTCCTTTACAGAGGACTAAAATGTATTGCTGGGTCTCAGGAGGATATGACCTCACTGAATTAATACAGAAAACAAATGTAAATGACCGGTTAAAATAAAAAACTCCACCATGTATAAAGAAACATGGGAGACAACAGCTTTGACAAACTGTGGAGGAGTTTGAAGCTTCGAATTTTCACCAGCAGATCAGAGACAAACATGAGAATGGCTCAGGTTTTGGGACTAAATGGATCAGATTCTGGATAAACGATCTGGTTCCGTCCAACACCTTTATCAACATACTCTGAAAAAGAACCAGTTGAACCTACATTTGAATTTTCTTTTGTTGACTCACAGAAATTTCACATTTGGATGTAAACTCCCATTCACTGATTATCTGTAATTTACTTTACATTCTTATCCAAACCTTCCTGAGGTAGAAACTCCCTCCTGGACTCCACAGGTTGGACATGGACAGGACAGTAAAAACATTAGACTCCTTTGATAGAATCAGTTTGTGTTCTGTTGGTTCTGCTCCTTTAGGCCCAGTTCAATCCTTACCGTTAATGTCTGTACTAATATGTCTGACCTCAAGCTCCGAGAGTCTGGTCACACCTGACGTTAGAAAACTTCAGGCCTCTGTCATCGGTGGGACTGAATCTGAAGTGTTTCCTTTATTTATTTAATCCACAGACAGTTGCTCCTTAAATGGAATGTTTTCTGTCCATTACATTTTATTTAAGGTGTGCTGGATGATTGACAGCCATCTCATAAGATTATTTATATGGTGGTGTGTGCTAATGTTGCGCCGCCCTCTACAGGTGTATCGTGGAGACGGAGAATCTGGAGGAGCGTGTTGCTGTTGTTTCACGGATCATTGAGATCCTGCAGGTTTTTCAGGATCTGAACAACTTTAATGGAGTCCTGGAGGTGGTCAGCGCCATGAACTCGTCCCCGGTCTACAGGCTGGACCACACCTTTGAGGTAACACACTTGACAAAAGCCAGGGAGGTGGAGCTTAACATCTACTCTGAGCTTCAGTTTTTGTTTTTGTTCAGTCTGGTTCTGTTCAGTTCAGTTCTAGTTGGAGTCCAGGTTTGTAGTATATGGTCTTAATGTGGACACTGGAGGGTGGACATGCATAATGCTGCTGCCATCTGCTGCTTTTTTCCCTTTTTTTTAAAAAAGGTTATTATAATTATATTTGTAAATGCCAATTGTTCGTGTTTTTTTTTAAGCTGTATTTTTTTTTTATCTGTATCCCAGTTCATTAAATCAACTTTAACCCAAAGACAAACACAATGTTTTTCTTGACGTTATGGATGAGGTTTGATTTCTTCAGGGTTACGGTTAACGCCCCTATGATGACACAGGATACTGAGTGTGAAGGTTACATAAAATACAGCCTCATCTCCTCCAACAGCTGATGTTGTAACTGTAGTTTAGAACAAGAAACAGCTGATGAATAGACCCATATCGTTCCTTAAATGTTATGATAGTCTAAACACATTATGATGAATGTTTGACGTTAATGCTTTCACTTATCACAAAACAATTAACTGTTAAACGGCACCGCTTTAAAATAAAGCAATGAATGATGAGTAAAGAAATTCAAGTCACTGAAAGTCTAAGTAATTAATCAAGTGTTTCACCGAATATGATTTATACATCTGAAATGGAATGGAACCATTTTAAACTTTGGAGTTATTTTAGCTAAAAGTCAGTTTTTCCAGTTTTAACCTGTATTGTTTCTAATGTTGGTGTGTAATTCACATGTTTAGCAGTGTTGTCTGACAGTAACTATAAAGTGAAGTGAGATGTGACTGTGTTCCACCATGTTGAACCTTACAGTTCACATCACTGTACTCTAAATATGATCATCTTTTTGTGTTTTAGCAAATTCCGAGCCGTCAGAGGAAAATCCTGGAAGAGGCTCATGAGCTGAGTGAAGACCACTACAAGAAGTATTTGGCCAAACTGCGATCCATCAACCCCCCCTGTGTGCCCTTCTTTGGTACGATCCAGCACTACGCCTAGTAGACAAAAACTACCTAACCTTATCCAGGATGCATGTCGGCATCAAATCACACAGTTTAAGATGAAAATGGTTTAAAGATGCAACAAGATGTAAACAATGTGTAGTGACAAAAAAAAAAAAAAAAGACAAAAGATGCACTGAAATGTAAACGGTATCACAAAATGAAGCTGTTGCCATGAGGGAGCAGAACCTAGAGATGATCATGTGTTATGGTCAACTTGAACTTAATGTGCCACTAGGCCAAAGGTAACATATCCATGTGTTCCTCAGGGATCTACCTGACCAACATCCTGAAGACAGAGGAGGGAAATCCCGACTTCCTGCGGAGACACGGAAAAGACCTGATTAACTTCAGCAAGAGGAGGAAGGTGGCCGAGATCACCGGGGAGATCCAGCAGTATCAGAACCAGCCCTACTGTCTGAGGGTGGAGAATGACATCCGGGTCAGTAGACTCTAGGGCTGGGTAAAAAAATCGATTAGATCGATTTTGTTTTAATTTTGCATAATCGATTGATAGTGGGTGAGATAAATTTTGAGTAGGACCACGTGAGTACCTGACCCGGGTACTGCGTGTTAAATGATAAATCCCTTGAGGAACTCTGTGACTAACTGGTACACAAAGATTCATTATTGACAAAATGAAAATAATCTGTTGGATAGGATTTCAACCACATTAATAGGAGGTTTGATTACAGCGACATTTAAAGGACCATGGTATATGGCCTGTTGTTAGTGAAAGGTTGATGATATCAAAGAGGTGGTGCTAAGAAGTGGTAGAACATCTTTAATCAGGCTTTTTGGAACTGGGTCTAGGAGGCAAAGTAGATGGTTTGGATGAAGAGAATGTCGAACCTAGCTGATTCACCTCTATGGGAGAAAAGTAATCCATATTCTCAAATCGGTTAACAGTCAACTCTGTAATTGATGAATGATGTCACTTCCTGTTTGATGGTTATGTTTTCTGGAGCAGAAGTTCTTTGAGAACCTGAACCCGATGGAAGACCAGTCGGAGAAGGATTTTACTGATTATCTGTTCAACAAATCTCTGGAGATTGAACCTCGAAATGCCCGTTCCCTACCACGATTTGTAAGTGTCACCATGGCAACCACACCCCTGTATGAATGTATATTTGTAGTTAGTTTTATTTTAGTTTTAAAGTTTAGGTGCATTATTATTAGTTTGATTTTCTGTAACTTACTAGTTCTAGTTTGATAGTTGTTTCAGGTTTATGATGAAGACTCTTCCTCACTGATTGGATGATTCCATAATGGAGTGTATCATTATTGTAGGTGAGTCTTTAACCTACTGTCCCCACCTCCTTCTCTTCTCAGGGGAAGCGGTACACCTGTCCTCTGAAGTCTCCGGGGATCCGCCCCACCTCAGCACGACCAGGTACCATGCGCCACCCGACGCCACTGCAAAATGAACCGAGGAAGATCAGCTACAGCCGCATCCCTGACAGTGAGGCGGAGGGCGGAGCCGTGTCCGCACCCAATTCTCCCCGCACACCACTGACTCCGCCCCCTGCCTCTGCCGCCTCGAGCACCACAGATGTGGGCAGCGTATTTGATTCGCCTCAAGGTCCCAGCAGCCCCTTCCATTCAAGTAAGCCCCCCTGCCATTAACCTGACCTCACTGGGGTATTCATGTTCAGTTTCCAAATGATTCCTTGATGATCAGTGTGTTCCGGATGACCTTCGGAAAGCCTGAGCCATAATGCTTTGTGTGACCTGAATGGACTAACCCATACTAACCTCCATCCGACTGCACATCTGGATCCGTCAGTGTCTCAAATAAACTGTCGGTCCTGGTCACAGCAGGTGGTTGTTAGGGTGTTATATCACACAGATTATCATCAGGATGATTTCAGAGATGGACATAATGCTGCTAACTGACCAGTCAAAACTCTGAGATGATCCTAAGGACCTTCACTTTTGATTTAGACAGTTAGAGGATCTGAGGAACGTCCATTTACACCCTGTGTCTTCTTTGTGTGATATGGACTAATATATAACCTGAGTTAGAGCACTGTATGGTTTTACTAGTGAATAATAACAATATACTCGACAGTGACTGTTTTTCTTTTTGTCCATGTTCTCAAACCTAATAATCATCAGGACTGAATTGAGACTCAAGGTTAAAGTATCTCATATGTATCCAACAGAATAAACCATTTTAATTGTGGTCAGATTTTAGAAACTCATTTTATTACAACTGTAGGGAAAATATGGATAATGATCATGATGAGACAGACTCCTTTTAAGCTGAGCTTGTTGTCCCAGTAATGGTCCAGGTTTAGGGTTAGACCAACCCCAGAAGTGATGTGATATGGGCCAGAGTATCAACATTCACCCATGGACAGTTTCTTTCCTTCCTGTGTTGGTTTTAGTCTGGTTTATAAACCCGTCTTGTGTGTTTTACAGTCACCATTGTTGTGATTAAAGTGCGACTAATCTTGACATTTACATGTGATTGGTCACTTGGTGTCAACTCCGCCTCTTTTACATGAATTTACTTATAACTGGAGTCAGAACCCTGTTGGCAAAGGCAAAACCACTTGGTGCTGTCAGTAGAGCTGAGTAACAGACAGGTCATGGATGTGCTGGACCTTCGTGGTGACTCATGTTGACCTGTCTCCTCCTCTTCTGTGCAGCTTCTGACAGTATCTTTGCTGTGGTCGCTCTTCCTCATGGCCCACGTTAGTATGACCCTCCTGAGCCTCCATCACCTCCATCACACTCACTTGTCTGACACTGAGTCACCTGTGTACTGCATTTAGTCACTGTCGCCATAGTAATGGTCCGTCTCCATAGAAACCATAGCCGACAGATCATGTTATGTTCTGCTGATGTTCCACCAGGTTTAGGTTCATGTTCTGTTGATATGTCATTATGTTCTTTTTAATGCTCAGTCTTGTTTTGACATTTTTCTGTGCTCTCCGTGTTCCCTGCTCTCACAGCACTCTGTGTTTTCAGTGTTCCGTGTTCTTACCATGTTTTCCCAGCATGCTCACAGTGCTCTGTTTTCTCAGGGTCATCATCTGTCTCATCCATGGTCAGTTTCAGTCGGGGCGATGATGTTCCAGTTCCTCCTCCTGTTCCTCCTCGCAGACGCCCAGAATCAGCTCCAGCAGAGTCGTCTCCTTCTAAAGTAAGTCCATCTGATCAATTACCTGTTAAAAGTGATCAATAATCTATAAACAGTGTCCCAGGAGGTAGACCTACTACTGACAACACAGGGAATGTTCAGGTGCTCAAATCCCTCTGCCTGGTTATGGTCTGCTGACTTCAACAGGACGTTGTTGGACAGTAAATACTTCCAGTCCCACTGTCTGGACTTGTGTTGTAGAACCAGAACCTGGGTGCTCAAAAGAAGGACTTTGAGCAATAAGGCTCAGGTCTCTGAGGTAGTTGGGAAGCCCCCTGGTGGCAAGTCCCTAGGAATGGATGAGATCGGACCAAAGATCCTGAAGACTCTGGATGCTGGGGTTCAGTCCTTGCTGACAGACCTCTTCAACATCAACATCCTATGGGATACTGGTTTGGATCGGGTGGGGGTTGTTTTAACTGGACTTTACTCTCAGCAGTTGCTAGGGGTTCATGGAGGTTATCCAGTTAGTAAACCACAAAGTTAATAATTAAGTGACTCCACAAAAATACAGGTGGACTGTCTGTATGAGCATGGGGTCTGTATCTATAAGTGAAGTCTGCGTGGTCCACAAAGTGGGACTTCTACACCTCTTTCCAGGTGCAGCTGAGGGACGGAGGAAGTCTGGTTTGTCCATGGTCAGATCTCTGTTTCTTTTATATGATGCAGTCATAAGTTAAAGTATTTTAGTCTTGCTCACAAATGGTCTGATGTTCTTAATTTTCTGGTTGATCTACGTTCCTACCTTCACCAATGGCCATGCGCTGAAGGTCATGAACTAAAGACTGAGATCACAGATCCAAACAGTGGAGATGGGTGCAGGGAGTTAGGTCAGGAGTTCATCATCAGGAGGAGAACAGAGTAGAGCTTGTACTCCTCCAGTTCCAGCAGTCTGTTGAAGTGGTTCTTCTAGTCAGTTGCCTCCTGGATGCCTCCCTGCTTAGAGGTTTCATGTCCGAGGAGCTCATGGTTTGGACCCAGGATGTGGTCTGAGCTTTTCTTTATTCGCTGCTGAACCTGAGACCAGGGTAGTCATGGATGCAGAGCTGTAGGTCTGGTCTAATCATCTGGTCTTGTTTCTTCATGAACCCTATAAAATCTGATGTCGCAACGTGTTACTTATGTCATGTCATACCCTTGTCTCCCCTACAGATGATGTCGCAGATGATTGACAGCCCCCCAGCTGTTCCTCCTCGTCAGCCTACCTGTAAGCTCCTCCCCCCACGTTATTCATCATCGCTGTCATCCTCATCACCCCCGGACTCACCACCCTCCCTCCCCCCTCGGGAGCCCCTCAGCTCCCCCTCGCCCCTCCACCTGCTTCCCCCTCCTCAGGGCCGTCCTCAGGCCTTCTTCCCCCCCTCCTCAGGCCCTGCCCCCTC
>JAPTYQ010000001.1:33511672-33528449 GCA_029814465.1 Ostorhinchus cyanosoma
CCAAACTAGTGCTCGTACCCGCTTATAGCCCGTGCTCGTTCATTTCCGGATTCTAGTTTGCCGCTATTGGATTACTTGTCTACGTTTCAACTGTTTACTGGCCCATGCTTCAACCAGGTAAGTGAACCTCCCACTTGTTCACCTGTTACCACTAATCACCCGTGGCTTTCCCGTGTCTCACCCGCAACCTAGCGAACGCAACACTACACCTTCAAAGTGCTTTACAAAGCCTCCCATTCACACACACACTCGTACACCAGTGGGCGGCTGCTGCCGGGCCCTAGTGGGAGCAGTGTAAAGTTCAGTGTCTTGCCCGAAGACACTTTGACATGTGGACAGTTGGAGCCAGAATTCAAACTGCCAACCCCTCAGTCATTGGACGACTCACTCTACCAACTGAGCCACATCCACCCACAATGGACCACACAACAACAAACACCATCAAATATGGAATTATACAGAAGTATGATTTATTGAAGTCTGTGTGGATGATTTTCATTCCTGTGAGAGTGGGTTTTCCTGCTTTAATGAGCCTCCTCTGAATCTATAACTCACACGTGTGATGAAAATCTTATTATCAGGTCCTGGTGTTTGTCTATGTTTCCATAATCGAACATGAAAGTGAAGCTGCTGAAGGAATAGATGAACAGAAACAAGAAATATCTGCAGGAGTTGGACCAGCAACCGGGTAGAATATTTTCAACATTGAATATTTGACTTTGATTTTTGAGGAAAAAAGTATAAAAACATAAATTCTTGTAATGTGATTTCCAATAACAAAGTCATGTGTCTGTATATATATATATTGTATATATATAGTCAGTCATATTACCAATGGTAATAACATACCACACAGCTGTCATATGCTCGTTTGGACAACAGATGACAGTATTTAGCACTGTTTCCATGAGGCCTGCTGCAGTGCAACCTTTGAAAACCTCCATGATTCATGGGGCTTCATGTGACCATCACTACAAAAACAGCAGAAGAAGACACTTGTATTCCTTATTCTGTGCATGTTTCCCATTAGTTTTCATGTATTTCTGCTTCATTTGTGCAGGTTAGGGTGCTGCTGCAAGTAGTAGAAAGTCAATCACACAACTCTGTGATCAAATACATGAAGACAAAACCACAGTTTTTCACATTTTACTGTATTGAAAGTTGACGTAAAAAGCTGGTGTACGCACTGAAACTGGAGTTTTGTGACAGAGACACCCCTTCAGACAGCAGGAGTCAGTATTCTTGTTCTTGTTCTTAGTCAGCAGTTAAATCTGTCATTCATTGTCAACAGAAATAACTCAGCATATTTCATCTCATGCCGTAAGGACCAAAGATGGGACACGGACCACTAGTTGGACAACAGATGTGAGAAAATAATGATTAAAGGTTTTGTTTTTGCATCCATCTAGGCCAAACAGAACCAAATAAGTCAGGATTGCTGTGGAAAACCCTTGCACTTCATCTAAACCTGATAGAGCCACATGGGTCAGGATCACTATGGAGAACCCTCAGACCACATCAGGAAACTAAGAACAATAAAGTTCCATAAAAGCAACATTGTACTTGTCTTTTTTAAATTTTGATTTAATGACTGAATTAAAATCAAAATTAAAGTCAAAGTAAATAACCCAAGCACTTTGTGGCTTGATTCGATGTTTTCTTCTGTTTCTAAATTGGTATGTTTCCTTTAAATGTTCCTCCTGAAGTGGTGGCTGAACTGTTATCGCATCTTTACACAGGAACAAAGTACACTGAACTTGGTAGGGTTAAAGGTCAGAGGTCAGCACAGATTGCTGGTAGATGAACAGATACTGCTGAGAGTGCAGAAGGAACACAGACAAGTAACAGCAGCGGGGATTGAAAGAGGAAACAGGATTTAGGACAGAAAAACGTGACTGAGAGAAAGGAAAGACTTGTCAGATTCTAATCAGCGACAGAAGAACGTAAAGCAAAGAAAATATCGGACAAACACGAAAGGTAAAATATGAATTTAACTAATTTCTACATCTGATTAAGTCCTCTTGACTGTTGGTATTTGTTGTTCAATGTTGTCACTGCAGGAATTAGTAACTGTGCCACTGTTTCATTTTATTTTAAAACCAACAAAAAGCATGAATGTATAGAGTTCTTGGCTTTCTTAACTATGGTGATGCATTCAAGGATAATTTGATATCCTATTGCCCATATTGCTGCCATTGTACTAGTGCCTCAGTGATCCAAAGGAACAGAAGTAAAGAAAAGACCATTTTCAGAATAATGGCAGGAAGTAAAATCTAGAGTCATTAATAAATGGATGTTTATCTGACCTGATAAAATGTCCTTCTGTAATGATCAGGTCAGTGTCCATCAGATGGTCTTCACAGAAAAATGGCTTCCAGCTCACCGAAGGACAGGTGAGTAACAACCCAGGTTGAACTAACTCTGATCAGATCAACAATTTGAGTCTGTTTACTCTGAATCCAACACCTGGTGAATGACAAAGACATTATCAATATTCACCATGGAAACGGTTCAACAAAAGTCAGAGTCACCATGTTAATTCAATAGAGACAGACAGATATGCATGTGTTTGTAGAATATTTAAATATTTGCCTCAAAAAATGAAATTAAAAAATAAAACGAGCTTAATGTTGTTGAAGAAAAATCTATATATTGACTTCATTAATGCTACGCAGCCTTGGCGTTCCCTGGTCAAAGCCGTATGTGCTAGCCAGCAGGAAGAGGACTAAGCTAATATAATGCTCCAAATTATTATTATAATACTGATTAATTATTAGAATAATGGGTTTGATGGCTTTTCTAGACATTTGAAGTGCTTTACAGTGGATCCATCATTCATTCACCCACTCTGGTGGTGGTAAACTACATCTGTATCCACAGCTGCCGTGGGCAGACTGATAGAAACATGGCTGCCAATCTGTGCCCATGGCCTCTGCGACCACCACCAAGTATTCACACACATTCATCCACTAGTGTGAGTGACACTGGAGGGAAGGTGGGTCGAGTGCCCTGCCCAAGGACACAATGGCACATGCAGGATTCACATGGGAGCTCTACCTCCTGAGCCACAGCCGCCCACGCTGTATGTAGTTCTGATAGCACTGATAGGTCACACTGTGGGTCTGTTAGAGACAGAACAATCTAGTTCTCATCATACAAACCGTATACAACATATACTCATTCATCATTCGTCTTCATTATTCCAAGATGGAGGACTGAGTGGGTGTGTCTCCATGAGTGGTTGACCAGAGTTAATACACCTGCGATCTAGTTATACTCCAAACCTAAGGACCCCTGGGCTGTAGACCCTGATTGAAAACCAGGCAAAGTGTGCAAAATCTCAAAACCATGACCTGAGTTGTGTATATATACATGTGGCCAAAGCTACAGGTAAAGTTAGAAACTGACGGGTTTAACAACAATCTGATACTTAGGGAAATAATAACGATTTCTTGAGACTTCAACAGCATTTGAAATTTCCATTCTGAGAGGTGAGGAAAATGGAAGCACAAGTGCTGTGTAGCGTAACGCACCGTGTACCTTTATTTCACCTGTATTTACCTGTGTGAACCCTATGTGAACCCTATGTGAACCCTATGTGAACCCTGTCTTCATTCGCTGCAGGTTCATGGGAGTCTGGCTCATCTTCTTCATGCTCGGTTTGGGGACGCTTCTTCCCTGGAACTTCTTCATGACTGCCACCATGGTGCAACATCATTTCTGGTCAGTTTTTAGCCCTTATGACTCTGAATGTATGATTAACTTGTTTGTCATCTTTCCAGTATTTCACCAGCCGTCTGAAGAAGCCCTCATTGGACAGTTTCTCAGCCAATCAGACAGCTGCAGGTGAAGAGCGCAGCGTCCTGGAGGCCAAATTCAACAATGTGATGACGCTGTGTGCCATGGTGCCATTGCTCATCTGCACATACCTCAACTCCTTTCTACACTCACGGTAAGTCCTCCAGTACACTAGTGCAGAAGAATCATGAGGTGTGGGGGTGTTAGACCAAGGGAAGCAGCCCCAGACCACATCACTGCCCCCACAGGCTTGTACTGTAGGCACTAGACATGATGGTAATCACAGGGATTTCAATGACTGAATCGTGTGGTTTTAATGCAGTGCAGCCTGAGGATGTGATGATCACCCACATCCAGGACTGATGTTCAGTCTCAGCCCTTGAGCTCAGAAATTTACACAGATTCTCTAAATCTGTTGATTATATTATGTTCTGGAGATGAGATGTGCAAAGACACTGACAGGTGAACCTCTGTCTGGCTCTACTTCTGACAGACTGTACCTTCACAAGATGCTCTTTACACTCGGTCATGTCACTGATCCATTAACAATTAAACCACATTAGATGTAAAATGTTTATCCAGCTGATTCTTTTTAAGACCAGTTCCATTTTCCAGCCTTATGTTTACCCAACCCATTTTTTAGACATGTGCTGGTGTTATCAAACTGAAAAGTACCAATTTTTTTCCTTAAAATTTCACATGTTCTCAGTTTAAACATTTGATAAAATGTATGGGTTCTGTAAATGAAATATGGCTTTTGGAGATTTGCACATCATTGAATTCTATTTTCATTAGTTCATTCATTTTCTGAACTGCTTTATCCTTGTGAGGGTCACGGGGGTGCTGGAACCCAGACCAGCTACAATTCTGTTCACTCTGGACATGGTACCAGTTTATCGCAGGGCTGACGAATAAACAATCCCTCTCACATTCACACCTATGGACAATTAATATGAACCAATTAAGTGCATGTCTTTGGATGGTTGGAGGAAGTTGGAGGAAGCCTGGGAACCCAGAGAGTATACGTATGCATGTTCTCCCTGTACAACACCCATACCAGACACATACTCTGTCCTGTTAGAACTGAACCCAGGACCTTCTTGCTGTGAGGCTAAAGACTGCATCACCATGTCATCACCTGTTTTTATTTACATCACACGTTTTCCAGACTTGCGTTCCTTGTTTCATCATTGGCTAACCTAACCCTAACCCATCAAGTAGAGAGAACATCATTTGTTGGACTTTTTGGATACATCCCAAGTTCAAAGGATCCAATCGTAAAGATGATTTCATTTCAATTCAATTCAATTCAATTTTATTTGTAGAGCCCTATATCACAACAAGGTTATCTCACAGGGTTTTACAGAGTTAGTTGGATATAAACAAACAACAGTCAAGGTGAGGGTAGGGGAGGCGGTCCGGGGTCACAGGTCAGGACAGGGTCCATATGAGTCACCGTAGATCCTGTTATCATTGGGCCTCAGGCGGCTACAACTGAAGAAGTAGCCACTCCCCCAGAGGGGAGGGGGGAAAAGGGACACCGGGTGAATAGTGAGGAACAGACTAAGTAAACTAGAGAGACTAAACCATATTTACCAGGTTTTTATTTTAACAAGAAGGTGCTAAAGTCTTAAACTAGTCAACATTGAGACTGATTCCTCCATATTTTCATGACCACGGTTTATGTTCGGATGTTTGCATCAGATCCGACACGTTTTTATGTGTATATACTACAGTACTGTTTGGACTGACTACTTTTATGATCCACAATGAAGTCATTATGAAGCCTAATAAAGTTCTAAACCACTCAAGGTTATAGTCAGTTGAGATAACACCAAAGAGATAACAGCAAAATGATTAGGAATGCATTTTCCTGCCAGTCTTTACTTGTTAAATGGCTGCTATAGTCAAATAATCAAATTACAGATCAAAACTGTACCTTTGATTTACTAAATAAATCTGAAGCAAAAATCAATTAATACTGAATCGAATAGTTTTGGGGGTTGAATCGAATTGAATTATGATTAATAGGGCTGGGTGTCATGGCCAATTTCCATAATCAATTAGATTTTGATTCATCTGGTTCTGAATTGATTAATCACATTCGACATATTGAAAATCAACATATCAGTGACAGTCTAGATTTTCATAAGTCAGGCTGAGGGTTCTCAAGTGTGAGCACATTATGTTATTAATTTATTTTACTTTTAAATGTGACCATTGCATGACTTTTTCAGATTCACTGGCTGATTACCGTACTTAATTAGGATTTAACTTAAGTGGAAACATTTTATTTATTTTAAATCAGTATTTCAGAGTGTGCCTTTATTGTTAGACTCTACAGTTGGTGTAAATATTACAATTATTACAATAACACATAATCATCATAATTTCATATTTCCTGTCAACTTTTACTATATATATATATATATATTTATCTAATTTGATTTTTTTTTTACAAAAACACGGTGGGCCAGCGTTGGGCTTCCGTAGTGGCCCCACCACCAGACTTAGCAAGATTTCTGGGGGAAACCCTGACAACAGTTAAACTAAAATGATTTAATCCGTTTTGAAGCAGCTTCAGTGAGTGGCTGGAGAGTCCTCAGTGTTTCTACAGAATGACTCAGGAGCTCAGATTTGCATGTTTAAACAAACTAAACAAAGCTAATGTACTGTAATCTAACATGATTAAATTTTATCTAATTTTGTCTGTTTCTGTCATGGGGCAGCCATGGCTCAGGAGGTAGAGGGGGGTCGTCCAATAACTGAAGGGTTGGCAGTTCGAATCCCGCTCTGTCCATCACTCTCCTTACCTCCAGTGCCACTCACGCTGATGTATTAATGTTCAGTGGTAGCTGTTTGGTGTGAATTGGCAGCAACGCTTCTGTGTCTCCACAGATGTAGCTTACCACCAACAGAGGGAGAATGTGAGAGTGTGTGAATAATTAATCTATAATGTAAAGCACTGACCCAAACCCTAACATTGAATTTAACCCTAACATTGAATTTAACCCTAACAGTGACTTTAACCCTAACATTGAATTCAACCCTAACACTGAATTTAACCCTAACACTGAATTTAACCCTAACACTGAATTTAACCCTAACATTGAATTGAACCCTAACATTGAATTGAACCCTAACATTGAATTTAACCCTAACAGTGACTTTAACCCTAACAGTGACTTTAACCCTAACTTTGAATTCAACCCTAACATTGAATTTAACCCTAACAGTGAATTTAACTGTAAATCCAGGTACTACAGATTTGTGGTGTATTTAGAAGGTCATCAAAGCGTCTCCTCTCCCCCCGTCCAATTAAAAAAGAGGGTTACAGGGAAGGCTTGAGTGAATCTGATGGATAACTTGTGTGAAATTTCCCAAACTTCTTCCCTTTTCACCACTTGTTTAGTCATGATGGGAAAGATGGAGATTTTGCATCCATTCCATACAGTTGCCTTGTCCTGATATCTCTGTCTATTCACAGTCAACACCCTCTCCCTCTCCCAGTAGGTATGCTTACCACTAGCCATCTGTTGCTCTGTTCTCAGTTTTGTGTTACTGAATGTTTGCATCACCATATTTTTAGTCATAATGGTCAAACGACACAGCGAGAACTTAGCCGTAGAATTAAGTAATAAGCATAGAAAACTAAGGGAAAGTGGGTGATTTGCCCGGAGGCTCGTGTCAAGTAGCCATCTAGGTGAAATGACTTACATGACTCCTAGCTTGTCATTGTGTCATCTGCATAAAGATGAATTTTGTGGCCAGGTACGGAAGAGACATTACTTATATAAAGGGTAAACAACATAGGCCCCAGTACTGACCCTTGTGGGACACCTTTACTGATCTCGTCATAGCTATGTTCTGCTATTATTAAAATTATAGAATAATAACTTACAAAAAATAATGACTCCATATTTTTTTCTCAGTTTGATGTGGAAAAAAACCAAAACATTATGCCTATGAATAATGACAACTTCAAATATTTGAAGTTCAAATAACATTAAATTCTGAAAAATATTTACATTTACAAACTATCCTGTAACAATAAAATGTGAATAACCTGAACAATATGAACAACCTGAAATATCTAAAGAAAATTAAGCACAATTTGAACAATTTTCTACCTGTTACTAAGTGTTTAGTGGCTTTGTAGATCTGATCCATAATGCACATATCGAAATGATAAGTTGAAGCATAATATTGTTAAAATTGCACTTATTTTTCTTAAGAAATGTCAGTATTTTCAGCTTATTCACATCTCTTTTTGTTTGGATGGATTATAAAAGTAAGTATTTTCATAATTTAATGGGATTTTTGCACTAAAAGAAAGACTAAAATCTGGTGTTGTCATTAATCATAGGTTATTATGCTATTATTTTAGTGGTCCAGCCCACTTGAGGTCAAATTGGGCTGAATGTGGCCCCTGAAAGAAAAGGAGTTTGAGACCCCTACCCTAAACTTATATTTCTTGTGTGTGTTGACAGGATTCCTCAGCGGCTGCGGGTGATGGGTAGTCTGATCATCATCATGGCTGTTTTCATGCTCACTGCTGTCCTCGTCAAAGTCCATATGGAACCACTGCCCTTCTTCATTGTTACCATGGTGAAGATCATCATTATAAACTGTGAGTGTTTATCTGTTTATTCAGAGTTTGTGGCTTCTCTACATGGCAGTCTGTTTATGTGTTTGCTTGTTCACAGCGTTTGGAGCTATTCTACAGGGCAGTCTTTTCGGGATGGCCGGGTTACTTCCAGCTTCGTACACCACACCCATCATGAGCGGCCAGGGTCTTGCTGGAACATTTGCTGCCTTCGCTATGATATGCGCCATCGCAAGTCAGATCATGTGATCAACTCTGTTTGATGTTTTATTAAAGGACACTAGGGACCAGTTCCATAGACGCAGTTTACCAAACAGGCCAGGTTTATGGCAGTCACTTAACTTCATTCTCAAATGATAAAGGCAAGAACCTCAGCTTAGTTTGGTTCAGGTTACCCCAATTCATTAAACCTCTTCTGGAGAGCTGTCATTGATTAACGTTAATTAACCAACATTACGTTTTTTTTTATGGAACCAAATCAATGAACACTGAATCTGACTGGTTAGTTTGGTAAACTCACTTTATGGATCAGATCACAAGTCTTTGCTCTCTGAATCAGATCTGACAGACCCAGCTTGGTCTTCTGTTGCTAATCACATTCGAGTGTTGTTCAGATAAACAAACTAGAACTGAAAACAGGTGACAAATCTGCTTGTCACCTGCTACAGAGATGGTAGAAGTACCGTCTCTATAAAGCACATCAGAATTTTGTTGTGTATTCTCTGTGTACACAATGACAAAAAAAGGAATCTTGAAATCCCAAACATGGACACCGTCTAGAGCAACATATTTCTCTGTGAATTCCAAAGCAAAATGTGGAATTTAAAAAATAGAATACAGACTGCTCGACTCAGCTGCTGCATCCAAATGATCATTGCATTTTTCAGTGTCCCAACTTTTATTTGGAATTGGTATCATATATTTAGCTAAATAAACACAAATCTTGATTCAGAGTACACAAAACTGTGTCTTCTCCACATTTAGAGAGACTGAGTTTTACTGTTGCAGTAGTTATAAGAGACTAAATATTGTTCAAATTGTGTTTTGTTCCCTCAGGTGGTTCTGAGCTGCAGGATGCGGCTTTTGGATATTTCATCACAGCCTGTGTGGTCATTTTTGTCTCCATCCTATCCTACATTATGCTTCCAAAACTGGTAACACCCCTGGAGCACGTAATATATCCTAGCATCCCTGAACTATAATGTCACATAAACAGGAAATGATACTCTGTCATTGTCTTTTCTATAAAATTCATCATCTTCCACATGCTTTCATGTTAAAGTGAGGGATAACCTGATGAACCCTATACACATAATTTGTGAATGGCTCATATACAGTATAGTCGTTTTGTTAAGCTACACTTTTATTTACACAAAGTAGTTTTACACAAAGTACTTTTATCTACACAAAGTAGACAAAGACACAAAATAAAACAGGAAATAACCCGTAAACGGTGACAAAAGTAAGTGAGCTTTGTGTTCTGTGTTTTGTAGGAGTTTTTCCAGTTTTATCAGAACAGAAAACAAAACACAAGCGACATGGAGAAGTCATTACAACTGAACACAGGTAATGGACGACAGACAAAAGTGAACTTAAGCATGACCAAAATCACTCAGTTTACCTCAAGAAAGTATAAAGATAATTCCTACAGTGACTGATGAATGATGACGGTGGAACTCTGTCCTTTTTCTCTGCAGTGAACACGGATGATGGAGAAGACGAGCAACACAAGCAAAGTGTCTCCATGACTAAAATCTTCTGCAAGGTAAGACAAGGCTCAAGTCTAGAAATTAAACCTGTACTCCATTCTATTGTTCATTTTTCATTAGAATATAAGTGCATTATTAATTCGCTGATGGCAAATATTAACCCTTTAGGCATCAGAGGTTTTTTTTTTGTTAATATTCAATTTTGATATCAAGATTTCAAAAAGCTGTCAGTTCATTCAGTTATGTTGCTTGTCACAATATTGTGACTTTGGCACTTACAGCGTTACCATTACAATTAAAAACCATGGGACATGTGGATGTGTCTGTTTCTAATGTGAACTGGAACATCTGACATAACCTGGGTCCAGACCAGTTCTTATTTCTTCTCAGTTCCAAACCCAGATCCACACTGCGCTTCTGTGAACTGAGGGGGTCACAGTCTCCATCCAGTATATAGGACATGTCAAACTGACACCACAATACCATGATTAAATACAAGAACTCTTCTTTTTTGTATCCATTTAAGGATACACTTAGGGAAGCCTTATGACACGGCTGATTGTGTTGAAATTTCATCATCATATAAAGATCATAATGTCATTTGAAAGTGTTTTTATTTCTGGATCATATTGTGGGTTCCTTTGCAGTTCCTAATCTCATTATTTTATCTGCATTTCGGATTGATTTTCAGAAAATGACAACACTGCATATTCTTTTAGCCTATGGGGGTGGTAAGTGATGAGGTAGTAACTGTTGTGTGATTTTCCTGTTTCCGGGTCCAAAGATGTGCAGCTCACTGTGCAAATGGTTAAGTCAGTGACTGTTTTTTTCCATCACAGGCTACTTTTGTGATATGCTGGAGTGGGTGAAAAAGGGTTTGAGCCATTTTGAGTTGACCTGTGGTAGTTCTGTAGTCATTATTACCAGCTGCAGTCTGTTTTTCAATTGTGTTTTGTCTTTACTTCTTGAAGATCGCTGTGCACAGACATAAATTATTGCTTCATTTGCCTTCCACTCAACTGGACAGAACAGATAAACCTTTTGTCAGGAGGAACTTAACTGAAGTATCTGACCATGATCATTATCATATGTAATACATGCTTATTAAAAAAAGGGACTTGAAAATTTTACCATATTTATTTAAAAAAACTGTAAATGTGTGCAATGAAACTTTAAGACATTACAACAATATGCTTTCAACTATTTTACATGCTCAACCATTTTTGTTTGTCTAGAACATTATATGTCCACTAGTGCATTGACCTGTGGGGAACCACAGGTTCTAGATCCTCTGACACAGTTCATTCCTTTACTTTCTTGGTAAATTCCACTGGCATTTGCAGTTGAATAACCTTTCTTCACATGAAATTTGACACCACGGCTAAGGATCTATTTTTTATCTGTTGCTAGGTAACTTACTTCAATAATGATTCTATGATTCTATAGCATAGCAACGTGATTGGCCATTGGGAGGCCATTGAATTCCAAAATGACAACTGTCTCCAAAATATTGGTCCTATCAACTTGTCGTTTTCACTAGTCTCTTTCTTTACCAAAAAATACATAAGAATGCCAAACTGCAGCAGTCAGCTGAAACACACATGCAGAGTCCACTTCCCTTTTATAATACAGGATGTTACAACATCTTATTTTTGTGTTATTTCCAGTCATTTTTACCCTCATTTCACTGCTCAAACATGCATCTGCTTCTTTTGTAGATAGTGCCCTGGCAGCCTGCTCTCTCTCTCTCTCTCTCTCTCTCTCTCTTTCTCTCTCTCTCTCTCTCTCTCTCTCTCTCTGTCTCTCTCTCTCTCTCTCTCTCTATATATATATATATATATATATATGCTGTTACTATCTATCTATCTATCTATCTATCTATCTATCTATCTATCTATCTATCTATCTATCTATCTGGAGGAAAATAAGAAGCTGTTACATAGATATAATGTATGCGTGTGTGTATATAAAATGCACACATAATATATACATACACACACACGCACATTTCTATAGAATTTATATAAAATTTTACAGCTAAAATTCAACTATGAATGAACTATACAAACCAGAAAAATACAGAAAAAAAAGAACGGTAGGAAAAAAAAATACCAAACCTTGAAAAAAACACTCTATTAGAACACTCCAAAACAGCAGGAATTCACAGCAAAAACACAGCCAAAACCTCACTAAAACACTGTGAAAAGTAGTGTCTTTCATTGGCTTCACCTGTTGAAAAGCCCACCTGTATGTTACTGCTCAAATCTAGGTCACCTGTCAGTTTACCGTTCTGCAATTTACTTCCAAACTATAATCCATTACAGATTACCTGTTATTTTTATCTAAAAGTAATTGCTTTCCTTACAACATTACTGTCTCAGAATTGTAATGTGTTATATGACTCTTGTATTACTTTGGAGTTATATACAGACTCTTTTCATAAATGGCTTTCATAAGTTTAAAATGTTCAAACAGGGGCCGAGAACACCGGTAGATAAATCCACAAACAATAAAGAATTTTAGCCAGTCATAGAAATGTTAGCTTACCTTGTCATAGCTGATCACAGAGGTCATGCTAACTAGCTTCCGTCCATGTGGCCAATGTAGTCTTCTGTCATCTTCATCCATTGGCTGAAAACCAACAGGAAGTAGAACTTTCCTGCTGTATTTTTGATTCCTTAAGGTCTCACAGTCTTGCTGTTTTTTTTTTTTTTTTTATTTGAGCAATTTAATTATTGGCAAAAACTGTGTTATAAAGCAAGTGATATTGAAAATATACAGTGTAAAATATTACTGATTTGATTAGTAATTCCTTACACTACTGAGTTACAGAAAAAAGTAATCTGTTACGAGTGGTGTAGTGGTCCCTGGAGAAGTGCGTATACTCTAAATTTTTGACTTTTTAAAAAAAAGTAGTCCAGAAAAATGCTGTTTTATAAACAGTGACACATCAGACTACTCTACTTAGTTTACCCAAAAATCAATAACATTAGCCTTTCATAACATTAACCTGCTCACATAGTTTAACTATTGGTGATAACATGTCTTCTCCTATAGATGTGCAGTCGTGACCAATAGTTTAAAACAGACTTGCTCTTTCAATGAGATCCCATCTTTCAATGAGATGTGTAGTGACCTGTCAATCAACTGGGAGGGCACTGGCACCTGAGGTGTCCAATCAGGTTCCAGCGCAGGCCAGAGCTAGTTAGCAATATTTTCCTGGGTACGACCACCATACTCTGCTTCTGACTGGCTCCAGTCTTCATGTCTAAAGTTAACTAATTTAATCAATGAAGGGAGCGAGTACTGGCCAATTAGAGGACGAGTAGGGCGGGTCATGGCTTCATCGTCCTGGGAGAAAAAATGGGGAATTTGTTTCAGATACAACTAAATGGATTTAGAAGTGGGTATACTCATTGCTGACTGAAAAAGAAGGAGGTATACTCTGTATACCGCCGTATACCGTGGACTACACCTCTGTCTGTTACTGTAATGCATTACTTTTGTACCCCCAACACTGTTCACCACACCACACACAGTAAACCTGAACCTCAATGCTCCATTCCCTTCAAAAATTAACAGGCGTTTGCCTTCATTTCCATGTAATGTTGCAGCCATCCGTTCTTATCCTTTTCATCAACAGGAAAGTGATAAAAGGAGATTTGTGCAGTGTTGCCAACTTAGCGACTTTGTCGCTATATTTAGCGACTTTTCAGAGCCCTTAGCGATTTTTTTTTTTTTAAAGCGACTAGCGACAAATGTAGCGACTTTTTCTGGTGTTAGTGGAGAGTTTTGGAGACTCCGACGGGAACGTATCGTTCTGCAGTTACTGTCCTCAACGAGCGCTGCCGTGAGCGTCTCCCCCGTCCCAAAGCGCTCACACGCGGTGACGTCACGTCTCACAGGCAGCCTGCCTCGCGGACGCGCAGCAGTCCCAGCTGCAGGCAGAGCAGACGCAGAGAGGAGACCCTCACCCTTCCGAGTCCAGATTGCAAATGAAATGAGCATGCGCAAAGCCGCTTTTGGCTTGCAGGGCGGGATTTAATCGAATTTAATTGTAAACGTTTCTTTACTGTCACACTAAAATAAATCGCTGCATTTGACTCTCACACAGCCTCAGTTACTTACCTCCCTCGTCCACTGAGTGTGTCTCTTTCTCTGTTGTCTTCCATGGTGTGTGTGCCTCTCTGTGGCATAAGCTAAACGTCAAGCTAGCTAGCACAGCATGGCTCAGTCTAAACTGCACAGTCAAAGATACAGAAAGGAGTGGGAATCAAACTCTGAATTCTAAGGCTGGTTGAAGCCATTTATTGGAGATGACACACGGGCATACTGCATGTATTGCAAATCAGATTTCTACGCCAAACTTTGTGATATTAAAAAACACATGGCAACTCAAAAACATACTCAAAAGGCAAAGCCTTACAATAGTTCCACCCAAAGCAAGCTGCCATTACTAGTTAAAAAAAACTGACTCTACAAAAAAAGCTGAAGCCACCATGGCATTAGCTATTGCTGAACACTGTTCCCTGCTGGCATGTGATCACATTGGGGAGGCATGTAAAGCTGGTTTTTCAGACTCCACTGCTGCTACCAACTCCAGAATGCACAGGACAAAGTGCACTGAAATGATTAATGGTGTTCTAGCACCATACTTTCTAAAAAAGTTGGTTGCAGATGTGGGTGACCAGCGTTTCAGCCTCCTCCTCGATGAGTCCACAGATGTCAGTATTTCGAAGTATCTGGGGGCTGTGATAAGGTACTTTAATGACACCAAGCAGACAATTGTCTCAACATTTCTGGGGCTTGTTGAGTTAGAGAGAGGAGATGCCAGATCTATAGCACGTGCTGTTGTGGCTTTCCTGGAGAAGTGTTGTCTTAATAAAGAGAAACTCCTGGGGATAGGGACTGACAACGCCTCCGTTATGACAGGGATTAACAATGGGGTCCATAAAGTGCTGAAGGAAGAGTATGGTCTCAAAGATCTGGTTCACATTCGCTGTGTGTGTCACTCTCTGCAGCTTGCTGTAAGTCATGCTTCCAATGACACTATCCCCCGTAGTGTGGAGTACTTGGTGCGGGAGACTTATAACTGGTTTTCAGTGTCTCCAAAGCGCAGGGAGGCCTACAAGGCCATATATGAGACCATCAACTGTGGAGAGAAACCGTTACAAATCACCAAGGTGTGTGCCACACGTTGGCTCTCCATTGAACCAGCAGTTTCACGCATTTTGGACCAGTGGGAGGAGCTTAAACTGCATTTTGCAGTCACCAAGTCCAGTGAACACTGCTACATGGCTGAAGTTTTATACTCCATGTACAATGATCCTCAAAACATCTTGTATCTTACCTTTCTGAAGTCAGTGCTGGGTGAGGTACAGTTGGCCATCAAGGCTTTTGAGGGAGAGCAGGTAGATCCTCTCAAACTTCTTGACAGCTTGGTTAGCCTGATCAAGTCTGTGAGTAGCAGGGTGCTGAATCCACTGGCAATTGTTGATGCACTCAAAGGGCCAATTGATGGATACATCAGTCCCAAACCGTACTTTGGTTACCTGTTTGAGTCAAAGGCAGCTGAGCTCCACCTTGGGCCTGAGAAGGAGAACAATGTCCGAAAGCGGTGTGTAGCCTTCACCACCTCCCTCACTAACGAGTTGAGGGTGAGACTGCCAGACAACATTGAAGCATTGCAGTACATGTCAGTTTTCAATGTGGGGGAAACTCTAAAGCACAATAAGAGCCCTAGAGAAATGGAAAAAATAGCCAAGCTCCTTAGCTATTCTCCTGCTGACATAGACAAGATTGTCCAGCAATGGCTTGTCATCCATCTTAGAAGGTGGAATGAAACAAAAAACACAGTGGGCTTCTGGAGTGAGATTTGGAAGTTCAGGGACGCAGCTGATATCAACCCATTTCAGGAACTTACCATGGCTGCTGTGTCTGTGTTGTCCTTGCCACACTCGAATGCCAAAATTGAGAGAGTATTCAGTCAGATGTCTGTGGTAAAAAGCAAACTTAGAAACCGGATGTCCTTGCAGACACTTAACTCCATCCTGTATGTCCGATATGGTCTCAAGCTGTGTGGTGAGGCTTGCTATGAGCACAAGCTGCCTGATAATGTTGTGCAGCTGTTTGGCACATCAGCTGCTTACTCATTTAAGTCAGCTCCCTCAGTTGCTGAACCTGCCATAGAAAGCCTTGACCAAAATGATGATCACATTCTCTTCCTGTGAGCCAGCACAGTGTGTGTGTGTGTGGAGTGGGGTTTGAAAAAAGCAAGGAACCTGAATTAAGGCCAGACCAGTTACCATCATTTTCTCACGTTGCCATTGACAGTTTTTGTCTGTTGTCTCTTTCTGGTCCATTTAGATTGTTAATGTTGTCAAGTTAAAATCGTCTACACAAAAAAACAAAGTTAAAAATTTTATTTTATGGCATAATATGTTCATGCTTTACTGTGACTTGTTGTAGACTCCTACAGGTAAATGGAGTATAAAGTTATAAACTAAACCAAACTTAAGAAAAAAAAAAAAAAAAAACATCAAAAAAGTAAAAACAAAAACAAAAAAAACAACTTAAGTAACTGCCAAAGTGTGTCTTTTTTGGTCACTTTGCCGGTCCCAAGCCCGGATAAAGGAGGAGGGTTGGTTGTAGAGCTAGAAATTCC
>JAPTYQ010000001.1:33554129-33569425 GCA_029814465.1 Ostorhinchus cyanosoma
CCCCATCACCACCAAAATGCAATCATTTGTTCCTTGTGCCAGTATCAACATTTCCTGAAAATTTCATCTAAATTTGTCCAGAACTTTTTGAGTTATCTTGCTAGCAGTCAAACAAACAAACAAACAAACCCTGATGAAAACATTACCTCCGCCATTCCTTGGCAGAGGTAATAAAAATTAAATTAAATTAAATAAAAACAAATAAATTATTATTAATGATAATAATGATAATAATAATAATAATAATAATGCATGTTGTCTATAATATAAATACATTTTCAATGCGTATATCATTTTCAGTCTATGACACGGACCAAAGTAAAGTATGTTCTAAAAGCAGCTTTACAGTAAATCCTGTCTTCATGAAGGTTTTACTGTGCCTTGATTCAACATTTTAACTGTTTGGTACTGAATCGTATTTTACTAAAAGAAATTCCACAACATTCTGTTTGTTCCAACAGCTGAATTTATTGCACGTTCATTAGATCAACACTGATCCAATAACATGAAGAAACCTTCTGTTTAGATTTCAGTGCCAGTGTTGAGTGTGATGCAGTAAATCCATACTGTACATACACTGAGTTTCAACATGCACTGGAGTCAGGACACAGAGCTACGTGTTTGAAAGCCATGCTACCAAATGTGTCACTGTGAGCTTTGTTCATCTTTACTCTGTCATCAGTCTTTCCAAGATACCTGAACTTCCCAGCGTTTGCCTTCAAGGTGGGAAGCAGCAGAGTCAGTGTTGTGTCATGGCTGTTTTTACTCATCTGTCTACAGTCGTGTGGAAACATGGGGCTGGATTTGCCTCATGGAGCAGTCACCATCATCAAGTATGATGTAGATATACACAGCCCGGCCAAATAAAAGTCTCACATGCAATATTTGATTACACCACCTTTGGTTTTCATTCCACTGTCACATTTTTTTTGCCACATAATGCTGACGTAGTGTCAAAATAAGGTTCATAATATTTTTTTCATCCATAGTTGCATTAAATTTTGATTTTTGATGATGGAGAATCGGACCACTGCATCAAGTCTTCATCACATCCCAAATTAGCGTCTGGACTTTGGATAATGGATGTGTGAAAATGTCTCATTCTCCCTGAACCATTCTGTCCAGTCTTTTTTACATTAAAGACATGAGAGGCTACTCACTGCATCAGTTAGAGTTAACCTTCTGCTTGTGTTTGCTTTCTGTGACCATCTCTTATGTTAACGGGTCAGTTTTGATCCATGTCTTAAATCAGCTGTAAAATACACTAAAAACAATGATCTGACATCCAACTTGTTCCTCATCTCTTGTTTACCGTGTTAGTCTTCCTTATCCATGAAAATATTAGTTTTAACCCCGTAAAGCCTGAATCATTAAATCGTTGACAGAAAATTCCATTTCTCTGAAACTGGAACCTTCTGAACAACCCAAAAAAGATGTCTTTTCAAATATTAATTTCCATGTATGAGATTCAATTGTGTATCATATTTGATACATCAGGTTTCAATGCTCAAATGTTATTACTTTTGAACAAACAAAAACATAACATAACACAAACATGTTTAACAAATTAGTAATTCCTTTTCAAAACTGGGAAAGTTCTGCCTCCTTCCTCATTACTGACAGTCTTGTAGTGTCACTGGAAAGGCCTCTGGTGAACAAATTCCTCCCCCCTGGTGGATTATTCGTGTATTGCATGTATCTAATTGTGTACATCAGGTTTTTAAGACAAAAAATATCACACTGATCATGTAGACAGCTTCAAAACTCATGTATCAAATATGTTACGTTCAGTGTTATAGGATTAATATTTTTAATTTGGGCCTCTAGTCCTTTTTTTTTTTTTGTCAGTGTGCAGTACTTCTCGATGTGAACTCTGCAAAGTCAATAACTCTATACTGAACTGACCCCACACATCTGAACATGCCCGTCTGTGCTTGTTTTGTTTTTGTGCTGGTATTCTGGATAACAAAGCCAATGAGAATCCACAAAAACTCACATGGTTGAGAGAGGAGCTGGCATCAGTGTGTTTGCTGACAGTGCACTTAGGATTTCAGTTTTGCCTCTAATTATTGCTTTATAATCTTATTGTTTATAAATGGGTCAAAACTAACCCTAATAACACAAAGGTTATAATTTCAACCACAGCATTTCATAATGTAGTGAAAAATAGAGGTTCCTCACAAAGCCTTGATGTAATACAGGAATTTTATGTGGTTCATTTATGCATTTAAAACATAAAATAAGCATGTGCCAACACAAGAGGAAGGTTAAATAAACAGCCTGGCCCAAAAAAAAAGCAACTGCCGGGATTTAACTAAGCAAATAGTTAAGATCCTTCCAACTAAGTATCGCAGTGGTTCATAATGTTTCAGCTGTAACATGTTATTTAACTGTAACCCTTATTGTGACACTTCATCAGCATTACGTGGCAAAAAAGATGTGACAGTGAATGTCTCTTGGACTCAAAACTAAAGGTGGTGCAGTCAGTTATTGCATGTGAGAGTTTTTGGCCAGGCAGTGTATAAGACATATGGTTGTGTGTATTTCACTTTAATTGTCAGTCTGTCTACTTGTTAAAAAAATTTGCAGCTACCAAGTTACCATTTTTAGACATTGATTTATTGGACCACACATACTGTTATAATGTACTGAACGTGATTACATTCCATTAAAAATGATCGACAAACAAACCAAAGTAGAGCGTTATAGTCTAATTAGAGCTGCAGATACATGACCACATGTTCTAACCACTCAAACAGCACATGTTTATTCTGTGAAGCTCTCATTTAACACATTACACAGCCTTGCATTTGTACCTGCAAAATATTTGCTGCATATGTGTGATTCTGTCCTGCAACCATACAGCAGGTGTTCCAGGCTCAAGAGTGAGCATGAAACACAACCACTGTCAACTCAGCCAGTTCCTAATGCGTTTAAGGAAGTGGAATCTATGACAGAAACACAGTCACCATCCCTGGTTTACCATCTGAACATACAGAGGCTGGATTGCATAATTTGTACACTGGTATGTGGTTAGACAACAGGAGCAGGCTTTGACTCGCTGACTCAAACCACTTCCTTAAAACCCACATATTCTCATTCATTTACAGAATAAGGAACATATGAGATAGGAACATGAATGTTTACTGCTTTATCACTGCACTCTAGAGGACACACCTACCAGCTGCTATGTGGAGCAGATTCACTGTTGTCATTGGCATGTGTAGCCCAAGGAGGTCATTACCTCAACACATTGTAATGTGTCTTAAAAGTTACAGAACGTGTTTAGAAAAAATCTGAGGAAACTGTTTGAGTCATAACACACAACGCATTCATCAACTAAAATATGTTTCTGATAGTTTTTATTTCTCATTTGACAGTGGAAATGCATTTACGTGCAGTTTTATAGTTTCCGAGACAGCTAAAGCACATTATAATTGATCAGTAAACACTAAAAACATGTGATTATGTTTGATTTAGTCATAATATATGACAGAGGGGATGGTGTTCTATGGAAAGTTGTCAGATGGTTTCAGCAGGCATGGACACATCTGCCTTCAGTATCATCATCATGACCAGTATTACTGTAAAAATCATTAAGTTTTGAATGTGGAAGAAAGTGACGAGCACAGGAAATGAGGTGCTGCAATAGCTCTGGCAAGATATAACATGTTTTTTTGACTGTGATTTATATCAGCACTTTATCAACTATATCTCAACAAGAGTGAAGCTGTTGTCACACATGGGTGAGATTCTGAACACCTCGTTGTCACTATGGCAGCTACACAAGTGAATGTGCGTACTGTAAAGCAGACCTGGGCAGTGTACGGCCTGCGGGCCACATGTGGTCTGATGGCTGACCCTGGCTGGCCTCCCTGAGGTCACTGACTAATTAAAAGTCAATGCAAATATATATCATTGTAATAGATGCTACCAATACAACAGCACTGCTTTTATTTTGAAGGATCTGCCACGTTACGTTTTTTTTCGTACATACTTATGCTTAGCATAAAGGTTATGCACTGATCGGTTTGTTGGTCAGTTTCAGCCCATGAAGATGTCAGCTAACGCCAAAAAAAGAAAGTCATGGGCTTCTAAGTATTTCTTAATTGAAGTCAGAGGTAAAAAAAACAAACAAAAAAAAACTGAGATGTGCAAAGAAAGGAAGAGAGATGCCTTTATTGTTTTTCATGTAAAGTTAATGTGGTGCTGGCTTTGCACATTTTAAAATGAGTTTTAGTGAATATTCATTAAATAGTTGTATTCTGTGCTCTACATTTTCGTTGTATTGTTTCATTTATTGTTTTTGTAGATATGTATTGAGCCAAGCTGCAAGTGGATTGTATTAACTATCAATGTTTCTCATAAGAAAATGAATCGCTCACCCCTGCTGTAAAGTGATATTTTCAGTGTACTTCAGTGGTTTTCTGGTATTTATACATTTATTTATTTATATTTAAACTTTTATTTTCTTCTTTCTAAGGTTTTTCTTTCATTTTATTATCAAACCAAAGCATTTTTAACGATCAGCTGCTTGTATTTTGCATCACTGTGTGCATTTCCTGCCTAAATGCTTGAAACAATAAAATAAAAAGCATGAAAACTGAGAAACCATTAGTGCATATCACATATGAAAAGAATAGCATATAGACTGACATATAGACTAAACGTTTGTGATTCTGTGCATATTATGTTCATTAAGTTTAGTTTTGACTTAATGCTGTGAAAGTGCAATCTGAATTTTTTATTTTTTTAGTCAACAGGACAAAAACAGTGTATAAGATGTAAAAAGACAAAAAGGAAGCAAAATGAATGACAAAATTAGGTGACATCAAATGAAAACTATGTAAAAAGGTAACAAGACAAAAGTGATGCTCTGGACTTTTATTTTTGATAAGTACAAAACTGAAATAGTTGGGCAATTATTTTCCTCTTTCTTGTATCTCTACCTTTACCAGAGTCTATTTTCAAACCAGCGTCTGTAAATGAAGTATGTCCATCTGCCCATTTTCAGTTTGTTTAGTCATTTTCTTCATGCGACTGTTTTTTGTTTTATTTCAGAACCCCAGCATCCAATAGCAGTGGTGTCTCAGAGGAAAACCCAGTGTGTCCTCTGCTGCAGATCATGATAGACCACAAGCTCGACAATGACACAAATGTCAATACGGCGTTGGTTTTCATTCACGGTGTGGTCTCCTGCCTTGGGATTTTGGAGAATGCCCTGATCCTCTGGGTGGTGGGCTTCCGTCTGCAGCGCCGAACTGTAACCTCAGTGTGGGTTCTCAACTTGGCCATGTCTGACTTCCTGGCAACTCTGACATTGCCTCTCTTCACTATCTACCTTCACTTCAACCACAGCTGGGAGCTGCACACCCCGCTTTGCAAAATACAAACTTCCATCTTCTTCATCAATATGTTTGTATCAGCCTTCCTGCTGGCAGCCATTTCTCTGGACCGCTGTCTTTTGGTGGCCAAGCCAGTGTGGAGCCAGAATCGTCGATCAGTAGCAGGTGCATGGAAAGTGTGTGTATTAGGTTGGCTATGGGCAGCAGTTAATACCTTTCCTTACTTCCTGTTCCGCACAGTGACAAAGAGACAGGATAATAGGAAATTGTGTTATCATAATTTTGCCATGTATGTAACCTCCCAAAATATGCTGGACAGAAACTGCAGAATAAGGCAAGAATCAACAGCCATTTCCAAACTTTTTCTGGCGTTCCTGATCCCCCTGGTGGTAATTGCGGGGAGTTACATCCTAATCGGTTTAAGCCTGAGAAACAGAAGAAGGAGAAGGAAACAGAGCGTCAACAGGATAACTAACGCACTCATTGTCCCAAAAAATGATGCAACAACAAAAGGCTCCTCCATCGCACTGAAGTCTTTAACCTCTGGTCCAACTCCAGCCCTGACACCGACCTCCTCGTCTCACCCTCCCTCACCCAATCAAAGCTTCACCAAGATGGTGACATTTGTCATTGCTGCGTTTGTATTATGCTGGGCCCCCTACCACATCTTCTGCATAATCGAAGTGACGGCCCACTACTGGAGAAAGAATGCGAACCTGGTGGAGATAGGCCTGCCTCTAGCCACCACCTTTGCATTCTTGAATCCAGTGTTGAACCCCATCCTGTACGCCTTCAGCTGCCCAGACTTCTGCATTAGGATACGACAGAGTCTGTCAGCAGTGTTTGAAGGACTGGTGGAGGAGGGGAGACTAGCGGCACCGGGGAAGAGTTTACGGGCTCACATGAAGCACAAGAGCAGTCGAGACATGCCATCTGCAACACCAGCGTTACCAAAGAGGCCGAGTTCACCTTTCATTACATCAGAAAACCAACCGCCGTTCATGGCCTCCCTTGATGAAAACTCTGAGCATACAGGACAAAACTCAAGTGATGAGGCCAAACAGAGCTGAGAGCCAAATGTATGCGTTTATTTAAGTTTTTCTATTATGTTTCATGGATCAAAACGAAAACACTTTTTCCATTAATTGTATTTTTTATATTTCTAATATAATCTGGATGTAGAGTGATTGTATTATAGTGATATGAAAAGGTTACCACAGCAACATGCTGGATAGTATATATGTGTATGTTTTTTTTTTTCATATTTGTGTATTATTGTGTCATGTATGTCCCTACTTTATTTGACAAATTTTTTTTGTAATGTTTCACAGTATTAAAATATTTTGCACTAGACTAAATGGCTTTACTCCCACCTCCAACTGAAAACGCTGATCTGTATCATTTTTATGTAAAATTAGGACTGTGGCTCAGGAGGTAAAGTAGGTCATCCAATAATTGAAGGGTTGGTGGTTTGAATCCCGCTCTGTCCTGGTCATGTGCTGTTGTGTCTTCCAGTGCTGTTACTCACACTGGTGTATGAATGCTTCTGTCAGTCTGCCCAAGGCAGCTGTGGATACATATGTAGTTTACCACCACCAAAGTGAGAATGTGTGAGTGAATGAATGACTCCACTGTACGCACTTTGAGTATGCATTAATAGAAAAGAGCTATATGAGTCTAATCCATTATTATTATTAAAATTAAAATCCATTTGGTATAGACAGATATTTTCTAGGTGGGGTTAGTATAGTTTTCTCTCACTTTGCTCACACTTTTCTTACTAAAACCTGTTCCTATTCCCATCCCTATTCCTTTCAAAACCATCCTGTCATTCATCTAATTTGAAACAATATCCTTATCTTTGGTGAAAGGTTTTTCTCCTCACAAGGCTGTGAATATGAATATAAAAGAAAGTCCAGGAAAGCTCCAACATTTCCAAGGATTGAAAATAATGAGGAAAGAAATGACAGATATGCTCCTGCTGCAGCATGTCATCGAGTACATTCACTCTTCTGCGATTTTCTTGAGAAATACAATTAAACTAATAGTGCGGAATATTCAGGCTTCCTGGAAAAAAAAGGAGGAAAAACTGTCTCTGGCATTTAGGAAAAAGGACATACTTGAAACATGTGCATACATGTAAGCTGCTTAAGGTCATATTTTTCACAATTTGCTTCAGGTTAGAATTCAAAAGTTGTTCATCTTTGCACGTCCCTTCAAAATTCTGACCCATCCACTAAAATCAGCACATTGTAAATGATGTTAAATTCCTAAACCAACACGGCTCCACCGAGTGAGCACAAAATACACACTTAAGCACTTACATCACATTATTCAATCAGAGGACAAAATACCCTCTCTGAAGTCACATTAAAGAAGTATACAATCTAGTTCTTAGTTTTATATATATAGTGTGTTATTATTTGCAGTTCTTAAAAAGGGGGGGAATTTCTATCTATATTTCTATTTCTTTTATTATTAGTCTATTTAACTGCTGGAGGATGAATGGATAAATGTCACAACAGATTGTCCTCAAGAAGTGAAGAAGTCAGACATGAAGTATCAAGCAATTTTTGTTTTTATCTGAAGTTTCTCTTACTTTTTTAGCACAATGTTCTCCTATAAACTTCCACAACAGATTCAGCAATTGTTTGCAGCAGAGAACTGTGTATAATCCTGTCACCTCTGTCACCTGCCACGTCATGTGAATAGAAATCTGATAATATTTATGTATATATTTATTAAAATGTGAATTGTCATATTATTTTTTGTCTAATAAGTCTGAACAAATGATAGATACAATATCTCATTGTGCGCCTTTGTTTCCAAACCATTACATTAACGCAAACAACACAAATTAACACACAAAACACAAACCAAAAAAAACAGAGAGAGAGAAAGAATAAAAGCGGTGACATAAAATTACAAGGAGGAAATGTCACAGTGTTAATATTGCTTCGAAGTACTGAAATATATCATTACAGTGAAAAAAAAATAATTGTGAATTATGTTTGTGTCCCAAATAAGAAGTTCTTCAAAATTATTCATATGTGGAAATTGTAAGAGCAAATGTGTTAGTGTGAGTGGTTCTTATCTGGTTCTTGTAGACAAGTGAATTTTGCTTGTTACATGTGTCTTCTATGATGACGTGTAGTGAGTGAAGATGCTATACAATGTTTAGCCAACAGAGGGAACTATAACACTGATTACATAACTAGACATGACATTATAAAGTAGGATTATGCTTTTCAGGTCCTGTAATCCAGGAGCATGATAAATCCAAACTGCAGAGTGTCTGACCACCTTTCAGAGTGATTGGATTTGACCATATCCGATATCTATTTTGATTGACTGTCTCCTTGTTGTTTCTGTAACCACTCGCTTCCATCACACTCGGCTGGACACGCAAAAACAGGCTGAGGTGTAAAGTAGGCCACAGCAGCGTGGGATTACCATGGAGGTAGTTGTAATTTGGAGATAATATTAGAGAGTAAAGATCCAGAATATGAAGACTGAGCAGGATTAAACCTAACGGGTCAGAGTGACATACAAAGTTCCTCTTTCCTCTCAGTCATTCACTTACACCAGATAATCCTCCTGCTCTCTGTCGTTCCCTATGAGGCTGAGTCTGTTTGCCCTGCACTCTATCGTTCCATTCATCAATCTACGGCTTTGTGGATTCGAGTCAAACATGCACAAAACTCATCTCTGTGTGGTAACATTAAATAAAATGCATATGCTCGACAAATTATATTTGCTCCAAAAGGAGTGCCTAAAAATGTTGTAAAAGGATTCATAATACAAACCAGTACAAAAGCCTTCAACTCAGATCTGACTATACTTTATACTGGCAATTTCACTGATGCAGAAAAAGAAGATGACGAAACAAAAAAGCCCTGAGCACACAGTCCACATAAGATGCTCAAAATAACAGAGCGTGAGAGATTATAGGAGAAAAAAAAGAGAGGGTGGGGTTCTGGTATTGCTTTAAAGAGATTTAATGCAAAGCTACAGCACTTACAGCTGACAGATGCTGACTATAAACTGAAATGGAGTCGTATCACTGTTCATCATTATAATAATCATAGTAATAATATAAAAGGCAAGGCAAAGTTTATTTGTATAGCACAATTCATACACAGGGCAATTCAAAGTGCTTTACAGAAATGGCAAAGAGACAAGTTAAAAACATACAATTACAGTTAAAACATAAAATCATAAAAGTACATTCAAAAGACAAGATTGAACATAAGTCTTGGAGTCAGAGCACCTCTTTCCAAAGCCACATCACTTTTTTTGAGTCCAACTCAGGTGTAAAAATTACCAAAAAAAAAAGTTTTTTTCTTACCTTTTGGCTCCAAGGAAGGAAAAGACTGTGTTCAGGCTTCAGGTTTTTAAAATGGTTCTTCACACTCCACAGTTGTGGTATATCCCACAATTATTTTCTCATTGTTCTTCTGATTTCTGAGTCCCATCAGTTTTGAAAGGACACTAAAAGTGCCAGATTTCTGCAACCATTTCCATTCCTGTGATTCAGAAAAACTTTCTCACTGTTATATAAAATTATAGCTTATATTTTGTCAACCCTTATCCATTATGCAAATTATGCAGCCCTGCCTTCTCAGACTTTAGCCTTTAGCTTTCATTTGCCATGGGATCATTTCAATCAACTTTTTCAATTTCAGAATGATGTCTCCTGCTTTCTGAGCACATGGGTTCAGATGGATCCTGGTATTGTCATCCAGACAGCGGTTTGGTCCCAGTCTCTAGAGTTCTTGTTACATTGTGTGTGGGAGTGCTCATACTTTTATCATTAAACACAGACAGTTGTATTGTGGATCTGCCATGATTTAATTTCACAGAACATTGAAGTGATCTTTGTTATCCCACCACATTTCTGGTTCACAACTAAACTCGTCCTCTTCTGCTTCCCTGTGTCTGGGCTGGTACACATTCTCTTGTTGTTTCTTAACATGAAGGGTCTCCTGAACTGCTTTTCTTCTGGCCCTTGACCTTGGACCAATCTGCCATGGGAGACCCTACCAGGGGCAAAAAGCCTCAGACAGCAGAGCTCCTCGGGTCTCAAAGTCTTCCACCGTGGTAAAGTGACGGTTCAAGGAGGAGTCACAAATAGACTTAGAATAATGTGTTGGATAGTTTTTACGACAATGTTAGTAGTTTTAGAAGTATTTTGGATCTAAAACACAGTTAAATTTTTTCTATAACCACAGGGTATGTCTTCAGACATGATGGTTCAAGAAATGTGAAGCTATTTGCTGCTTCAGTTTGGGTTAAAGAACTTGTTGCAGCTGAAAAATATTCATCACTGCAATAATCAAATCAAATTTTATTTATATAACAGAAGTTATCTCATGACACTTTACCTATAGAGCCAGTCAAAACCAGACTCTAATTTACAGAAACTCAACAGAATCCTGCAGGAACAAACACTTTTGACTGGTGACAGAGGTGAGGAATAAACTGCCAGTAAATATCCAGTAGAAGGATCTGAACTATTGCCTTAGTTAAATCCAGGGAGGGAGTTTTTATTTGCAGACTACAGGATGTTGGATTTCTAAACATTTTTAGTTATATTCAAGTAAATTAAGACTTAAAATAGGGATAAAAAGTGTGGTGTAATGTTTCTAGTTGATTATGGGCAGTAGCGGTGGTGATCCACAGCAGCAAAAATACCTTCCATCGCTCTGATGCTGAGAATTTGGCTGGAATTTGGCTCTGAACTTGTGGCGTCATCCATAAGCTAAGAACAGGAGCACAAGTGGTTAACCATTTTGGTTTTTAAAGATTACATTTTGGGTATTTGCCTTTATTTATCAGACGAGACAGAGAGAGGCAGGGAATAAGGAGACTGAGAGAAGGGGAATGACATGCAGCAAATGGCCTCAGATCAGCTGTGATATATGGGATACTATATCTCCAAGGCAACCCACAAGTGGTTAAAATTTTATCATAATTTTAACTGGAAAGTCAGTCACATTTTTAAATCTTTCCCAAAGACAACCCTGGTTAAATGTTAAAACTGATCTTTTTTTGTTAGTTTTTGTTTACTTTTTGAGCTTATCTTTTATTCATTTTTATTTTCATGTTAGTAGACAGATTAGTAGGCAATGTGAAGAGTCTGAACTGCGTAAAACCTAAGTGGAGCAGGACGTAGAATTAATACAAATAATAATAATAATAATAATAATAATAATAATAATAATAATAATAATAATAATAATAATAATAATACATTAATCACAAAAAAAGATGAAAAAAATCCAACTCTATTTACAGGTTGAAAAGAGGGCATTTCTAATGTATTTCCATTTAAGGGTGGAATTAATCTAAATCATTCTAAGAATGGCAGATTGAATAAGATTGGTTTATGCAAAGGAAAATGCATTCTTTCCAATATGAAGCATGTTCTTTCTTTCAAGTACAAAAGAATACCTCAGGAAAAATGCTGGTGGAGGACCACCTCTCTTACACTGCGTTCACAGTCCACTGTGGACAGCAGGGGTGTCAAACTGGTTTGAGTTCAGGGGTCACATTCAGCCCAGTATGATCTCAAATGGGCCACACCAGTAAAATAATAACAGTGAAAAAAGTAAAATTACATTATGATAATGTTTACATCTACAACGTTTCCTTAAAAATCTGAATAACATGAACAACTTGAAATGTCTTAGAAAAACAAGTGCAAGTTGAACAATATTTTGCATCAATTTACCTCAATTGCAACTTTACAATTATAAATACACAAAACATTTAGTAACAGGCAGAATATTGGAAAAATTACACTTACTTCTCTTAAGACATTTCAGGTTATTCACATTTTTTGTAAGAAAAAAAAGATAGTTTGATGATATGAAGATTTTCATGTAATTTAACTTTTTTACACTAAAACAAAGACAAAATCTGCAGTTTTCATTATTTATAGGTTATCATGATCATATATTACTGATCTGACCCAATTGAGATCTAATTGTTCTGTATGTGGAACCTGAATTAAAGTCATTTTTACACCACTGATTGTTAATATCTTCAGTGTAATTCAGCCTGTGGGCCAGACAGGACCCTTTGGTGGGCCGGATCTGGCTCCAGGGCCTCATGTTTGACACCTGTGGATTATCGGATGGTCGATAAGGATGAGAATCAACCACACCACAGGACTCACTTTGCTCACTGGTGGGCTCTTCCTCTTTCTTCGATTACTAAGACATGCAACAGTTTTACAGATCTGCTCAAGTCCATCTCCAGACCCTGGTGTTGGGAAGGGTTTAGCACTTGAATAAGGAAACTGGAAATATTGTTATTAAGTTATTTGTTACACTTGTTAAATCAATGGTTGGTGTTCATTATGCCATTACATACTTATACCAAAACGTGGCAGGATAGCCCACAGAAGTGTTTGTCAAATAATAAGTGAACACAAGTGAACGGGTACGAAAGAAATAAAGCTTGTATGTTTGAAGTAGACAACGTGGTGCACCGTGAGCTGCTGATAGCACCGGTTTGGAGGTAATAAAGAGCTCATTCTACACCTTGGTCTTTGAGTAGTGTAACACAAGGCGACTGGCACGCATTGGTCCAACCTCTCACAACAATCCAGTGATTGTACCTGAAGATGACAACACTATGGAAATGGTAATGTCACAAAATTCATTGTAAAAAGCAAAACCTATAGTACCGTAAATCTGTAGTTACCAACCCATGCTCTAGTCTGTGGCACAGAGTCCTTGAATATTATGACGGGCAGTACAGCCCTGTGGCACTTTGTTTTGAAGAAGTGTAACATGAGATTGTGTACGTAAAGATTTGCCTTACCTTACTACTATTGGATATGCCCGTTCATGCCCTGTTACCATTGGTTGTTCTGTGATTGATTCAGCATCGTCAGTAACTAGCAGTGTTAGACAAGTGTGTGTGTTTCAATGGCCTGTAGCCTACTGTATTCACTGCCTGCCACCAGTTCTCCAGTAAAGTGTGGAAACTGGATCAACTTTGTCGTGCCCGTTTATTACCCACTCCTCCTCCAGCATGACAGTGTGCAGGAGTCATGTACTGATCTAGACCACATCTCATTACTCCTCAGTACGTACATCTCAGACATATGGCCCTTTTCCACTGCACGTTTTCGTAAAGGCTCGACACGGCACGGTTCAACTCTACCCCATGTTTTCTTTTTCCACTGGGGGTTGGACCTAGGACCCGTTATGATTTTTCGTACCTGTTTCAGAGGTGGCTCTAGCCGTGCTGAGTCGGCACTAAAACGTGACCTGAACAGTGCTGTCCTCTGATTGGTCAGAGGAAATGTCATACGCACGACGAAGCTCGAGGATCTTTTAATAAGCACCCGCCATGTGTGGAAAAACATATCAACAGCGTTTTCAGTGACAACAAGCCACATTGTAAACAACAGCAGCAGTACCGCCTCCATGGCATCCAGTGCCTCCATCGTTGTTGTTTAGTTGTATTAGGCCCCGTCCCAAAGTTCCCCCTTGGCCCCTAGCACTCGTTTTGGAGTCCACTCCTTTTGAAGTGCACTTTGGACGGAGTCACAAGTGGTAGAGACGACATGTAGAGGAAGAGGGAACTTTGGGACGGGGCCTTCGTCACCTGAAAATGACGTACAGAAGTGTCTGCCCCGCCAACTCCATTCACTTCAACTAGTAACGGCTGGCAGTGAAAAAACAACCGCACCGCTCCGATAAGTGGGTAGAGTCGTGCCATGCTGAAGCGTGTCGAGTAGAGTGGTGTAGGGTTTGCAGTGGAAAAGCACCAGTTCGGTAATACTGTGTTATTTCTGCCTTGAATTTTGACCCTCTTGCTGCCACCTATTGGACTGTAATAACGTCGCACATGTAGAGGGTTGTAGAAAGGAATAATCAGAAAATCATGCTGTCCTACCCACTGCCAACTGGGACCGGATGTAATAGGATATTCTGGTATTTTTTGGCACACAGCATTTGACACACTTATGTACTGAGACGTGCTAAATCTTTTTTTCCTGGCATGCAAAATAGTATAGTAATGTCAGACGCATGGTAATTCTCATTTGAAAATTGGTCTAGTAATACTACACTAAAACCTTACTCTAATAGTGGTCACGTCTGAATTTTACAAATTTAATACAAAGCTTTTGCAAGTGTACTATAAAAGAATCTGTTCTTATAAACCTCCTGGGTGTAAGCTGTTCCAGTATTTTGCTTTTATTCCAAATACACCTTTATTAGATATCCATGAATATAGTTGGTTCATGCCATTTACTTACTTAATGTTGTGCATTTTATTGAAGATTAAGGGCCACATCAGGGAATCAGAAGTGGAGCCATTTTTTTTATTAATCCATGTAAGCCTGTTTATTATCATTAACTTAATCCAGAAAGACACAAACATCTACTGGCAACGAAAATCATCTACTGATGTTAAATGTTCAAAACCTGTTAATCAATTAATTCTATCAATTCATGTAAATAATTAAATTAAATAGTTATATTTTCATGGTCATCAGATATGACTTATTTGGACGTTCAGAGGCTCCATAGTGAAAATGGAAACACCATCATCTTCTACACCCACTGAATCATTGGTAAAACCCACAGAGTTTGATAAATGAAAGTGCATGGACACGTTTTCTTTATGTTCAGTTAATTAGATATTTTATAGAAAAAGTCACTTTTTTCAGTGTTCTGTTTCTGATAAAAGAATCAACTTTAACCTGAACTTTTCTGAACATTTACAAGGTCAATAAATTAAATAATGAAAAATACCTGATTTTCACTGAACCCCCCCATATCAATGAATAACATAGAGGAAGAACTGATTAAATTTTGGATGATTTACCATTTCTAGACTGCCCACAAGGGGCCGCTCAAAAGTTTAAAATCACTAAACACTCCTTTGTTCATATCTCTGGAACTATTTGTCTGATTGACTTCAAATCAA
>JAPTYQ010000001.1:33599148-33615546 GCA_029814465.1 Ostorhinchus cyanosoma
TATATATATTTATAGTGTGTCTCAGTGAACAAAATTTACAAAAATACATCATAAATTGCAACAATGACAACATTATTGTTGACTCTTTGACTGTCAAATTAGTATCTGAAAATCTGTTTTTACGTAGTTTTTGTCTCTTTCTATCTTTTATGAATTTTGTTTGTTATGTTTTCTTGCATCTTATAAAAGATATGATTAGATGAAAGTTTTAAGATGTAAGAGTGATCACTCATCTGCATTTTTCAAGGCTTTAGTGAGATCATTATAAACTCTTCTTCTATTCACATTCAGAAATTGGATATTAGTTTTGGGATTTTTAAATGTAATGACAATGAGAAATCGGGGAAAAAACAACAGTTCAGACCTATTTTGATTCCCATTCCTAATTTTGTGAAAGACAGTTATAAAGGATAATTCCGTGGACTGAACGTGCGTGTACTTTGGATGAGGAATTTCACCAAAAGTGACTATCCACAGGGGTACGTGTGTGTTTGCGAGCAGGTTGCATGTTCGGTCTGTGCAGGTGTGTTTAATCAAGTGCCGGATGGTCCACGGTGCAGATGCAGATGAAAAAAAAATAATTCAGCAGCCAATAGAGAAATGAAAAACCGATAAGCCGTCATGATTTGTAATACAATTTACCGCTGTAATCTCCTTGCCACTGTTCTCTCCCCTGCATCCTCTAATCCAGGTCTGTATTATTCCTGCTGCTGATGTCACTGCGTCGTAGAACACATTGTGAACAAACTTATCCTGGCATCACCTCTGCCAGTCCAGCACAAAATGTAAGGTTCTGTGGAAAACCCACAGGTCGAAGGAACAGCCTTATTTAGATTAATTTTTGGGGGACATTTTTAAGCTCTCAGATCTCCATATGGGCTATTATTAGTTCTTGAAGATGATGATCCTTCTCAGATATGATACTAATATAAAGTACTTCTAAATTCCACTTGTTGGTCCATTTTGCTCAGTAGTACCTGTTAATATGGGATGGGTTTGTGTAAATATGCAAACCATTTCATCATCTTTGTTGTGTTTGTGTGCATGTCTGTCTTCTAGTTTTATTGTACACCAGGAATGCTTGTTGTAGGACATATGTGCAGCAGACTTACAAAGCTTCTGCACCAGCAGGAGTGGGATGAGATTTGAGAGGAGATTGTGCGGCAGATCGACTAAAAAGGTTATTAGGGTCAGCCAGATCAAAAACCAAATAATCCACTCACAGAATCTCTGCTCGAGCAGATGAACATGGCACAAAAGATGCTTCATAGGAAAAGGAGTTGAGGCATATAGAGCCGCAAAAAAAGTGTTTCCAGGAGGTTTTGTCATCATGACTGTGTTCATACTGTGTCCTAACAGGAGAAGATGCACAGTCTGACATCTGTAAATAATCGTATTGGTTGTTCGTTTGTTTGTGTCTTCCTTCTGGACCAATGCAGGACAGGGATCTACGACCAGAAGAAATGGAAGGTACAGACATGTTCAAATCCAGACCCTCATTCCATCTCAGGTGTTCCCTTCAGGCGTCCTCCCTGTCTGTAGAGATCCATGCAAAAATTACTTTTTTAACAAGGAATGTACCGACTCAAACATTCTTGGCTGATATTAAGCTGCTACCAATATCTTCTATCTATATTTTGGTTTTATTCTTATCCCCCACCCCTTTAACAAAGACATTTTCATAATAAATCTAAAAATCTTTACTATGTTAAAGTCTTTCAGCCTGTCGTCACAGTATGTGTGAATGAACACAGACTGAAACATACAAATTTATGAAAAACCTCGTAACATGACACCGTAGACACTAGATCTATTACTGCTATTGGTGAAAAGTGACTGACTGACATTAGCAAATATCAACCGATATCAGGCCAATATAAGAACATCCTTAGACTTTATCTTTTTCTTGAACATCAGAAATGTTCATTTTCATCAAACATTCTCTAAAAGTTCTATGTAACTTTGAAATTAAAGATTATTATTCAAAAGAAAAGACTTTTCTTCAAACACTGGCACAGTTCTAGTCATTTATCTTTATATTTCTTTAACTTTGTCTTTTACACAGTAGATTTCATATGAATGAATGTTTTACTTCTTAATTACCTGCTTTTAAGGGTTGTCTTTAATTACTCTCATGAATAGGTCTTTCCTGTCTGGTAAACTGCCTCAGATTGTCTATTCTGCCGGTTCATTTTTTTCTGGCACTTACAAGGCTGAGGTAAATGCAAAACTATTCTTACTGTCTTGCCTTGGGGGTAGTTAAGGATAAAATAAAGTAAAAATGCCTGAAACTTCGATCAAACTAGTGATGAGATGTGAGATAAAAGTCTAAATATATAGTTTTTCTGGCTTTTTGTCCCATTTCATGCTGTTTATTTCATGTTTTCTGTCTTTGTATTTTAACCTTTCCTTCAAACCTTTTTCCCTTTCCCTAACCCTAACCCCGTTTAAACCCCAGGTTCAACCTAGAAACCAAATCATCACCTTGCTATTGTTTAGACATGCCTAGCTCGTGCATGCAGTAATACCCACTCTGTGCATTCTAGATGCACCACATGGATCAAAATGTGATATCCTGGTATCAGTCAGTATGTGATGAGTTTGGAGTGGAAATAAATCAGGCTTTTTTTGTAATATTGTTGACATTTCATCTCATTGATCTGAGAATAACAACTGAAACTCATCTAAGACCAGGCCACTCTATATCAACTTTTGGAAGATTGTTCAGGTTTATGTGTTATAACTCCATATTCAAAGGAAAGTTATTAAATTATACTATAAATTATGTGTATATGATGGTATAGAAGCCAATAACGTAATAAGAACCAATAATTCAATACCGACCCATAACATAATAAATTTGCCATTTTAAAAATGTAATAGGCCAGTAACATAATAACTGGCCAATAATGTAATAAAAGTCCTGAACCAATAATGTAATAACTTTTGGCCAATAACGTAACAACTTATTATGTTACTGGCCTTGTAAAAACAAAAAATGATTTGCAAATTTAATAACTGACCCAATAATGTAATAAGTTATTATATTATTGGCCAAAAGTTATTACATTATTGGCCTATTACATTTTAAAAATGGGAAATTTATTATGTTATGGGTCATTATTACACTATTGGCTTCTACAGATGTGATAACATTTTACCAATTTTACAGTAAAGTTATAATGAGCATCTGCTTAGGTTACAAATAATAAGTCTTTCCATTAGGATGGCCGGACTGACCAGATGCTACATTTACCGAAAAAAAAAAAAAACATCTTGGGGGAAAAAATGTATAAAAGCTGTAAAATGTGGAGTTACGTAATCACTGTATAAAATGTGTGCTTTCCTGCAGAGCTGCGTGAGGCATTCAGGGAGTTTGATAAAGACAAAGACGGCTTCATCAGCTGTAAGGACCTTGGCGAGTGCATGAGGACCATGGGGTACATGCCAACAGAGATGGAGCTAATAGAACTCAGCCAGCAGATCTGTGAGTCACACAGAAACA
This sequence comes from Ostorhinchus cyanosoma, assembly GCA_029814465.1. Classification (NCBI taxonomy): domain Eukaryota; kingdom Metazoa; phylum Chordata; class Actinopteri; order Kurtiformes; family Apogonidae; genus Ostorhinchus; species Ostorhinchus cyanosoma. Next base: position 33,602,654 of record JAPTYQ010000001.1, read on the forward strand.
TAGTACTTACTAAACACATGCCAATAATTCTATCAAATCTTTTACTTGGGCAAACAGCAGGGGACCAGAATAACATGCAAGCTGATATTGCACTGATGTCACGTGGCCCAAAATTTTTGGTGCCCCGTTTTCCATTTATCCCATTTATTCTCTTTATTTACTAATAATGAAATAGGGAATATTTATCAAATTGCACATTTAAACTTGTAGTTATTGTAGTTCTGAAATGATTAATCAATGAATCAGCTGCAATTTTCCTGAGTCAAAGCATTGTTTCCTTAATTTTGCTGCCACTAAACATTGGTTCCACTGTTGTTTTTCACAACATAAATAACATGGAGCACAGCTTCTTTTACACTTTACACCTCACACTTCTTTTATCACACTAGTTAGTTAGTTTAGTTGTGATCTTGCTCATCTTGCAGTTTTAAGGCTTTGTCCAGTCCTACTTATTCCTTATGTCATAACTGTCCTCTAGGTGGTGGCAGAGTGGACTTTGAGGACTTTGTTGAATTAATGGGTCCAAAGATGCTCGCTGAGACTGCAGACATGATTGGAGTCAAGGAGCTCAGGGATGCCTTCAAAGAGGTCTGTGATAACAATGGACTGAGTCTGACTGAGCGCACATTTTAGTTTGGATGCTCCTCCAACCAAGTCAGGAAAACTGCTGCCTTTGTATTTTCTGTAAACGACAGATACGAATGTGTGTCCATTTCTTGGATCAGCTGAGTCCTACCACCTTTAAATCCCTAACTGTGTCCCCAACAAACCTCTTGCAACTTTTACAACCTGATAACAACACATTCTCCCAAAGTCCCTTAATTTACAGTAATGACTTTGTAGAAAGGAAAGGGACTGTGAATCAAAATCGATCTGTGAGTCCAACAGTCGAGGCTACAGAGAAATGGTCAAATTAATCCTTTTTTTTTTTTTTTTGTTGTTGAACGAATCCTTAATCAGCTCTCTTACCTGAGATTCACTCGCAGACAAAGACTGGGATTTGGTTACTTGCATGATCGATTACACTGCGAGTCCCCTGATTTTGATTCATCCTTTCATGCGATCCTGGCTCAAATGACTGAAGTGACTGATACAATCTATATACATATACATATACATATACATATAATCTATCTACAACCTATCAGTGAATGATTCAGAAAGATCTGGATCTTTAAAATGATTGGAGTTAAAATGATCCATTTAATATCTAAATCGACAAACGGAGGGGTAGGAGAAATTTCCCATGATTATGTTCAAGTCTTTGGCAAGATGGAGGTAAAACAGCAAAAAAGTGCAGCAGTGTGATGAAAGTTACACACAAATGTACGCATTTTCTTCCTAAACAACTTAATCATATGATCGACCGTTTAATGCCATTTCAATGTGTTATAGATAGCATTTCTGCAGTTATTCAGTTGATAGCCACAAAAAAATGCCTAAACAAACAGTTACAGCTGCTGACGGCATAGTGAATACTTTCAGAAACAAAGTTATTGCACTTGTTAATAGCAGCATTGATGACGTAACAGGTCGTGTAGGGTTATCCCATTTCATAGGGGGATGTTTCAACCCTTGTCTTTTTGTCTGATCCATCTTTTTTTCAGTTTGACTCTGATGGTGATGGTCAGATCAGCCTTGGGGAACTGAGGGAGGCCATGAAGAAGCTGATGGGAGAGCAACTCAACCACAGGGAGATCGACGAGATCCTGCGAGATGTAGACCTCAATGGAGACGGCCAGGTGGACTTTGAGGGTAAGTAATGATGAAACTATAGGAAAGTGAAGACAAACAAACACAAGAGGAGAGTTATTCTGAAGTGTGTTAATGTGCGTGGAACTGATTCAATTATCTGAAGAACATACAGTACTGGTGACAAAACAAAGCTATTAGGTGTACAGGAATATTGTGAAAGGCCTTTTTCTTAAGTAACAGTAACATTACATGTCCTCATTTCACAGAGTTTGTGCGAATGATGTCTCGCTGACTCTTCACTCAACCCTGCTTTACTCAACGATTCTGCTGCATTAAAGAAAACAACTTGGACCTGACTGCACACTGTTAATGTTGTTCTTGTGTACAAAAACTTTTATGTGTTCACTTTTTCTGTTTTTAAGTTACAGTAATTCCATCATCTCCTACTTATAAGTAATTCCCTTTAATGTGTTAGTGTTTGTAAAAATGAACATCATGTACAGACAGGTGACAAATGAAAGGGAAAAGATGATGGATGTGGTCTCAGCACAGTTATGGGAGGCCCTTAAAGGGCAAAAACATTGGAATACGTGCACACATGCACTGAAAGCAAGCACACACGGATTGAAAACGTGTATATACACACACACACACTCATTGACAATGTGCATATACGGATTGAAAACGTGTACACACACACACACACACATTGACAATGTGCACATACGGATTGAAAACGTACACACACACACACTGACAATGTGCACACATCAAAATACTTGCACATACTCTAACAAAGGGGGGGGGCACCTAACCTGAGAGTGTGCATGTAAAATCTCAGTGCGTCCAGAAGTTGCTTCAGTGTAACTGGACGGCACATTCAGAGTGTGCCCTGGACCAAGGCTGAATTGATGTATACGTAACTTTGAAAGATAAAGATGCAGTTATTAATATTAATTGTAGTGAGTAACTGAGCTTGTGATCAGACGTGTTTCCGCAAATACTGACAAAATGCATTATTTTTTTTGTCCGTGCTGTGCACTGCATCCAGTCTATACAAGATATTGTGTGCATGTTTTCAGTACACATGGACATATTGTCAGTGCACAACATTGGTAATGTGTGTGCACGTTGCCAATGCGTACGTGTGCATTGTCAAAGTGTGTGTGCATGTTTTCAGTGTGTTTTCACCTAAAGGGCCTCCCATACTGAGTAACACAGCACTCACCCACACAGCATGGTGTGCAGAGGTTTACCAGGATCCTGCTGGGGGGCTCAGAGGCTCCTCCTGCAGAGCACTTACCTCATAGGCTGAAGTCTTACAGCACCAGTTGGGGATGGGCTGATTGCTGCCTTTTGTTTTATCTTTACCATGTTTCTACCCAAATATAACATTAAAACCCACGTAACAGTTGAAAACGTTACAATAATGTGGCTCTCACAGACATTCAATGGTAACAAGTGAACACCCATTAAAGGGTTGAAACTGTTCATGTCACAAATAGTGGCCCAATACTTACAGTGCTTACTTTACATTGTTTTTTCCTTTAATTTGTCACCTATCTATATTTATGTGGCATGGGGGATTATGGTGAGTGACAATAAGTAACATAAAATAATGACAACCAATAACAACGATACTCTGAGAGATGCCAAATATACACAAAGAATTTTTTTGTTTTGGTGAAATATATATTTTAAAAAAACAACCACGTGCTCATATAAAACAAGAATTAAATTTTTGGCCACATATACCTAATTGTACATTACATTTTATCCCAAATGTCTGTGAATCACTCCTTTAAACTGATTTCTTGTCTTTAAGAGAGGAAAAATGAAAAAAATCTACCATCAAAGTTTCTGAAAAAATTTAAAACCTCCATTCAAACTTGAACATAGCTGTGACTGTGTAGTAATATACTGTGTAGTATAGAAACCAAAAGTGAGCGGCTTGTTACGAATAGAGAAGTAAATTAGATTGTCACTTCATCTTTATTGTGCAAAAATATCACATACATTAACATTTACATAATTCTATTAATACAGGCAAATCACTTTTTTGCAGATTCTTTAATGTCAATATTTTTTATATAGATTTGATAACATTAAGTTGACAGTTTTTAGTGTCAGCTGCACATTTACAGTTGATCATGTTTTTGCCCATAACTGTATCAAAATGCATGTATATTTTTTTTCAGTCTATTCACACATTTAATTCTACTTGTACAGTACATTCAGCTTGTAAGACAAAATTGCACTGTAAATATTTAAGTGAATAAATGATAATAAACTCAACTCTCGTGTGGTTTCTTCATTAATGGGATAAAAACTTCCCATTTTTCTAGTTTCTGTAGTTTTTTGTTCATTGGTGGAATACATTTGTTTACGCTCATCCTTCCTCCAGTGAGTGTCTGTTGTTCACAGTGCCTTCCAGAGCCCTTCCATCCTCTTGACAAACTGTGTCAGATCACCACTTTCCTTGCTCTCTCTCAGATCTCCGAGCAGTTGTGTCTTTAAAGCGTGCACCATCTTACTGTAGTCACCACTAACAGGAGCCATAGGTGGAGTCCCGCACTGAAGTGGAGGAATGTTCCAGAAACATGTTTCTGGATCAAACTTCATCACGTCTGAGATCTTTGTGATGTTGGCCTTCTTCATATTAACATCCTTTTGGATGATTTGGTTCAGCTGTTGCACTAGCTCTGTATGACATGTTTCCCTCTCAGCTGCAGGTACATCAGCCATGTTGGGACACACAACATGACACAGCTGCTTCTCACCCTTGTCTTTTAACCTTGTGAACGCTTGAAGCACCATCTCTAAGACATTCTCCTCTCTGGAGTTCCCTTTGGCAAGACTGACGATGGTTATGTCACTGAGAGCCACAGCGAGGCTCGCCACTTCCTTGTCTCGTTCATGACTGTGATCATTTTGAACCATCTGATGTGGTTTGAGTCCCTCAGTGTCAATGAGCATGATGCAGTCACAGCCCAGCTCCATCCGGATGTCTTTGTGGACGTTAATCAGTTGGATGAAAGCCCCTCTGGTGCCTCTGCCTCTGCTCACTGCAAACCTGACCCCAAACATGCTGTTGAGCAGAGTGGATTTACCAGAGTTCTCAGACCCGATGACTGCAATGACCTTTACTTTACTGTTGGAATGCATGAGGTTGTGAAGCTCGGTGAGAACGTCTGTGATCCATTTCATTGGGATGTTTGAGGCATCACCATCAACAAGCTCTACAGGAAAACCGTCCAGCAGCATCTGAGCATGCAGTGCAGGAAGACTTTCCATGGTTTTTCTTTGACGGCTGTGTTCTGGAAGGGAACTTGAGCATTCATACAGCTGCCCACACTCTCGAAAAAAGTGCCTCAGACATAATGAAACATCTGAAATTTGCTTGTCTATATCTGCAATTTTTTCTTTGTCTTGGGGAAATTTCTGGCAAATTTCTTTGTATTGATTCTGCAAAGCTGAGACATGGTCCCACGACCGATTCTCCAAATCTATTTCCAACCATTTGAGGAAATAGTAGCGTTGCACTTCTGAGGTAACCACCCCATGAAGGAAATGTGACATCACAGGTGACTTCTCAAATCTTTGCTGCTTCTGTCTGAGCTCCATTTTGTTTGATTCAAGAGATTTGCGGTAGTCTTCCTTCTTTTTATTTTTAGTGTTTCGCAACCTCCAGTATTCATTTTCTATCCATGAAATAGCTTTCCAGACATGTCCTTGGGAAGGAAGTTGAGTGCATTTGAATTCAGAGGTGTCAGCTATATTTCTGGTGACTTTACTCACATTCTTCCTGGCACTCTGACATTCATCGCTGTCCTCATCCACCCGAATACCAAAGTTGCGAGCTGTCTTGGCCATATTTTCTATGGACACTTTGTTTGGAGAGCTTTCTATGATCTTTGAGATTGATTTGTGAAGGGGTTCTTGCAGCTCCTTTGGGTTCTTTCTTCTCTGGCTTTCATTAGTTGCCTTAAAGCTTGGTTTGACTCTTACTGTTTTGAGTGTAAAGGTTTTTCTCTGTACACTGCTAATCAGAATGACATCTGCTTTTATATCTCTTCCTTCCAGATTCTTGAAATAGTCAGCTTCAGATTCATCACAGAAGATGTAAACAGCTGCTGATGTTTGACAGAGGAATGAGAACTGGAGGTCAAATGCCTTAATGTCTCCTCGGAGGTTGGCGACAGCCACTGGTTCAGTGAATTTGTCTATTTTCCTGTTTCCACATGGGAGATACCACATGATTTCAACCAGCCCTTCAGATATTGTCCTGGGGACATCACCGCACTCCATCTTTCGATGACAGAATGTGTCATGGTAATGCTGAGCGTTACTGAACAGGTGGTTGATCAGCTCAGACTTGGAAAAGTCAGTTTTCCCCAGCCTGACAAATGACACTAAAGGTATATCGGAGAGCACCATTCTTTCTTCGCTGCTCGTCTTTCTGAATGCCTGAATGGAAGGGCTAAACGTCTGCACAATTTCACGCATGGACCACAGCATCAGTGTGATTTCTTTCTGTTCTTGGTTCGGCAACAAGAGGGGGACTGCAAACTGGCAGAGAGACATTTTCAGAACCATGTCCTGCTGGAGAAAACCATCTGAACAGAGAAAGACAGCTGTTGTCAGGTCCAGGGGGTTAATGGCATTCTTCTTCTCTGTGTCCACATTGTGGGACGGACATTTGACACTCCTGGTGTTTGTGTCTAATGTAAAAAGCCTCTTCACAAATGTCTCAGGAGATGAGTTTACAGTTTCTGGTTTGTGATCTGATATATCATTTGGATTAATTTCCAGGACAGTACTTCTTGTGAGTTTGTTGTCATATTGTTCGGTAAGTCCAAGCTTTGAGAGACACTCCCCCAGAGACGGCTCTGTGAATCAATAAAAAATTATCAGTACAAAAATTTGAACATGTTGTTTTTCTTGTTTGTGAAAGGGACACTTCAGTACAGTGGAGGACTGGGCAAAACCAAACAATGAAAACGACAGAATACAATGTACCACTGAGTAGTCAGTGTGATGGTTTACTAGATCCAGACATTGATGCAAGAAAACTTTTCAACCATTTTTGAACTCGGATTAGTCTACAGAAAACACTCCTACAAGTCCAGTAGCCATATTGGGAGGTAAAAAACTGAAGAATGAAGCTGAGAATATATCAGATGTAGTAAGAATGTTACAAACAAAGGGCATGGATGCTACCAGCGTTTTGCTGCTGGAGTCGCCTTAACTTGCTGCAGTTGGAAGAGGAATGGTGTCCCATTCTTGTCTGATTCAGTCCTAAGTCTTCTTTGTTACATTTTTCATTTCATGATGCATCTAATAATTAGAGTTTGTGAAAGATCTGGACTGCAGACAGACCAGTTCAGCACCTGGACTGGAAGCCATTATTGTTGTAGTTTAGGATTGTTTTGCTTTTTTGAGCCTGTGTTTGTGGACATTGAGGTAGAAGATGCAAGTCCCTTTTGACTATTTTAGGTACTGTAAAGGATGACTAATTCAAAGTCTTTACAGTTCTTTGTTTAACAACATTATTCTGAAATTATTACAAATTTGTAGACTCAGTTTTTCACTGAGTGCAGAGAAACTCTGTGTCTCTAAGGTGCTTTTTTTAAACCCAGTCATGTTGACGTTTCACTTAAATAGTTGTAAATTGTTCCTTTAGCTGTTTCCTTTTTCAACCATTTACTTTTCCCGTCTTTTATTGCCTCTGACCTAAATTTTAGGATAGTTGTTGCTGCCAACAGGTTAACAATGACTTCATCTTTTGTCTTAAATTGAACACGTGATATATTTGGTTTTTTTTATCAATTGTAAATAGAATACATGTTGCAAAGCACTGCGTTCTTTTTTAATTTACATTGTACACAGTTTTACAATGAAACTAATTTTGCAACACAACAGGCTTTTTGATGTTTTTATATATTTACAGTACTTCATTTTGGAAGTAATTGTAACACATTATATTTACTGTGACAAAAACAGTAAATAAAAAAAGGGGGGGGCGCCATAAGGTCTTACCTGTATGTATACGTATAGAGATGCGTTCACTGAGCCGATTGTTCAGGACTGTTTTGACAGAGATAACATAGTCTGTATCTGGCTTTAAGTCAGTGAACATCTTGTAGGAGTCTTCCGTGTGTATTGCCAGAGGTTCGTCTCCTGGAGTTTCAACTATTATTAGAAACTTATGCGGAATTTGTTCTATTTTTTCTCCTTTAGTCCATTTCAGTAACAGTGATGTGGTCAGTGAATGCTCAATTGTCAAGAGTCGAGGAACTGGCACCGCTGAAAGAGATTGGATTACATGTACTTATCTTTAAAATCAGCCAAATGCTAATGTACTGTAGTGTGAAGAATATTAATATCTCAGAATTTACCTGTAAAGACAGACGCTGTGACCCACTCACTTAAAATACCATCATCATCCTCCGTGGCCACACTGAACTCGTACATTTGTCCAATTTCAAGGTTACTTATTTCCATTCTAAGAAGATCTTTGACCACCATAAAATCCTCCACCATATTAGAAGAGCTCCACTTTACTCTGAATGCCTTCGGCCCCTGCAGTCCCTGTGGACATCCCCAGCTCAGGAGCACAGAGTTTGTCTCCACTGATGGAAAGGTGATCCTACCAGGAGGGGGCACCACTGGCAAACATAAAACACAACCCAGAAGCCATTTGTGTCAGTTGAGCAATTAAGTTAGACCAGAGGTGTCTAGTCCTGATCCTCGAGAGCCCCTCTCCTTCATGTTTTAGATGTTTCCCTCCTCCAACACACCTGATTCAGCCTATCATCCAGCTCTGCAGAAGCATAACAACGAAAGTCAGGTGTGCTGCAGGAGGAAACATGTAAAACATGCAGGATAATGGGTCTCAAGGGCCAGGGTTGGGCACCCCTGCATTCGACCAAAGACCTCAGATCATCATATAGTGAAATACATTTTAACATATTTTATCAGATTGCTTCTCCAGTTGGATATTTTAAAAACAATGGCAAAAGTTGGAAAATCAACATATTGATTAATTGACTAGAAATCTAGTGATAGTTGTTATAAAGGCTGTTTTTGGCCTCACACTAGATACTCAAAACAATAGAAACAACTGTCTCTTTTTTTTTCATATTAAGGTTCACTTTTTTTCCTTAAAATAAGGGTCAGACTATTAGAGGTTGAATCTATAGATGCTTTGTGTGTGTGTACTTGGACCCACTAATGGGAATGATCATTTCCACATCCAAAAGGAATTTGATATTTATTGAGTTTTATTGATTTTGTTGCATTGGAAATTTGACTTCCTGCCCATAACAATCTAATGACCTATACCCGACTCGTAGAGCTGCAATCAACTTGAGCTCTGGGTACGGTTAGGTACTATGTCCAGTTGTGTGAGTGTTGAAGCACTCAGTGTCAGTGAAAGGTTTTGGAGGATAAAGTTGTCAGACATCATTGTATCACTTCCTGTTGAGCTTTCTCTTATCGTCTGGAGTTGGTGTGTTACACAACAGATGGCAGGTGGTAGCATTTTATATTTTAAGTTGCTTTTATTGTTATTTGCTTCATTATTTTAACCTAGTCCTGGTCCTTACAGCTGCAATAGTTGTATTTGGTTATATTTACTTTTTATCTTTTATATTTAAGACTTCCTGGTGTATCTACAAAAACTTGGCAAAAGTAACTCCATCTAAGTGTGAAGGTGGTTTTGTGTTGAACCTTACTCACTTTTATCAGGAAGTCCAGGATCATATTTCTGCGTGTCTACAAGTTGGTGCCATTCCAAGGCTTTCACAGTGTAGTGTTGCTGGACATGAGTCTCACAGTAAGAACATTTACAGGTTTGACAGATCTTCACTGCTTTAGCCCGGGAGCAAACATCACAAATCCTCTCATCTCCTCTATAGAAAGAAAGCAAAATAAAACAAATTTAAGTGACTAAAAAATCCCTCATGTATGAACCCAAATGTAAGGAATCAGTTAATAATAAATGGACAAGTAGAACAAATGATTAACTTATCAATTGTTCCGATAAACGCAATATTGTGCAATGCTATCAACATGCTCACATGGCATGAACTATTGATATAATAGCACATTAATGGTGTAACTAGAGGATGACTCACGTATCATCAGAAGGAATTGTGTCATCATATGGGTCATCAGAAAAGATGGATTCTGACCTCACTGGATCCCTGCTGTCAGAATTAGAAAAAAAAGGCTTTGTCATATTTACGTCCCCTCCAAATATCCTGCTGCTTTCATATGATGTATGAAAATGAAACATGACTTACATATTGGTCCTAGAATGAAGATGGCTGTCAGCTGACGTCTCTGTCCCATAGTGAGAATAATTATCATCAGGTTTCCCATTTCTGAAATAATAATAATAAAAAAAATATGATGCATAAACTTCAGTAGTTCACTAGTTTAATCCAGACATCTAGTTTTCTTTTTTCCTAACGAGACAAAAATTTGGTTTTTATTTCAGGATAAAATCTTGCCTACTTTTGAGGCAAAGAAGAGACTTGTTGCTGCCACTTTTCTGTCTGAGTTTGATTATGAGGACATTCTGTGTATGAACGCGTCGTCTCAGTGTTTAAATGCCCTTAACCCATAAAGACCCAAACATTCAAAACATTCACAGAAATAAAATGATCAATACCTGTTGATGCATTTATTCTATCAGTATGTGTAAATAATTGGTGTAAAATGCAGTTTGTCGTCTTTTCATGGTCATCAGATACGAACCATTTGGGCTCCGTAGTTACCATGGAAACACCGTCATCTTCTACAACATTGATTTACCAGTGAAACCCATGGAGTTGGATCAATGACAGCGGATGGAGACACTCATTTTATGTTTAATTAATGAAATATTTTGCAGAAAAAAATAGAAACTTTGTCTTTAGTTTTTTTCTGTTTTGGATATAATAATCCTCAACTTTAATCTGAGCTTTCATGAACATCTACATAATCAGTATTTTAAATAGAAGAAAATACCAGATTTTCATTTTAGAGGGAATGGTGATAAATTACAGAAGAAAGGTTAAAAAAGAGAAAATGATTTGGGACCTGCCACAAAAGTCAGACTGGGTCTTTATGGGTTAATCCTGTTCATCCTGGTGCTCTGAGGTTTATCACAGGCCCCAGAGCTCGAACTCATCCTTGTCTTTTATACACTTGGGTTGGATGGACAGATCTTGTTACACGCAGCTTTTAAATTATCAGCTTCCACTGCCTGGAACAACCTACAGAAAGACATTAAACTGAAGGAACTGGTCTCTTTTAATACACTCAAAGTCATTTTAAATGAATGGGAAAAGGACACATGTGGATGTAGATGTTTTTCTAATTGATTGAACTGGATTGGGCTTTGAGATGCTTTTAAGGAACATTGTTGTTATATTTTGAGTACCTTTTAAAATAATGGTGACATTTCATAAATATGTTCTTATCAGTTTTAGGTTTGTTTTTAGTACTGACTTTCACTTTGTTTATGTATATTTTCAGTGTGGATCTACGGCTGTTATTTCTATTTTGTGTAACTTCTGCTGCTGTTGTTGTCTTGGCCAGGACACTCTTGAAAAATAAAATTTTAATCTCAATTAGCTTTTTTCCTGGTTAAATAAAGGTTATAGTAATAAAATAATACATGTATTTATTTAAGTTTAAGAAGATGTGTGTTGGAACTTAGTTGCCTTTTCATGCTCTGGATAAATGATAAGATGAAGAGGCTTTTGCTTCTGCAATTAAAACCAATCAGTCAAATCCAAGAGTTAAACAGATACAAATCATCTTTATTTATCCTCAAACCGTTACACTGACCTTCCCCACGGTGAAATACTGAAAACCACACTGGCAATAAACACATTTCTTTTCTTCTTCACTCAGAAGATTTCCCACATACATAGCTGAATTCTGTAAACATTTTTACCCCCCCCCCAGAAGGGCAGGCGAGGGTATTCTTTTTGGTTGTTGCATTGAATAAAATCTCTTTTCTTAAATAACCCTCACTTTGAGCATAAAGACTGGACTGTGTTTCAATGGAAAAAGGTCATGTGGTCTGAGGAGTCCAGACTGACCCTGTTCCAAATGACAGGTGCCTTTGTGTGACAACAGAGGCAGAGGTGACTACCCATCATGCCTAGTTCCTACAGTACAAGCCTGTTTATGATCTGCAGTTGGTCAGGTCTAAGATCAGCGACGTTATGTGTCCAAAACATGATGCAAAGAAGTGTTGTGACATTGCATAAACTTATTGAAGCAATGCCACGGCAGATGCATACTGTAATTCAAGTTCAAATCCGATTAAATATTAGAGGGTGGGACAGTTCTTTTGGTTGTGTTTTATGTTATTATTACAGTATATATTGTATATTTCATGCTTTGATGTTGTTTCAGACTTCTGATACATACATCTAAAATATACATTGCAATTAAAAACATTTGCAGATGTCACATATATTATTTTGATGATTCTTTCGATTGTATTTTTTATATATTTTCCGGCAACTCCCTTAACAACAGGGCAAAAGTCAGTCCAGTGTGAGAATAAATTGTTTACATGTTTACTTGTTTACATGAGAATTAATTGTTTACATGTAGACACCAACATTAACATTTCTTCTAATCTGTACCGACACAGTTATTGGTTAAATACTGTCCAAATAAATTAGACACACAGAAAAATATGTTATAAATAATAGTGTTAGAAGTCAGATTTTTACCTGTTGCTGTCTTTGCAGGTTTTTTCTTTGTTATCGTCTCTTTGCATTGTATAGACGGCAGCTGGAGGGCAATGAGGATGAAACCTGAAAATCATTCAACACATGAAAAAGCACACATATGTACGTTTTTTATATATATATAAATAATTGGTGGACAGTGGTATCAGACATGTGACAAACATACGTGGATGGGTTTCTAGAAGAAATCACATGTCCACCCCAAGCTTGAGGCATCCCATAGGGTATTTTACTGGAAGAAAGCCAAAAATATTTCTAAACTACAACAACAGATGAGAAAGTCATTTGTTTTGTTTATGCCAAAGTGTTGTATGTAACATTTTTCACGATACTGTCAGACTAAAACTGTTGAGATAAAACTAAATCTGCTGTTGATGTTGTATTTGTGCTGTATTTATACTCTATTACTGTGTGGTTTCTTACTGTTTGTCTTTGAAA
>JAPTYQ010000001.1:33698364-33710395 GCA_029814465.1 Ostorhinchus cyanosoma
ATTTGGACGTTCAGAGGCTCCGTAGTTACCGTGGAAACACCGTCATCTTCTACAACATTGATTCACCAGTAAAACCTCTGGAGTCGGATCAATGACAGTGATTTGAGACATTTGTTTTTGTGTTCAGTTAATGATAGATTTGCTGAAAAAGTCACATTTTCTTCCATTTATCTCTGTTTTGATATGATTAACTTTGAATTTTCATGAGCATCTACATGATCTGTGAATTAAATATAGGAAAATATATGATTTACACCAAAAAAAAACAAAAAAAAAAAAACATAGGATAATATTGTAAAAGGAAATGGTGATACAGTGAATCAGTTATGAAAGGTATAAATAGAGAAAAATCCATTTGGGAACTGCCACAAAAATAGCACTGGGTCTTTATGGGTTAAACTAAATATAAAACATCTTTAAATTACTCACCAAATTTGGATTATTTTAACTAACACTTAAATTTGTGTTTTCTGCACAATGTTTATTTCATGTACAGATAAATAATAAATAAATAAAAATGTCAGAAATCAGTTGGAGTTAGTTGATGATGTTGAGTTTTATTTTGCGTCTGTACACCAGGGGTCGCATCAACCGAAAATATTCCATAATTGACAGCTTTTTTTTTAAAGATGACAGAAAATTCTGAAGGCCGTCCATCATTTTGACAGATTAAAATACTCTACAATTGTAATCTACCAAATAAAGTTTTCACTCAACACTGTGAGCAGAACCTGGATCACTGGTCTGTCTACCTCTTAATAAGGCATCAAACAGCCCATAATAGTATCGTACCTGTAATGAACTCTACAGCAGCACCGTTCACCTCCACACTGAATCCAACATGAATTCCATTAATTCAGCTGCAGTAGAAACCCTGATGGTCAGTGTGCATGTTAATCAGTCTTTGTAGAGTCTTGTCTCATTGTTTAGCGGAATTTAGCCAAAATCAGATAACCCTAACTCTAGTCCGCATGGTATTTTTGTAAACATACACACAGACAACTTATAATAATAACACTCCAATTAAAAACGACATGTATATTTACACAAGTCCCATCCCTTTGGATTATCCACCAGCAGCAGCGACAGTTACTGCATCATGGAGACATTTTTGAACATTAAATACTACTAAATATGTCTCATCATCATTAACAAATTCAGTTTGAAACGATGGATAATAACGCGTCACGGAAGTTTTACGACCCTGTCGATCATTTTGACGGACGATCAAAATGTCGAGCGTAACCTCTGCTGTACACCACCGCCGTCGATTTGAAATGAAACAATTAAGATACCATTGAAATGTGGAGTTTTAATTCAAGAGGTTTTACAAAAAATAAAGTTTAAGCCATTAAGGAATTGCAACCATTTTGATTCTAGTCCCTGCATTTTCAAAGGCTGACTCAAAAGTAATTGGACAAGCTTTGTGTCCAGACAACGGCCTGGAAGAACTCATTCTTTGTCAAATGAAGCAGATAAAAGCTCTGGAGCTAATTCTTCAGCCATGTGGTAAAATCTGTGTCCCTTCCCAAATACTTAAGGAACTGTGTGTTGCATTTTACTTCACAGAGGTTCACCCAAGAGGAACAAGCAGGAAATAATCCACATTAAGTGTTTTCAGAGTGTTCACAGGTTCTTTATGTCAGAGGTTTGATGGTGATGCATTGAAGTAACAATAGTTCTTCTTTGTTTTTGCAGTGTAACTCATTTAATCTTTCCTAAAATGAATCAAAAGTAGTTATTCATTGACAGTTAAAACAATGATCTTTAGTAAATTCGAAACAACTCTCTTTGCTGTGTGTTGAATCCAGGTTTGGACATTTTTAACATGCTGTTCTACATACAGCGGTGCGTAGGTGTGTGTGTACAGAAGGTGATATGGAATGGGCCGGTGAAACTAATGCTTGGTCTGATATTAAAGTTATCTGACACGATGCCATCCGTGGCAGATTGGAAATGTATCTGTGAGATCAATTCTAGTAAAGAGACAGATATACACTGACTCTGGTACATATTACTTTTGTAATAGCCTATCATCAGTTAAGTTTCTTATCTGGGAACTGATTGTGATCTCGCAGAAATTGGATATATTCAGTGCATTTTTTATTTTTTTTTTTTTCCCCAGTCCCGGTATTTGTAAAAATGAAAATCCCGATAATAAAGTACATTTTTCTTTTCAATTCAACCTTAAATGACCTCATCACTACCTCTCTGTTCTCTGTCCCTTACACACATTCAGTACTATTACTTTTTGATTTGTGCTGCAAAAGATCAAAAACGTATAAATATGGGTGAACAAAGAGTTCTAAAATTTCTTGAGACAGTCAGATGATAAATGTGTGATGCTGTGCCTTTCTTTCCGCTGTATCTCAGGTAAGGAAAGGCACCTTAACTCAACGGCTGGAGTCATTACTTTCAAACAGTACTGTGCTACATCAAACTGCACCATGTAATACTTCTTCACTATATTTCTTTGGAATCCATTTAACCCTCTGTCAGTAAAGAAATCAATAGCATTATCTAGTTGTGACATAACCAGATAATACAGACGTTAAAGATTTCATTTCTCAGAAGTTTGATAACCACTGTCAGAACACTGGGATAAGAAGTTTAAAGAAGATGGGAGGGAAAAAAATTAATAAATCGATGAAAAAAAAAAAAAAAAAAAACCCTTCACAACTTCACTTTAGTCTGCCATTTCCCTTCATTTTTTTTTAGTTTTCATAAGCTCAACATAATCCTCCTTAGATTTTAATCAGTGTGCTGCTAAATTTCACTAAGCTTTTGCTTGACATGATTATAATATAATGTAATTAAAGCAAGTAAACTTAATGATTGCACATTTTCATTTTCCACAGCCCAACCCTCTATTTATGACACCCCAGGAATCATAATTCAGCCAATTTCATCACTTTAAATTTACAACTGTGTCTCTGTTAATGATGCAGGAGTTGAAATCAGTTCCTCTCAGTTCGAACCAAAAGATGAAATCTAAATATAGATTACCTGATGCCATGTCAGTCATGTGTTCAACTCTCCTACCTGTCAGAAAACACTGATAGAGCGCTGAAGTTCCACCCCCTCTGCTCTGCTTCATGGACTTAACATCAGAAAACACATAACGTGTCAAAGGCAAGACAAATGAAAATCGTGGCACCATGAACACACACGAACTTCATCAGAGTAATAGATCATTTTGCACGGCACCAAAAAGGTTGCAACCTGTAGTAAAGTTAGAAAACTAACACCTAGTTTTATGTGAAACAGTGACTGGACTGCTTCTCTCATCAAAGGTAATTCACGACCAGTGTTGGGAGTAAAATGCTACAAAACTAATGCATTACAGTAACTGATTACGCTTTGCTGTAACAGTAGTTTAAGGCATTACTAATCAATTTTCAGTAATATTCTCTGGTACATGTTAAATAGCACTTGCATTATAACACACTTTTTGACCATAATTTAATTTCTCAAGTGAAAACCAAACAAAACAAGTGGTGTCAGGCACAGCAAACCCCGCCCCTCTCCAACGTTTTACCTACTCATTAGTATATGGTTTATAAGCACAGTTATAAATGTTCAACTAATCATTAATAAGCTCATCTACAATATGCTTAATGATTGTATTTTCATACTTTATAAATCATGGATTCAGCGTTTACAAATGTACTATAACATCACATACAAACCAGTTATAACGTGCTTGCTTGCACATACACTATTCAGACATGTAGGTTTAGTGATTATGTTTGTAGGTATTTTATACTAACTCACAAATTCACTCTCCAATAGATGATTAATAAACAGTTATTTATGCTGGAATTCATTATTTCAGGTAGTTAAGTATATGGTGTGAGCTCATCTAAAGTGTGCACTATCTTTGCCATATAAAGCATTTACAAATGAGATTTAAAGGTTGGCAATGCCTAAACACTCACCAAAGTCTCAGTTATTCTAACAAAGGAAAGACACAGTACATGGGATTATCAAACAAACTGCATTAACACAGGAATATCCATTATTCACTGGTAAACGTCAGTGGTGGAAGTACAACCAGACCAGTTCCAGGCAGGAGGAGCAGACCTGTGGGGTTAACGTTTAACTGAGCCCAGCCAAGATTATGGAAAAGTCCGACCAAACTGCAAGAGTTAGGCGGACCTGCGGAGATAAAAAAAAAAAAAAAGCTGAGATTGATACATCGGACCCAGCGGCACTTCTGATGAATATGCTTCTTTGCTAACACAGACTTTAGCATAGTTTGCTTCAGCTACGCTGGCTTTTTTCCCTAGATTATTAAGACATTCTTACCCTATGGTTCCAAAAGCTATCGAACACTGTAGCAAAACTGAAAAAAATCTAAAACAAACAAACAAACAAATAAATAGATAAATAAGTACATATAAAGATGCATAAAAAACTGTCCCCAAATCCTTCGTTCTCGGCTGCTTCCATCTATTGTCTGACTGCCATCATCTCAGAAGGATTCCTTTAATCAGCAAGCTGCAGAAATGAACCAGTGAGGTGAGGCACTGGGAACTGATCAGCATGAGATTTGCATCATAGCTAAGACAAATGAATTACTGAGGAAAAAACACCCGATGAAGTGGCAGAAAAAAGGGTCCAGTTTGAATGTTGTACGAGTAGCCAGTGGTGAAATGAATCCGCCTTATGACTCTAATGAGAGTCATCCAAACTGTTATGATGTGCTGAAGCAGCAAATGGTCGTTCCTGTGTGGGCACTCAAAGACTCCTTTTAACCTCTTGTAATATTATTTTCACCAACCACACATATTAAGTGAATGTCTCCAGCTGGTGAAACACATTGTCCAGTACATGTTGGCTGATGAGGTGGACATTTAACAAAACTGTTTCTATGAGCAAGAGTCAGATGGCTGAAGACGATACGATCTGTCATTTGTGAACAGGTGATACCTGTTTACATATTCATGGTGGCCTATACTTCTGTATTTAGTCTAGATATGAATCTGTCAGTGAGGCTGTTGGTTTGTGGTAAATGGTTGGTACTTACGTAGCACTTTTCCACTCTTTTATGGTGTCTAAAGTGCTTTACAAAGCCTCACATTCACCCACACACTCATACATCAGTAGGCAGCTGCCACCGTGTAAGGGAGCGATTTAGGGTTCAGTGTCTCGCTCAAGAACACTCTGACATGTGACAGAGGCAGGATTCGAACCGCTGACCCTTCGATCATCGGACAACCCACTCTACCAACAGCCACCCCGATGATGCAATACACATATCAATGAATAAAAAAATACATTAAAATTAAGCTTAGGCCCTTATAGTGTCTATAATGTAGATTCTTCATTCAAATCATGAACCTTCTCAAACACTATTGATTAATTTCATTTTTCTTTTTTGTAAATGTGCATAGGGGGAATGGAAACAACAAACACTGATACAAAATATCACATGACTGATGAGCTGCATGTTTTAAAGTCTAGTATTCCAAAAAAGTATGAAAACGCGTATGTTTTACATGAAAGGTTCATCTGTGAAAAAAACATCACAGCTAGTTTAGTTGTAAACAACAACAGAGCTTATTTATTTATTCCTTTGTGTGTTCATTCATTTGTTCCCCCATTAATGAATAAATGAATGAATGAATGAATTAATTAATTCATTCATTCATTCATTCATTCATTCTCTGACCCCTCTAGAAAGTGGTTTACACCTTTGATGTGTCACCAATTCATCACAGGGCTGAAACATACAGACTAACAAACATTCTCCCATTCACAACTATGGGTGCTTTAGACTTATTACCCTATTAAGGTACATGCCTTTGGATGGTGGGAGGAAACCAAAGTATGTGAAGAGAATCCACAAAAAACTTTTGGATTCACCTGAAATTTTATGGAAATGCAGCCACTTTCACAAACTCTTTTCTCCCATGTAACTCTATAAACCAGAACTATAGCTATTCTTACACAAATACTTTTTCTGTTCTGTCTCAAGTTACATATCTATAACACATCTCAGTATTTGCAGCAGCCGAATGTTTTACTTCCTTGCGTGAGCTATAGCCATGAGAGAGCTGCTCATCAGCACTTGCAGATATAACATCTGTGCAGGAGAAAGACTTTAGAGAGGAGGAATCAATCTGCTGTTAAATATTAAATACCTATCACACGTTACTTATGGCCTCTCTAAATAAAAGAAAGCATAGGGCCTCTAGTAACACTCATTTATAAATAAATCTGTTTTTCTCCTGCAAATATGTTACAAACATCCCCAGTTGTATGTAGTGCACACCTTTTCAGTTGGGTTACTCACATCTTCAGCTTTTATGCAGATGCATCAGTAGAAATCTGTGAATCTTTCCATCTGTACTATTTATACTGGGTGCTACATTGTAAAATAAGAACACATAATACAGGAAACTTGGAAAAAACTTTTCATTTCAAACCTGTAGAGATATGCAGGAGCTACCAAGACCATTATTTCACGAATTATTCGAGACAAAACTCAAGCAAATAAAGAAAACATTCTGCCCACGTCAACAGTAATTTAACACTTGACATACAGAGCATGAGCTGTAGTTTGCACATTTTCTGCATGTCAAACACAAGCGGAAACAGCGATGACAGAGCTGCACTGATGTGTTAGTGATTGGTAAAAAGTTAAGAGTAAGAATCTCTGGGACTCTGGCTGCTGTCCATGGTTCTGTTTAGTTTTGCTCTGTAACTAAGGGGCCTGTTAAGTTGCTGTCCATGGTGCTGAGCCTGCCACCGCTCACCATTATTCATCACATCCAGCCATGTACTGTATCACTGAATCTTGTAACTATCTGCTCTCCCAGAGTATTTGACTTCCTTAAGTAAGCCTTATATCTGTAGCATAGTATAAATATTGCACAATTTTCTCTGCTTGTTAGCTGCCAACTTTTGCGTCTCAGTATGTCAGTTGTTCAGTCTTTTCTGCTTGGTTTGTTTTCAGATATATCTACTATACATTAAATAATAATAGAAAAAAGTATATTATGGATCTGGTAGTCTATAGCCAGAGGTTTTTCCTTTTTCAGGACGGTAACTATATTTTCAGAAAAGTTGGTACATTTTCTAAAATCCACTAAAAACTAAAATCTATGATTTCTGAATTCAGACCTTTAATCCTCAGGGGATATTGCATGAAAAACGGCCATATTACCGTCATGAATACACACAAAGGAGGACTTTGGAACAAACATTTTTTTTATTAACACAGTCTATTACTGCTCACAGAAATTCGGCCTAAAACTGTATTACAGACTGATGAAGAAGTGCATCAATTCTGTTCAGAAATACTAGTGAATTCTCTTTGACTGAAGCTCATGTCAGATGGACTGAAAGACACTGGAAATGTGTGCTGTGAACAAATTAATCCACCACCAAGATGAAAATGGTCATCTATATCAGTAAATGGTTTAAAATCAGCATCTGTAGTCGCTTTTCCATTGGACATATGCACCAAACTTTACCGATATTTGCTAAATGTTAAAAAAACAGAAGTGTGTAATGTCCGTTTTTCCATTAAATCACAAATGCAATGATTTGTTTATTTATTATTGCGAGATGACATGAGAAGTCATTGTATAAACATGGCAATGAACACATACATATATAATATGTATATCATGTTTTACAGATATATTCATTATTTTTTATATATTACCCCTCTATCCCGTACTAAATTTAAAAAATGATGTGGTTACCTGGTGTGTCCACACATACTGCGCCATTTTTCTCTTAAAACGCTTCTTTGTTGCTTGTTGTAACGTCTGTCAACATTCACCTGATTGTAGTTGCAAAGAAAGGTCTTTCTATTGCAGTGTTGAGTAATATACCAGTTTCACTATGACTGAAAAACTATCTCTTTGCTTGCGCAAAATCTTTTAATTGAAAAACTAGAGTTTTGTCGAAATTGTCGTTTTTCCATTAGGGGAATTATTATGTGCAAGTTATATTTGCGATATTTGGGGGTCAATGGAAAAGCAATTTATGATGGTCTGGGGCTGCATCAGTGTCCATATGTCTGTCCTACATGTTTTTGAAGGGACCATCAATGTGAAAGAGAGACATACAGAAAAGACAGAAACACATACTCCCATCAAGTCAACATCTATTCTCTGAAATTTGTGGTCATTTCATCTGGATGATGCCAGATGTCATTTTTGCAGCAGGTTCATAGAAGCATGGCTTCATAGTCACAGAGTGCTTGAGCTGGACTGTCCCGTTGTAATCCACATCTGTCTAAAATTTAAAATATAAAGAGCTAATGAGGTGGAGACTCAGACAGCGGTTACTACAGACTGATGAGCAGCTTAAGAATAGACACAAATGACTTCACTGTTAAATTAGAACAATAGAGTACAAAGGAAATGGAATATAATAGTGTTAAGTTTGTGTTTGTTTTGAATGTGTTACAGACTTTGGTAATGCCTGAATTTCAACAATATTTTAAAGTTTGTAAAAGCATCATTAGAAGGTTAAGTTGTATCTCTTAGTATCTTGTGTGAAAGTAGGTGTGGAAGACGTTATACTCCAGTACTGGATTTGTGTTGTCCTTTATTTTTTCTCTAACTTGTCTTGTCCTGTATCATAACAGCAGAATGATGGTCTGGCTGCCTTTTGGTGCTGAACAAATTTGCTTTTTCTGAGGGAAACTTCATAACGTACATGAGGCTCCTCTTGATTTTCTACCGTCTTTATTATGAGTTTTGTTGAACCACATTTTTGATGTCGGACCTGACATGGAAGAAGGGGGGGGGGGTTGTTTTGTCCTTAATTTAATAATGACTAAATCATATTTACATCAAGACTGATAAGGAAGGGGAATTTCCAGCTTCTACTTCATGTATATTGGTCGCTGTCTTGTATTCAAACAAATAAATGCAGGTGCTCAATACAATATGAGCCGTTTCACAATCATAGGCACACAGTGGAAAAAAAAATTGGACCCACCAAGCAAACATCCACACCGATCAGATTCGATTTTTTTTAATTAAAGCAGCGCTGCCTCTCTCCCACTCCCTTTCTTTGTTGTGTCGCGCTGCCTCCACTTGCGACTCATGGCAATCTGTTCATTGTGCCATGATATTAGGTGATTAAAAATCACCATATTGAAAGATGAGGAGAGGAGAATGAAAAGGTGGTGAAAGGGCTGGAAAAAAAAGAAAGAAAATGCTGTGGTTGCTTAGTGGGCACCTGAGGAAAACAGAGACTATACCAGATGCATCTGGCCTGCTATTGATATTCTAAGTAGCTTCTGCATGGTGAAAAACCCACTGCAGGAAAACAAATAAACAAAATCATAATAACAACCCCCAAGACAAACTAACCCGTCACTACTTATTCTGTTCTATGTTATGGACGAATTGTGAGAGGGATGGAGAATGAGCCTTTCTTCAATGTAACGATAACAAAGCCCTCTTCCAGTCACAATGCACAAATAACAGCAGTGATTCAAAGAGATATTGAGAGTTTTATTTTCATGCTAAAGTAAGTGAAGTAAAGTGGGTAAATTGATGGGATGCAGTAGGTTTCACTTTGGAATTGGCAAAAGATTAAATAATGTATTTTCTGTAGTTGAAGGATAATGAATTTACCATCTTCTGTAGCAGTGCTGTGTGCCCTAATGGACAGAAAGAAAACAAACCACATCGGGATGCGTACATCGACACCAGACACACACAAACACACAAGCAGCCAACTCATACACAAATAAAACACTGGCTTTATTTATGTATATCAGCTACTCATGACTGTGCTGATTATTTTGATGATTAATGCACAGATAAAAGCACAACAATCAAACATTCAGGAATCTAAGCCCACACATATGCAGTTTAATCCAATCCAATCCAATCCAATCCAATCCAATCCAATCCAATCCACTTTATTTCTATAGCACATTTAAACAAGAGCGTTTCCAAAGTGCTGCACAATAAATACATTAAAACAAACATAAAACTACAACAATGCTAAAAAAAAAATGTGGGAGATATTAAAGAAAACCATGTTATATTCACATGCCACTGCAAAAAATCTCACCTTTCAGTCTGAAATCAATGATCAAAAATATCTTCTTTTGATCAACACAATTTATTCATTAAAGGGTATCTGTTGTGAATTTTCATTGCTAGCTACTTCAGAAGATAATACTAGCGGTTACTTACATTAAAGCCCGTTGTCAGTACTAAGTCACTGCCTACTGTCACTCAGGCATGATCACTGACATGTTGCCTCCTTCATGGGCTGTTCCAGCTGGTAGTGATGAAATGTCATCGTACTGTCTGATTACCTGGGCTGCAATGAACGGGTTACTGACCCCGGGCAGCAGACACCAGTCTAAGATGTCACATTATCCTTACAACAATAGCAGAATGTTAAGCTTACGGCTGCACAAACAAGAAGCACAAATGCACACTTTCCACTTTATCTTGCTCTCTGACTGCTGCTTGTTTACTCGCACTTATTATTCGGAATCAAAGACAGTTACGTTACTTACAGCTAACAATGGCTGCTCCCATAGGTTCTGCCTACATGTGTAATTATTATTATTATTATTAATAATAATGATAATAATAATAATAATAATGATAATAAATTGTATTTGTAATGCACTTTACATTTGACACAGTTCTCAAAGTGCACACTACAAAAACAACCACAGAAAAAGCAACAATATACAATAAAAAAAACAACAGATAAAATCAACCAGAAAAGGTTTTTCTGAAAAGGAAGGTTTTTCGTCCTTCTTGAAAAGCATCCACTTCCTGTGGAGCCCTGAGGCATGGAATAAAACAGTTCAGTGTGGTGCATTTATGGGGATTTTTTTTTTTTTTTAATCTGAATTTACGTATAAGTAATACACAAAACACAATTAATGTCGTAATCAGGTCCAGTACAGGTACACTTTAATTGTCCCAGCTGAAATTGTTCCAGGAATCAAATATTAACCACACATTATGGATGTTTTATGTAAAATATATTCAGCACATTAACTGGTCTGAACCACTGCTACACTGAAGCACTTTATCTTGACACACCTGTGACATTACTGTCAGTTCTGTACATTTATGTATGCAGCATGACATTTACTTGGCTGAGACTGATTTCATAGATTTGCTTTAATTGACATTTATTTTACACCGATGGACATGATGGACTGATGAACACTACCTGCAACTTGTTTTGCTTTTTATGTTTAAATAATACATATTAATAATACAAATAGTTGTTTGTTATATATATTTTTTGAAGTAATCTGCAGACTCCTGCTGACTGTAGGATTTCTGCAGTTTTATTTTGTTGATACATTGCGGCCTAAGGATTTAATAAATGTTTATATGACATGTACACAGTTACTGGCTGACATTTTACCACTATCACTGAAGACTGAGTATCTGCACCAGTATAGCTGTAAACAGTGAAGCTAAACTAATGATAACACTGTTACAATAGTGTACATTTATGTGAACAGGGTGAGAAAGAGACCCTCCCTCCCCAACCCTGTAGGTTTTCCCTATTTATTACATATAAATGGTCAATATAAATAAATCAATCATGGTAATTTTTATTTGCATGTTATTTTTACAGTAATTAAATACAAATATATGTAAACTAAATGGTTGTATAAATGTTCACCCCCTCCTCCACAATCTGACACTAAGTTTGTGTGAATACATCTTTATCAGACATTCACCTCTGAACACTACAATTTTACTCCATTCTTCTTTGCAAAACTGATCAACGTCTGCCAGGTCTCCCACAAAGGGGGCATTTTTAATTACTCCTAAGCCTAAATTCATAACTCAACAAATATCTGAATTATGTACCAACATATCTTTGCAAAACTGTGGCCACAGGCATATTTTAACCTCTCTCACTTTGCAACATATGACCACCATCCTTTAGGTACGATCAGATATCACAACATTTTGCCATCTTCTTTTATCTTTTATCTATGTAATTTATCAATCATTTGTGGAATTATGGATTGAGAAGAAGAATATTTAGGCTATTTGTC
>JAPTYQ010000001.1:34024606-34037521 GCA_029814465.1 Ostorhinchus cyanosoma
GAAAATTACTTTAATTCCGAATGATTTTATTCCGAATAAATAATTCGGAATTAAAAAGCATCATGTAAACGTAGCCATTGGTAAATCCATACTTTGGGGTTTTTCTTTAGGTACAGGTCGTCGCCAGTTTTCTCAATTCCCTCCAAAGAAAAACTGACTCTCTTTCAGTTTTCTGAAGCGTTTTTTTTTTTTTTTTTTTTAGTTGGTGAAATGCAACATGCGCTTCCTTCTCCATATAAGCCAATTTTACAAGTTCACTCTTTGTGTATGAGAATCCACAGGTAGTCTTAAAACCCCATTTCCAATGGTAAGCCTCTCAACTCTAATGCTCTTGCACTGAGAGCTTCTTTGTGCTTGTTAAGCGTGTGTTTGAGTTCGGGAAGTGTGTGTGTGCATTACAAGTGTAAGCGAGGGGGTTGGTACTAAGTATGTGTCCATGCCTGTAGGTGTGTGAGCAGGAGCAGGGGAGAGGTTTTATATTCGCCCTCATGCCATCGCAAAATCTTTTTTTTTTTTTTTTCCATGCACTACACTGGCCCCTTTACCTCCACAACCTCCACCACCCAGTGATGCAGTCCTGTGAGCCACCCCTCCATTCGCCTGACAGTTGCCATAGTGACCATCACTACACCATGGAGACAGCAGTGGGAGGCTGACTGGGAGGGTGGAGAGGGGATAGCAGCACTTAGGGATGAGAGAAAATTATGGCAGGTATAGGAGAGAGCACGACTGGTACAAAGAACAGAGAGGAGGAAATGCTGAAGGAGATGTCAGGTAGACTGTGCAGGGGGTCATCTGGACCCAGATGAAGCAGGTGATAGAAGGAAAAGAGAGAGACCCACACCCAGATACAAAGAGAACCAGAGAGCTACAGACTGAAAGACAAAATCAACCAGTGTTTCTCTTTTTTGCTTTAACCAAGACAAAGCACTTTAGCAAAGGAAATAAAAAAATAAAATCCCCATCTCCAAGACTTGTGTATATTTTCCACACAGGGGAAATGGACTTTCAAATGTGAGAGTGTGTCCTTTTCAGTGAATGCTAACCTTGAAAACTATTTCAGAAAAGCCATTATTCATCTCACCAGCCCCCAAGTTCAATTTCAAAACTTAGTTCTCAGGCAAGCCAAACACGGCACTACATCACAAGACGAACTCAGGAGAAAATATTGCATTAGCTTTATTTACTGTGTGCTCTTTCAGGAGACAATTACTATCTGGGGCAGGAGGGGTGAGGAGGAGGAGGAGGAGGAGAAACAGAAGGAGAAACGGAAAGTGCAATGGGAGAGTAGGATGCTGGTCGCTTTGGCACTTACTAAAAAGCTGCATTTAGCACAGGTAAATTATAGACCCTATTTCTGTTGTGAGCCTGTTATGAATGCTCCAGCATCTCTGCACCTCTTTTATGCCTGTGGCTCTGTGCGACTGTGTTAGAGTGTGTTTGGCACTGTATAAATGCGCCAAACACACACACACACACACACACACACACACACACACACACACACACACACACACTGTGAAATGTGCGTTTGCTAAATATGTGTATAAGTGTGCTTAGATATGCATGTGTGTCTTCACACACCGCCCACAAATAAACCTCAAACGCCAGAGGGCCAAACATCAAGGCGCTGTTGTTCCTTATTAGGAGTCCCAGTGGCTTTAACAGAATTAGCAGAAAGAAGCGAGCAGCGCCGCACCCTCAGATGAGCTGATCTTGACACTGATACCTGTCACATTTTCAAGCCTCAGTCTGCGCACCGTAGAGAATCAGATTTATATATGCAAAGGGCAAATACATTAGCAGAAACACAAACCTGTCAGTCGCATTTCCAGAGCTTACTCCGACAACAAGGGATGCAGAAGGAAAGCTGTGAGAAAGCATCAGTGGAAAACAACAAAAAAAAAAACCTTGCTTTTATCTCAAGGTTTTTTTTGTTTTTTTTTTTTTGTCGAAGTTAGGAAATTATATGAGCAGCGAAAAACTAAATAAGGCAAGTATGTCTTTTTTTTTTTTTTTTTTTTTTTTATATCCTTCATTGCTCTGGTGCGAGTTGGAAAGTCCTAATATTAAGACACTAAGGGCGAGAGGTAATGGAAGAAATAAATCTTAACTTGGTGAGTCATATAATGCAGCTCGTGGAGTCTAAGTACGGTACACATTTGTCAAACAGAGAGGAGAGAGCAAAAAAAAAAAAAAAAAAAAAACAGTGAAAGACTTGCAAGTGAAAGTATGATGACAAATATTTCAGTCTGGATGGAATATGCTTTGCTGTTCCTTCCCCCAAAACTCAGAAACCATATCATCTGTGTTTTGCTGCTGAGGAAGCGGAGATCAGAGCTGGGTTAAATGGTGTTTGCAAAATAGTTTGGAGCATATTTCAGATGGTGTTCGGAGAAACAAATGGGTGGAGTTTCCACACGTAGGAGAAGAAGAATGTGTGCCGGAGAATAATGACAGTTACATCAAAGAAACTGAAATCTGAAAGCACTTCTTGTATATATATATATTTATATTATTTTTTTTTTTTTGGAGGCTGCTGATTAGCAATTTAACAAGATACAATGATGAAGCCGGCTATTTTCTGCAGCCATAATTGGCAGGTAAGTTTAAAGCCCACGGAAACTTTACTTGAACATCTTAAGTAGTAAATGGGCTAAGTTCAATTAAAACATCCTCAATTACTATTTTAAGAGTCTCCCTCTCTAAAACTCAGCTAATTGGCTTCATCACGACTGTGCAGTAGACGTTTGATCGACAGAGGAAACAGCAGCCGAAGCGGACGGAAATGAAAGTTTCAGAAAAACGTCACAGATTTTAAAATGTGGCAAAGTCAATAAAAGAGGGTCGTATTTTGGGTTCATTCATTTCTATATTTGGATCCTAATAGTTCCTACAGTTTGAAATTGAACCCTCCAGGTGCTGCAAAACTATCTTTATATTCATTCCGGCAAAAAAAATCAAGTGGATTTCTGCAACCGGTTTCATTTCCTGCTTAATTTGTTACGTTTTATTACTAGTTATGTCAAGACGAAGATTTCTCGGTTGTAGTTGATACTGAAAATATGCCCAAACTTCAAACTGATTACCTAAAAAGTGTTTGGACGGGACAGAGCAGCACAGTCAACCACCTGGAGGGGGCGGAGTCATGTGCATTTAAAGGGCCAGCGCTCAAAACCACCTTTCTAGTGTCATTACTCAGAAATAGGGTTAAAGATGGACCTGTGGAGTTGAATGAATGAAGAATTCACACCTAAGAAGAGCATTTACAGTTTATGTAGAGCACAGGGAAAGGTTTGAAAATGTATAATTCCATTTTGAAAAAGCAAAATATCACTCCTTTCATGTAAACTAATGCCACGTTTCTATGTGGAACCGGCTCGTACTAATTCCTGGAGTCGGTTTCTATTATTTTTTTCTATTGTTTCTATGATCGAATTCCTTTCATTTTGGTTCTTTTGAATGCACTTTTTTTGGTTTTAATGTTAATTTTAATGTATGGTTTTAATGCATTTTAAAACACCACATTTTAAATTTTCATGTCTTTTTTTCTGTGTTTAAATCCAGGTTAAAAACGTTCCTCTTTACTTCTTCATTTTGGTATTATATGTGGCTCTCTTAGTTCTAATCTCACATCACTACAGTACATTAAAGGGTTTTTTTTGTACAATTTTTCACCTGAGTTGGACTCAAAGAAGAAAATTGCAGGTTTTTCCAGGTAAAAGTGATGTGGGATTGGAAAGAGATGCCCTGATTCCAAGACTTATGTTCAATCTTGTCTTTTGAATGCATTTTTTGGATTTTAATGTCAATTTTAATGTATGGTTTTAATATTTTAAAAACCACATTTTATCTCTGATTATTTGAACGTCTTTTATTTTGAATGTTTTCTATGATTTTTTTTTTTGTGTGATTTTTTAATATCTTTTCTTCCGTTGATGCCTTTGTAAAGCACTTTGACTCACCCTGTGTATGAATAGTGTTGTACAAATAAACTCGCTTTGCCTTTTACAGGGTACTACCACCTTTAGAGTACCTGGACGTTGTAGCGACGTGGTGCGTAACTTTTGCGACGTCTGCTCAGATTTGCTGATAAATTCGCTCGTTGCATGTTGTCTCATCAAGATCACATTGAAGTATTTCTTCGGACCCCAAGGACAGAAATGTCTGAACCATCTGGACTGACCAGGGGGTACTTTTGCAGGTTACTATCATGTGGATTCACCTACCAGTATATTTACTGTAAACTTCTGAGTGTTTTTTTTTTTTAAATGGTGGGTTGCAACACATTGATAATGCAACGGATTGCACTTAGATCGCGTTTTTCCACCTCAAAGCGCTCTACGTAGCCTCACATTCACCCATGCAAGGTGCTGCAAGGCCTGCTGGGAGCAGTTTAAGGGTTCAGTTTCTTGCTCAAGGACACGTGGACAGTCAGAGCCAGGACTCAAACCACCAACTCATCAATCATTTGACGATTCACTCAAAGAAATGAGCCACAGACGACGTAAAAACAACTCTCTGACCAATTAGGCAAGGCAAGTTTATTTATCTAGCACTATTCATACACAGGGTAACTCAAAAAAAATCTAAAATAATCAGAGATAAAATGTGGTTTTTAAAATATTAAAACGACTACAATTAGTTAAGGAACCAACAAAACATTCGATTATCTGCTTTAATTAAAAGTCTTTTTTTTTTTTATCTTTTGGAACTTCGGCAAACTAGATACCAAAAAAAAAAAAAAAAAACTAGTATCGGGTATTAGATTCATGGTCCTTTAACGTAAAGGAAACGCAAAAAAGGCCGAGTAGAGTCGAGCCGGTACCACATAGTATAAACGCAGCATCACTGAACTGTGGGAAAAATGTTTTTCTTCATGTCTGAACCCACCACCGACGGTACGAAGAAGACTAGCAAACAGGCTTATTATGAAAACTTCAGATCATGACACCAGATGCTACGTATATGCACTAAATTGCCCACCTCGCGCACAATAAAGCACAGTAAGGAAGGTCATATTTTAATATCCTCTGAAATGGTATGTAACCGAGGGAAAAATAAGCCTCTATGCTAATTTGCGATTATTAAAGTTGACTTATAACCAAGCTGGAGGTAGAAGTCAGTCTGCAGCCGCCTCTGGGAAAGCAGTGGATGCAAAGGGACTCCCATGATGCAAGGGGAGGTTGGAATGCGGGGTGAATCATGCTGCAAGAGAATCTTTCATGCACATCCAGTGACAATTAGAAGCAGAACGCGATTTTGCTAAGGCTATCGGTGACAAGGGAAAAGAAAAGGAACCTTCTAAACAGCTGTGCATAGTGTCAAAATTAGTTAAATTGACAGTTGTAGGTATATGCACGATGTCAAGTCGACAATGATGTTATCGGGAAACAAAGGGAATAATTTGACAGGTGGGAAATGTTGTTTTAGACCCCATGTGTTTTCAGCGAGGAAGGATGTGTCAGTGACAAGTGGCACTGATGCAACCTGAAGAAATAGGAGATGAAAAGCAAACTTCCTGTGTGGCCTAATCAGGTTCCTGCCTTGCCTTGCCTGCCATCGGTGCTACACACTTTTCTCTCTAACCCTATTATTACACACAAACAAAAAAAAAAAAAAAAAAAAAAACGGGGTGGTGGGGTGGGAAGATAAAGCCAGAAAAGAAATAAACTGTTGTTCCCATTCTATGTCCTTGATGCCTCAAACGTAACGTGAGGATAAACGTATAAAAGGTGGTATTTGTAATTCATCTCACAAGCTTTTTTTTTTTTTTTTTTTTTATCAAATTCGAAAAAAAAAAAAAAAACCAAGCAAACAATGATAAAGCAAAGTGAGGAGTCATTTTAGAAAGCAAAGCTAATGCAGCAATCAGCTTTTGGGTGATTTGTCAATAGAGAGCGGTGCATGCTTCTGCTCTGGTGCAATGCCCTACAGGTAAACAAGGGAAACAAATGAGAATATTCAAGTGCACTCTTCCTTTCTACCACACACACACATGGACACACACACACATGGACACACACACACATGGACACATCCATAAACACCTCCTCAGCTGTTGTTGTCAGCATGTTAATCAGTCTTTGGTGTGGTTGTAGCCCGGAGGCGTTCTTTGATATAAACACAGATAGAATAAATATCTCATTTTAGTACCTTTTTAAAACGACTAACTTTGTTGTCTTCCTCCCCGATGGGTCCGAGAAGAAAGTTTGGAATGAAGTATTTATTTATGTTTAGCACAATCTTTCAGAAACCTTTAAAGAACAACAAAAAAAAAAAAAAAAAATGATATCGCACATTTTTGCGGTTTGTTGCGACCTTTTCTGCGAGAGGCCGACGGTGGTACACGGCTGGCATTTGAGACAAGATCATTATGGCTTTAGTACTAATTGACGCCTTTATCCCAGGTGTAATCAGGGCTAAATAAACAATACCGGAGTCATCCAAGACCCAATTAGGCCTATGGGGGGGGGGAGAGATGCAATGTGCTGCTTCTTCATAATCAGCTGAAACTAATACTTTGATGAAAGAGTCTGATATCTCTACCTGTCTCCGCGACTAATTGTCTGTAATTAGTACAAGGCAGAGGTAATTGTGAAGGTTCATGTTATTAGGAGAAAAAAAAATCATTGGGTATAATATTCAAATGTGTATTGTGTGGGCTTTTGGAAAAGAAGAAAAAAAAAAAAAAAAACACTCCGATGCCTTTAATTGCTGTCATAATGGCCATTTCCACATGGGAATATTAAGTGCGGATGTGTGAGAAATGAGGTTTCATTAGAAAAGGGTTTTGTCATCTAATCAGTGTTGAAATGAAAGATTCGGCGGTCGTAACGGAGCTACATTAATCTTAACGCGCCGAAGACCTCCGAACGACTCGGCACCTCTGTGGCCGAGAGATAAACAAAGTAAAAGAGAGAGAAGAAGAAGAAGAAGAAGAAGAAGAAGACGCAGCAGCAGCAACAACGGTGATACTCCTTCTCTCTCTAGTTAATTAAGTGACGAAATAAGCTTGGAAATCCCCTGAATCAAATTACACACAAAGGAGCGGTGCGTATGCGTCAGTATACAACCACCACTACTGTGTAACAAATGGGCTTAATGCAATCACACATCTTTAATGAAATCATGTGAATTAATGTCTTAGATCTTTGCTTTTATGAAGTTGCCTCCGGTGGCCGATGCACCAGGAAGTCGACGGAAATTATTCAGCCGTTGCTCTTTCTCTGTGTGTGTGTGTGTGTGTGTGCGTGTGCATGCGTGTGTGTGCGTGTGCGTGTGTTAGCACATGCCCAGGAGGAAACGGAGAAGTAATAGGACAATGAGGGATGATTCACTTATTCCTTGATATTGCAATATAGTGTGTATATAGGTGCACTTTTCATATGTTAATGCATCTATTTCACCGACGATTTACATGGAAATTAGGTAATTACTCATTCGATTACTACTGTTTAAGATAAGGAGGAGGTTTTTTTCCAACATTTATGGTTCTTCGCTCAAGTGCCGGGTCATGTCACTTAACCCGTAAAGACCCAAATGCGACTTGAGTGGCAGTTCGCAAATCAATTATTCTTCATTTTACACCTTTCTTAAGTGATTTGTCATCATTTGTTCGAATATTATCCTCTTTATTTGGGATTTCTTGAGGAAAAATCTGCTGTTTTTCTGTATTTAATTTGCTGATCAGCCCAATATGATTTTAAATTAAATAGGCCGGATCAGTCAAATAATAACAGTGAAAAAAGTTAAATTATATTATGTTAATGTTTACATCGACAACGTTTCCTTAAAAATCTGAATAACGTGAACAACTTGAAATGTCTTAAGAAAAACAAGTGCAATTTTGACAATATTTTGCCTCAGTTTGCCTCAATTATAACTTACATTACAATTAAAAACACACAAAAACATTGACTAACAGGCAGAATATTGGTAAAATTAAACTTAATTCTCTTAAGACATTTCAGGTTGTTCATATTTGTTCAGGTTATTCACATTTTTTGTAAAAAAGATAGTTTGTTGATATAAAGATTTTCATGTCATTTTACTTTTTTACACTAAAATAAAGATAAAAATCGGCAGTTTTCATTATTTATAGGTTATTATGATCATATTTTACTGGTCTGGGAACTTTGCTATCGATCTGATACCAAGTAAATTCACGACTTTTATCACCTGATACCAATACTTTTTATTTGAAATATCATGATCATTAATAATTTGATGATTTTGCCTTTAGTTAGTTGATTATGAGTGTGATAAAAACACAACACAAAGATTTTAGGTAAATAAACACATTTTTTTTGTTTTTTTTTTAATAACTACAACATAAAACATTTCAAGAGAATAAAAATAAAACAATTTACCTTTTACTACTTACAATTGTTTAAAAAAAAAAGTCACTAGTGCAAAATAATGGAAAAGCAACGTCACAAAAAATACAAATATAACAATGTCAAGAACACAACAAAAAAATGACTTGGGGGGGGGCGGACATACTCGGAGAAAAGCTACGTTCACATGATTTCTGAGAGGAAGTTTGAATAATTTGCTTTATGTATAAAAGACAAGCTGCAACAGAAGTATCGATCTCATCCCGCTAGTATCGATCCGATACAGATACCGATACTTACTCATACTATCAATATTTAGATCGATAGCATCTTCAAATATCGGTGCTTGTGCTTGAGATGATGATGGTGGTTCGGCTTTAGACCTGTACACTGGGTTTTTTCCTTTAGTAAAGGCTTTCATTCTCACTATACCTGCCTGTGATGCAACACCCTGTCATATTATGGTTTTTGTACAGTAGTGATGATATAGTATTGATATTAAAAGACGTATGAAGTCAAACAGAACACAGCTGAAGGCCTGCGTAGGTGTCAAATACGTATTAAATAAGTATTTTCACCTGGTCTAACATGTGCGTTTTGAGTGGCCCAGTCAGTCCTATCATTCTGGGTAGATTTACACACAAACTGAGGCTGCAAAAGTTATAATTTGATAAAAAAAATGGAAAAAATGGACAAATTTCAGAAGACAGGAAGAGGACGCCACCGCCATTTCCTCTATTAAGGACATAATGATTCATCGCAAAGTTGAATATTCAACAATATATATATGTGCTTCACTTTTCCACTGTAATGGTTCAAGAAAACTTTAATAAAAAATAAGTAAAAAAAAAAAACATGAAGACCCAAAACAGCCACCGACGACCAAAACCATCTACTGACCCTAAAATGCTTAATAACTTCTGATTCACTAATACTATCAATGCAAAATACAGTTTGTCGTCTTTTCACGATCATCAGATATGACCCATGTGGACGTTCAGAGGCTCCGTAGTTACCGTGGAAACACCGTCATCTTCTACAACACTGATTCACCAGTAAAACCCATGGAGTCGGATCAATGAAAGTGGATGAAGACACTTGTTTTATGTTCATTCATTAATAGATTTTGCTGAAAATGTCACAACTCACTTTTCCATTGACCCCAAAATTGACACATAAAAACTTACTTAATGGACAAAAATGACAATTTTGGTCAAATTCTTGTTTTTTGATGAAAAGTTTTTATGCTGGTAAAAGATGTTTTTCCAGGAGTAGCAAAATAGATCTTTCCATCGCAGTTTTGAGTGATAAAACATTTTCCACAACTAGTCACATGAATAAAAAAACAGATGTTGACGTTGTGTTGGTGTTGATGTTTTTTCAAGTGTGGACACACCAGGAACCCAAATAATTTTTTTTATTCAGTACAGGATAGAGGGGTAAAATACACTGCTCAAAAACATAAAGGGAACAAAGTAACACATCCTCGATCTGAATGAATGAAATATTATTTTTAAATACTTTGTTCTTTACGTAGTTGAATGTGAAAAGTGCAGGTGAAATTGATCGTCAGTCAGTGTTTCTTCACAGAAGTGGGATCGACCTTAATTTTTTTTTTTTTAGCAGTATATAACAATGTAAATCAACCTGATATGTTTGTTCGTCGCCATGTTTTTGGAATGACTTCTCGTGTCATTTCGCGATAAATAAACAAATTTGTGACTTAATGGAAAACCCGACATTACACACCTCTGTTTTATCTACATTTAGTAAATATCGGTAAATTTTTGCGCATACGTCCGATGGAAAAGCCACTACTGTTCCAAAAACCCTCAACTTTAACCTGACTTTCTATGGACACCTACATGATTAGTAAATTAGATATAAAAAAGTACCTGATGTTCACTGAGAAAAAGCCAAATACAGAGGATAACGTCATAATAAACGACAATAAATCACATAAGAAAAGCTAAATATAGAGGAAAAAAAACAACTTTTGACACTGCCACCAAAGTAGCACTGTGTCTTTATGGGTTAAAAATGGTTGTTATTTTCAGTTTTATAGTAACGAACTGGTTTTATCACACGATACCGTATCAGTCCGTGTAACTGGATTGAGTTTCCGATTTTGTCCTCGGTGTGTATGCGGTGTCGGACTCTCCTCGGTCTCGAACCCCTCAAAGTTTCCGCCTCGTCTCTGCCTTCATCTGGCCTTGTGCTCAGTTTAAGTGGTTTTGACTAACGCTGGGATTGAGACTGAAAAAAAAAAAGACGAGAAATATTTGGCAGTGGTTGAGCAGTTTAAATTGATTTTCACTCAGGCATCCAGTTCTTGTATGTTCTCCTTTCTGCAGGTATCTCTGCGGAGCTGTACGTCTCTGATGTGTGGTTACTGGACCCACCAATCAACTTACCCAGTGTTTATTTGTTGTGTCTTTATACTCTTTTTTTGCCTTTTTCCACTTTCCACTTCACCCCAGTCATTTGAGACAGATGGCCGCCCACCCTGAGCCTGCTTCTGTAGGAGGTGTCCACTTGAAAGGCAGTTTTTTTTCCTTTCCTGCTGTTACCAAGCGCTCACTCGAGGGGGCTTTGTTGGGTTTTTCTGTACCACACTTTAAGGTCTTGGCCTCACTATGTAAAGTGACTTGAGATGCTTTTGTTTTGAAGTGCTGCTATATTAGTAAATCTGAGAAGAACTGAACTCAATAGCTGCTGCGTTTTAGGACACAGCTCAGTCTTTACTTTACTTTGAATCTAACAGAAAATATTTTGATAGAAAAAAAAACACAAATGTGTTGCCTGAACCTGCCTGCAAGGCTTTTTGGTGTGAGATATTAATATTTGATTATTATTTTTTTGTTTGTAGTGGACTTAATTCTCTTTTTTTTTCCCCCCCAATCAAAATCAAAGAGAATGTAACCCTATTCATGACTGGAGGAAGATAAAGAGCAATAAAAGCTCAGAAATATGACTATAAAAGCAATCTTGTGACTCATTGTAAATGCATTTAGAGGTAAGTGAATGCAGAGTTGACTTTTCACAGCAAGAGAGTGACTGTCGGTGTGATAATGGAAAAAAAAATGTCAGCAGCTCATCTGATACGCTGCAACATGGCTTAGTGATCGACTCACCTACAACCCCATAGGGGTTATGTTACGGGGCTCTTTGTTAGCTAAATGTCAGTGCCCCACCTGGTTCCTATCATACACTGTGTGATACCCCCAGGCAGCACTCAGAGATACCGCTGCAGTCCAAAGGCTCACACTCACTCTCTAGGTCACTTCAGATCCGAAAGGTACAATGCTGCATACCTGTGTGAACAAGGAGAGGGTGAAAACAAGCAACCTGCCGACCTGCACATGTTGATTAAGAGCAGTGGCTCCATGTGCAGTTCCTCAGCTGTCAAATAATAATAAAATAATAATAATAATGATAATAATAATACTGATAATAATACTAATACTACTACTAATAATAAGGATAATACTACTAATAATAATAACAATAATAATAATGATATTAATAATACTGATAATAATACTAATACTACTACTAATAATAATGATAATAATAATAATAATACTGATAATAATACTACTACTACTACTGCTAATAATAATAATGATGATAATACTAGTGATAATAATAATAATAATAATAATAATAACAACGATAACAACAACAACAATAATAATAATAATAATAATAATAATAATAATAATAATAATAAAGAATGATTGAGGTTTTTTGTTCTCTTTCAGAGACAAAGCTCGTATATTCTTCTTTACTGCAGAATGCATGTTAAAAGGCCCAAATCACCAATTATATTGTATAGCAAACAAATGACTTTGTTAAACTCAGTGATCACAAAACCATGAGAAACTGCAGAGTCTGATAACACCTGATTAAAAAGATGGCAAAGCAGCTTAACACCACAGAGCCTATTTTGGATGCGAGCGTTGGATAAGGTACTTGTATTTATTCTAATTACAGTCATTTTTGTAAAGCAGCATCCACTTTGTGTCGAATTTGCTTAGGTGTCCTTCACAAATTGAAATGGTGAAATATCACATAATGGTCAACAACACACACACAAAAGTTTTTAGATGCTCTTAACGCCTCTGAAGCTTAACAGCTGTTGAGCTTCTATTAAAATCCTTTTAGTAGATCTGAATTAAGCAATTCATGTAAATAATGGGGAGTGTGTGTATTACATAACCGGGCATAAAGATATTCATCGTAGGGCCTTGTCATTAGTAAAGTGACAAATACAAATGTGTAATTGACATTGCAGTGCGAGTTCACCTTACATGTATTATTTTCAGACTCCATTTTATTGTCATTCGATCAATGGTACATGAAAGAATAAAATGTAGTTACCCAGGTCTCGGTTTTAGCATAAAAAGATGAAGAACAAAATCTAAAATAGAATATATAAATGGTAAGTAGGGTGGAATAAAACTACCATTAAATATATATATATATATGCAAAGAAAAGAAATAAAACAGTCAGAAAGATAAAAATAATAATAATACTTAATATGGACAAAATTCATGCAGTAACGGTTAAAGT
>JAPTYQ010000001.1:34037621-34047965 GCA_029814465.1 Ostorhinchus cyanosoma
CAGTGTTTGAGCTGCATAGAGACAGTAATATTAAAGTAAATAAGACATATGAAAAGTATAAAATTACAATTATGACACTGATTCATGTTTCTGCTTAGTCTGCGAACTTCCCTTCACTTCCCTGTTGGTCTAGTTGTTAGGATTCAGCGTCGTCAGGTTAGATTCTCGTCCAGGAAAGGTTTTCATTGCAAGCGGCATACACTTAATATTAGTGTGGATGTGTGTCTCTGCATTTACAGACAGCTGTTTTTCGTTTACATCCAGATCCCTGTGCACACCTTTAACATCTGTACGCCCTTTTTTCAGCCCAGGAGTTTCATGCCCAAACAGCCCTTTTTTTTTTCTCCATGGAGGAGGAATTTGAATAAATGAAACAGCAGCTACCTCTTCCAATGCCAACGGAGATTTGGCTCCAAACCGTAACAGAGAAAAGCAGGGTTTGAATCATAACACTGTTTGTCCAGGCAGTGTAATATTAACTCTTACTTGATTAGTGTAATCACACAAAAAACATGAGACCCAGTGTTTCTTCTTTCAGGGGTTGAGGGGGTGGAGATTCAGTCACTTCTCATCTACAAATGTCACTGTTATATATCATTAAATATCACACAATGAACTTTAAAGCTGCCACAGTCTCCTCTAACACTCACATCATACAGACGTCATGGACACGGTGTCGAATTCAAGTATCAGTGTAGATCTGACACTCACACGCCATGTGCTGATGTGTCCCGCTTGTATGTGCGATTAACTGAAAATAGGAAGCTGTAAAACTGGCTGATTTCCCAAGTATTTTGTCGATGTTCCACGGATAGAAATGCAGAGTGTGTGTCTAACATAGATTAGCTACTACAGTATGTGTGGCTGCAACATTATGTAATATACCATACGTATAAATATCTTACAGTACATCGAATCAACACAACAGCATTTTTGTCGGCTTTTTCACGCTTATTTTAATGGGATTACCTATGGTATATCGTAACCAAACTTTGTGCTTATGACATGCTTGTAATTTGTTATTTAATTTTAAGGCCTTTAAAAGTTCTGATTCCCTTTCCTTTTTTTTTTTTTTTTTTTTGCTACCATCATGTTACTTTATTCAACTTTGCATTTGTAATGTATAACACATGTTCTTGTGAATTTCAGTTTAATAATGCGTCTATATATGGCAACAGACGTCTCTAAAAAACAGTCAGATATAAACACATAGAGACATAAAGTAGACGACTATGGAATCTGATAAGTAACCATGGAAACGTGTGTAAAAAGAAACTCGGAGGAATTGGGAGAATTTTGTATTTCATTTCACTTAAGGCAGTTTGTCGGTAACATCACTTACCATTCGCGCCAAACACACACACACACACACACACACACACACACACACACACACACACACTGAGAGTTTGATGAGTTTGTCTCCTGTGTTTTCACTGATGAGGATCTTGTAGCCAAGGCTGTTTCCTGTAGAGATAGTAGATTAGATTCCATGCTCTGAATGTACATTGATGCCCCATTTCAAGACTTTACAAAACGAGAGCTTTACTTGAGATCTGATGCAATGGGATGTAATATGAAGGAGTCCGATCAGAGCGTGTAGTTGAACTTAAGATTCCAAAACACTGAGGATGAATGAGGAGGCTACGGATAGACTGAGGGTACCTTTGTGGAGGTGAACACACATCCCAGGGCTTTTTTTCTCTTTCATACATGCTTTAAGTAGAGCTGTGTGGATATAATCTTATCAACACGCTGCCTGTTCTCTGGATCTTTGAACCACTTTGCTTCTGTTATCCTTCCTGTAGGTGCAGAGAAGAAACAAAAATCAGATCATTCATTTGCAAGTCTAGTTTTTTTTTAGATTTTAGAAGGAACTCCGAGGATGTAATGATAGAAATTGAATACAATATTCAGATTTATGTTTTCATAAGTGTGTTGTCACCAGAAAATACGAGGTGCTGCGTTATTGTTACCACAGAATCAAGTCTCCAGCGGGAGTGGGTTGTGTTTCTGCAGAAGCTCAGAATGGACTGTTTTTTTTTTCTGGTTTATAGTGAGTGCATTATTGTCAAATAATGACTTAATGTCCCCTCGACTAAAAAGCCAAGAATGCACGAAACAAACACACGCTCTCACATGGGGACCTTGACGTTTCAGCAGCCTTTGTAAGTCAAGGTCAGTCTTTCTACTATAAATACTATACATCCTAACCTTTACACATGTCTGGAGACATTCCTAATAATTTAACACACTGCATGTTGAATGTGGGACGTGAGTGTTTTACTTGTGCTTTATGGGGACATGTCCTCAAGTTAAGAAGCAGGCATGAATGTGAATTTGCTCTTCCTTTCTATCTGTTTTGCTGTCTGTTCTCATTCCCCTTGCCCCAGTTAACTTCTCCGTCTCTACCAGCCTCTAACTCTGTTCTCAGATCTGTCTGTGAGACACTGGAGGGAATTGCTCTGGGTCACACTGTCTCACTCCTTCCCTTATCAGCTCTCTGCACTCCTCTGCTCCATTCGCCTCTTGTTTTAGAGGCTGTTGATTTGAACTTGTGTTTTCTGTCGATCGGCCTCTGCCTCCGTTTAAACACTGCCACAGACAGTCAAATATCCCCTTGTTCTAAGCCTGGAGCTTTGGGCTGATAGCACCATGGAGTTACTGTAGGAGGTTCTTGCACAGCTCAGATACAAATACCACAGAGTGCTCTGAGCATCCAGCCAATGCTGCTGTCACTGCGTCTCACTTACACATTATTATGAGTAACAGTGAAGGAGTTCAGAGTCTTTCTTGAGGGTGAATCAAAAGGACACAGCGCTTGATGAACCACGGATCTCGTTAAAATAGAACATTTGAACTTCGAGTCTGAAAATCCAGGCAACACTTTACCATCATCCATTTTGGATTTGACCTCTTTGGATTTGACGGTTAGCAGATTGAAGATTAACAACTCTGATTTATGTAACTCACATATTATCTCTCCAACTTCAGAGAACGTCTGTTGTGTTTTCCAGAATTATCTGCCTTGGAGATCTGATATCTCCCCGCTGTCTGCACTTGAGAGGCTTGCTGTGAAAGTGAATGCACCGCTCCTCCACTGTGCTGTCTCCTGCTCTGTGTGAGCGTCACTCTTTAACTTACTATTATGTCTTGTGCCTGACTGCACAAAGCGCTCTGAGCTCAACTCGTCTCCCCTGGCAATTGTTGTGTCTGAGGTGATCATGTCAGCTTGATCATTTCGTCAGCCTTGGGAGCTTAGATGCATTCGTTGGACCATGACCAGCTGTCAGTTTGGGGTTGACAGCGTATGTGTCTGTGTGTTCCTGACTCGAAGGCGCTGACTTAATTTTGCCTTCCACTTGCTTGGAGACTCATGAGAGTTGGTATACTTTGTTCATGCATGACTGTGTCTTTGTTTTTAAACACTAAAATAAGCTTGAAAGGTGTTTGAATATTGCATGCATGTACTGTCTCTCACCAGTTTTATAAGTAGGGCTTCGCTAACAGTCGTTGCTGAATACAGTTTTTTGTTTCTGCTCTTACACGTGTTGCAGCATTTTGCTCATGGTGTAAAAGCTTAGTAAGACTTAACCCTCTGTTGTAAGTGTTTCAAGTCAATGCAATCAAAACCAAATCCTTTATGAAAATGGTATTTTTGAGAAAAAAAAAAAAAAAAGCATGCAAACTGGCATACATGACATATTTCTTCACACAGACTGAACACAAAAGTGGAAAGGCTTCAAACTAAAAGATTTAGTTTTTTCACCGCAGCAGAAAAAAACAAAAAAATGTGCTAATTGTACAGTAGAACAGTGCAGTTTTTGCAGATTTCTTACACAATAAACTAGAGCCTGACTGATTCACTCCCCCCACCCCCCCCAGCAATATTGATATTAGCGTCTGTCCCAAACATCCCATATTGGTCGGGCTCTACACCAAACATTAATGCCTAGACCAAAACCAAAACCACAGGTACTACAACTATCAAAATTGTTGCTTCCTATTTGCAGTTCTACAGTGCATACCTCACACAACACAAGTGTCTAACATTAGACCCAAACG
This sequence comes from Ostorhinchus cyanosoma, assembly GCA_029814465.1. Lineage (NCBI taxonomy): Eukaryota > Metazoa > Chordata > Actinopteri > Kurtiformes > Apogonidae > Ostorhinchus > Ostorhinchus cyanosoma. The sequence continues at coordinate 34,041,687 of JAPTYQ010000001.1, forward strand.
CTTCTTTGCAGGATGCAACAGTAACTGAACACCAGTTATCTTGGTGTTAAACCTTATCTATGCTCATCTTGTTTGTGAGAACTTTACAAACATGGAGGAAGTGAAAACAAAAGGAAGAGGAGGCGAAAGAGTAAGAGGGGAAACTGTGGACAAAAACAAAGACGGGGACCAGGTTTCAGACAGAGACCTGGAAGGAGCCTATAGACCTGGACCAGGACCTGGACCTGGACCGGGACCGGGACCTGGACCTGGACCTGGACCAGGACCTGGACCTGGACCTGGACCTGGACCTGGACCTGGACCGGGACCGGGACCTGGACCTGGACCTGGACCTGGACCAGGACCTGGACCAGGACCAGGGTGGACATTTGTTGTGAGGTGGATTAGATGAATAGGTGCTCGGGACCAGGTCCAAATAGAAAGCAGTATCGATAAACTATCTGCTCCACCCCCTTAAATGCCTCACAGTACCACTGGATTTTATTTGTCTTTTTTCCTGTATCTGTTTTGACTGAGAGATGAGAAGATGGACTTGATTGTCTTCCTGTGTTGCTGCCATTTTGAAAGACTCCTTCAAACAGTGCATGTGTTAACTTTCAGCTGAACAGTCCAGTCATTTTACTTGTTTTACTTTTGTCTTTGGTTTTGTGTGGAGCCATTGCACAATAACTGTTTCCTAAGTGATGGCAAATGGAGGCTGGGAAAATATCTTCTTATGTGCTGTAGCCAACCCTGACCTGTTACCTTGACTCCACTTCTTTGTGTGTGTGTGTGTGTGTGTGTGTGTGTGTGTGTGTGTGTGTGTGTGTGTGTGTGTGTATATATGTGAGATATCCTTTTTGAATAGAACATCTGATGTAAAAGAGTGTAGTGTTTTGCAAGAATTGTGTTGCGGATTTGCAAACAAACTGCAACAATATGTATTTTACTCTTAATAGTAATCAAATGGTTGCAGTTTTCCAATCCAATCCAATCCAATCCAATCCAATCCAATCCAATCCAATCCAATCCAATCCAGTCCAGTCCAATCCATTCCAATCCAATCCAATCCAGTCCAATCCAATCCAGTCCAATCCAATCCAATCCAATCCAATCCAATCCAATCCAATCCAACTTTATTTGTAAAGCATTTTCACCCATAAAGACCCAAACATCCACCAGAGACCAAAACCATCTACACTGTTTAATACCTGTCGATCCAATAATTCTATCAATTCATGTAAATCAATGGTCACCAATGGCCACCATGTTTTAGGTGTTTCCCTCTTCCAACACACCTGAAGGTCGTTATCAGTTTTCTGCAGAGCTTGATGATAGGCTGATCATTTGAATCAGGTGTGTTAGAAGACAGAAACATCTAAAACCTGCAGGATACCAGCCCTTGAGGACCAGGATTGGAGACCCCTGATGTAAATAATTGGTGTAAATACAGTTCGTCACCTTTTTATGGTTATCAGATATGACCCATTTGGACATTCAGAGGCTCCATACTGTAGTTACCATGGAAACACCGTCATCTTCTACAACATTGATCCACCCGTAAAACCCATGGAGTCGGATCCACGACAACAGATGGACACACTGGGTTTATGTTCAGTTAATGAGAGATTTGACTAAAAAAGTCACATTTTCCTCAGTTTTCTCTCGTTTTGATGTAATAACCGTCAATTTTAATCTGAGCTTTAATGAACATCTATATGATCAGTAGGTTAATTACTGGAAAATATCAGATTTTCATAGGAAAAATGCCAAATATGGAGGAATATTCTGTAATAAATGGTGATAAAATACTTAAGAAATGTTAAATATAGAGAAAAAAAAATCCTTTGGAAATGGCCACAAAAGTAACACAACTGCAGTGGACCAAAGAGATGTACAGATAAATAAATAAAACCAAAATCCAAAAATAGATGAAAAGACATAGAACAAATGTACAAAAAACAGTGCTGTACAGAAGAATAAATAAAACTTAATACAAGAATAAAATACAAGAATAAAAACCAAACATAAAAATCAGTACAATTAACATAAAAAAATAAAAACAATAACCAAAACCAATCACTGTATAGTTTTATTAAAAAAAAAAAAAAAACACAAAAAAACATGCTTCTTGGTCACACTGGGGCACAGGATTGGACCCATAATTAATATTTGTGGAAATTACCAAAAATAGTCACTTGCCTGATAAGGGGTTAACATATCCATCAAGGTTTGAGTAGATCAAGTTGTTCAACTACATATAAAATAATAAATAATCCTCTCTCATACTCAAACGCTGCAGCTTTTTTACATAGGGAGCGGCTCCGTGCTGCGTTCAGGGGCTGCTCCGAGGGTAGGACTGATGGGCCTTCATTTCATACATAGTCAACGGCTGACGCTCTACTTGAAGAAGCGCAGGTGGCATCTCGACATTGTGTCAAACCACATCTGACCCACCCCACTGCAATTAAACAGTTTTGATTGGCTCAGCCAGATCGAAGCTGAGTGGAAATCAGTTTGAGAAGGAGCGGTGCCAGATTGATCTGCCGGAGCCAATCACTCACAGGCAGATGCGTCTGGTTTCCAGGCTACGCCGATAGCTGTTTCCTGCTGATCCTGCATGTGGATCCAGTAGTTGAAATGTTTATTCATGTATATTATCTATTGATTATGTGACTATAAAGGGCAAAGTGCTTTAGATAATTTGGTGATTTCCATAATTTTCCGTGACATAATTTCCACTTCAATTGTGTCTCTACATCAATTTTTTATTTTTTTTTTTAATATCAGCGTATCTGCTTAAAGCGTTTATACTGTACATGGAGGTTTTTTTCTTGACCATGGAGCTGCTTGACCAAGATCCTCTCTTCATCGGAGGTTGTTAGAAGACAGTGTAGGTACGGATTCGACCAAAATTGACTATAGTTTTCTACGTAAGCAAAACACTATCCCTACACGGAACAACAAATTAGAGGAGGGTCTTAAGATGCTTTACCATCTGTCTGTTTTGGCAGCCATACACATGTTGGGAGCACTCTTTCAAATGCTGTGGTCTTGTACAAGCAGATGTAAGTACTCTACACGTAAAATTCTCGGACTTTTTGGAAGAATCATTACTCCTCCCATCAAATCCTTTTGACTTTGTGAATTGCCCCTCATTGCTGTCTCCCATTTGATCATGTTGCCCAAACATGAAATGAAGTCCTGATGGAATCACTGACATCTTAGTGAAGCCAAGGGTATGTGTTTTATGCTCGGTTGTTGATTGATGTATAAAACTGTAACTTAATGAACCCTCAAATGCACATCAAAGCAAGAAGCAATTCCTTCTGATTTGTGAGATGTGAACGCTTAAACGTAGTCTGCCAGAGTAGCAACCCAAATACAGGCAAAATCTTGTCTGGTTTTTTTGTTTTTTTATCCTACAGAAAATACAAACATATGCTAGGATTTCATTTTTCAAACGTGGGTTAGATGAAGTCGTTCACTGCCAGCGACCACAGCTTCTCTGTCTGCACTTATGCCCAAAGCGTTTCATGAAAAGTCTAAGGTCACTTTCTGTCATCACCTTATATACAATCTTTCTCTCTTAGTATTTTTCACTAACACTATTCCAAAAGAATATGCTTGTCCCTGCACCTAAGGGCGCTTTGGCAACACTGCCATCCTGCATACTTGAACTAAAAACCTCTACAATTTGCCATTAGCTAAACACTCTGAAAGTCCCTGCAAGCCCTGAGGCCAGGTGTTTCACTAAGAGCTACTCTGTCTGTCTTTTAGCCTTGAGCTACACACCAGTTCAAACAGGAGAGGGCTTTGAGCCAGCAATCTAGCCGGTTAGAGATTGGTTACACAGGTACTACCACTGAAGATGTGTGAAAAAGACCTGGGGATAGGCCTGTGTCCAGTACAACCCCCCCTTCTAGGGGTATCAATAATTCAAAAGGACAAAGTGTTTGAAACAGGACAGTAAAATGTTGCTTGCTTTACCCTCCTCTGTCAATATTTTGACAGTGAGTGCGAAAAGGGGAAGGAATCCAGGGGGACTCTGCCATGTAAAGTGGTCTTTCATGTTTTGCTAAGTGAGTGCTAGCTCTTCTTCGTACCAATTCTACATCCATGAAATGGAGTTAAGAGGAAGCCACTGTGAAGCTGCAGTCTATTCGGACTGACTGACTAACTAATTGAGTGACTGGCTGGTAAAATGACTCAACCCCACACTCCCGCTGCCGTCGTCTTCTTCTTCACCTCCCTCTTCTTCTCCGTGGTGGCTGTCACTTCCAAAGTCTCACTCTGTCGGTTACTTCCGTCGTCTTTTGAGCTTTGAGTTCTTATTTCTCTTACACACCTTCACCTGCCTCCCACAGTAAAGTACTGAAGAAGAGGAGCGTAGGGAAGGAAGGAAGGTCATTAGAGTTACGAGGACAGGAGAATAACACATGGGGAGATGTAGAGAGCTGCAGAGATGAAGGGGTGAGAATAAAACAAATGGAGAGGTGTGCACCAAAGATAATGAGACCACAAGAAAGGAAGCGACTGAAAGAGGTATGATAATAGTGTAATGCACTACTGCCAGCGTAGCACTGATTTAAAACAAATGGCTTCTATTGTGCTCACTTTTGAGGTCTATCTTACAAATAAGAAAAAAAAGCTGCAGAACTTGTTTTCATTTTTCAAAAAAAGCCAGAGGTGCATCATCTAAAACAGCACTTAACAAGGATATACCGGTAAAACAGGTTGTCATCCACATTTGGGTTGCACATTCCAACTAATCACTTAACTCGCCTCCCAAAAGTATCTTTGCTACGATGCATAAACACGTACGCACACATGCAGCCTAAAGTGAGACTGGGTATAAGGCGCAAACACTCCTTTAATTATGCTGTGAAGTTTTCTCCCAGATGCCCTAGTTATTCCGAGGAGCGGGGACGTGGCAGAGTCTTTGGGGACAGACGTCGCTCCCTGAAGAGGGCGAAGGAGGATGGAAGACGTCCCTGGTGGCGCCAAGGAAAGACCACGTCTGCGCTCTCAGGGGAAGAGCAATGCGGGACCCTGTTTTCTCTGCTTTGTGTTCTGTCTCCAATGGATGAAAAGAAAACAAGACAACATCTCAGAGCTGCTTTTGTCTTTCCCGGGAACAAAATGATATATAAATAATTAATTAAAACTGCTGGAATAAAGTCATCAGATGTGCTATTAGAGCTCTGTGTTATTAATTCAGCAGAAAATGAAAGAGAACAGAGCACAAAGGGCCAATACGTCTTTACTGATTGCATGTTTTGGTTGAAAATGCCACGCAGGCTCAAGCTAACGTTGAGCTGCTCCCATGAACACATTGTACAGACATATTGGTTCCTACATCTGATAAAAACTGTTTGCTTCCAACAAATTCCCAAATGGCTCAAGAACACAAATGCTTTTTTTTTTTTTTAAAGCTGGGAATTCAGATGGATGGAATTGAAATTGAAATTAATGAATAAAACCAATCCAGAACTCCCATCAACCCCCTCTTGCTGTCTATACATGATTCATGTTGTTTTCTGCCTGAGAAGCTTTATTGTGGCCTTGAGCATATTTTTACACTTCAAGTCTATCGTGGTTGTGTGTGTTAATGGAATGTAGTGGCATATCTGTCACGTTCATTTGAACCATCTCCCATTTTAAGGCTTGGATGGCTTCAGTTGGATAAAATACTATTTGTATTTAACCAAACTTACACTGTCATCTGCTTTTCTCTGTATATTTACATTATGGTAGTGACTCTATAAAGGAAATCAAATGTATGAGAAACAACAAGGAAGTAATGAAAAGCAATTTTGTCACAATGATGGCAAAAGGCGGGGAGTGCCTTGACAACAAACGACTACCATTATCTTTGATAAAGAACAAAACAAAACCATAAAACAGGGCAACAAATCCTTCATTGTGAACAAGCATAAAGGCTGTTTGTCCATATAGGCTCTGATTGGACCTGATGGACCTGTGGGTCTGGAATTAGTGCCACACTATCGTCAGAGGAGCGCTAACTCATCGACCTACACAACTGATCTACATTCATAGACAGTGGACCTGTTTACATGGGTTTTTATTTCTGTTTAATTCCGAATAAAGGTTAATTCCGCTTTAAGATGACCGTGTAAACACCTAATCCGGTTGAAAATGACTGTTCTGAATTAAACTTAATTCTGAATGAAGTCACTGGTTAATTCCACTTTTAATTCTGAATTAACTCATTCCTCGAACATGTAAACGGTTAATTCCGCTTTAACGTTATTCCGCTCATTCTGCACATGCTCCTTG
>JAPTYQ010000001.1:34178350-34190327 GCA_029814465.1 Ostorhinchus cyanosoma
GGGGTTAATGATAAGAATGGGAAGATAGAGGGGGAAACTAATAGGCTCCAGGCTATTAGCGACACGGTAGGACTAAAAGGAAGACGCTTCGTTACACTGAATTAAAGGAAGTCATGTGTGATCCTGCATTGATGGAACCTTGGATCATACTGATGCGCAGCTCCAAACTGACTTTATATCAAATGTTTCATTCTGCTCTATTATGCTTAGATGTGTGTGTGTTCATATCAGAGAGACAGAGAGAGAGAGAGAGAGAGAGAGAGAGAGAGAGAGAGAGAGGATGGCCGTGGCTCTGTGTGCTGTTGCGTCACAGGCTGCCTTTACTTGCGCAGACTCTTTTTTCCACGGTGGTCTTTGGCTCTAGTAGGTATCCTTGCTTCCCTCTGACTCATGCATTTGTTTCATAGCTGTGTTTTAATCCCAAAGTGTTGACATATAATTGCGTAAAAGGGAAATCTTCACAGGGTCCTGATCTTTCAAGTGGCAGATGTAGTGGTTTTTACCGCTGAAATAAAAAAAAATAAAAAAAACAAACACACACACACACACACACACACACACACACACACACACACATAATCCTGATAATAAATGTATGAAGCAACTTTTCAAGAAGCATCCCCCACCACACATGTAATATGATTTTGCGCACAGCTCCAACTGTCACCCACTATTATGCGACTTTCTTAATTCGCTGGATGTGTAAAAAAGATTTAATTTCCCAGATACAACTGAGGCTGGGCCTGGAGGAAAAAAAAAGAGAGAGAGAGAGAGAGAGAGAGAGGTGAGAAGAGGAGAGGAGCGCAGCGGCACTTAACTGGTTTTGTTATGAGGGGCCCGATGTGAGCTCTGGATGGCGTTGCAGAGCCCCAATCAGGTGCCATTACAGCCGGTGTTTGAGAATACCATTGGCTGGTGGAGAAAGGAGCTGTGCGCAAAACCAACCCCGCTGCTCACACTCGCCTTACAGAAGCCGAGCTGAGAACATCATCCGCTTTGAGCGCTTAGGCGCAGTGATTACATCCTCACTGACAGAGATAGAGAGAAAGTCCTAGTATTCAGCAGCTTTTTATTTAGCAAAGTTGCGTTTGGTTGTATTTTCGGTCCGTGCGTAAAATGGGACTTTTTGCTTTCTTTTCCTACTCGTGTGGAATTTCTTCTTTTGTTTTGTGACTTTCTGTGTTTTTTTTTTTGTTTTTTTTTGCACAGGGAGTGTTTGGCTATGCGTCCTGGCTCCAGCCTGCAATGTTTGCGCTGACGCCAAAAACTCCCAGACCGGTGCAGAATTGATTAAAACAGAGAAGCTCGGATCAAATGGCTGTGCTTCTCACAGCTGAAACGACACTATGTTCCACTGACCCACGGCAAAGGAGAGGAATTTCACAATTGGACAGCCTTGTTGCTGTTAATTTCACTGCCTTTCTACGGACAGGGGAAATGGGAAATGCTCATTTCTTGTAAAATAAGGAATTAACATTTTCTTTTTCATCTTTAAGTGCACTTTTGACAGAGGGAGAGGAGATGATCTGGTTCGTATTCCTGCTCTCCATCCTGGATGGAGCTGCCTCTCAGCTGCACTACTCCGTACCAGAGGAGCAGGAACCTGGCTCCGTGGTTGGGAATATTGCAGAGGATTTGGGGCTGGACATTACCAAACTTTCCGCTCGCCGTTTCCAGACGGTGGCGAGTTCACGGACACCTTATCTGGAGGTGAACTTAGAAAACGGTGCGCTGGTAGTTAAGGAGAAAATTGACCGGGAAGAAATCTGTAAGCAGACCATCCCGTGCCTATTGCACCTGGAGGTGTTTCTTGAGAACCCTTTGGAGCTCTTTCGTGTGGAAATTGAAGTGATGGATATCAATGACAATCCTCCCAGTTTTCCAGAGACAGACATTTCCGTGGAGATATCAGAGAGCGCAATACCAGGGACCCGTTTCCCGGTGGAGAATGCCTTCGACCCAGACGTGGGCACAAACGCGCTCAGCACATACGCCATAACAAATAATAACTATTTTTACCTTGACGTGCAGACACAGAGCGACGGGAACAAGTTCGCGGAGCTGGTGTTGGAGAAGCCTCTGGACCGGGAGCAGCAGGCGGTGCACCGGTACGTGCTGACGGCGGTGGACGGAGGCATCCCGCAGAGGACCGGCACGGCTCTGCTGGTGGTCAAAGTTCTGGACTCGAATGATAACGCACCCACATTCGACCAGTCTGTTTATACTGTCAATCTGCGTGAAAACTCCCCCGTGGGCACCTTGGTCATTCAACTCAACGCTACAGATGTGGATGAGGGACAAAACGGGGAAATAGTTTATTCTTTCAGTAATCACAACACCCCACGGATAAAGGACTTATTCAGTATTGACGCCAGAACAGGGAGAGTGGAAGTGTCCGGGGAAGTGGACTACGAAGAGAGCAACACGCACCAGATTTACGTCCAGGCTAAAGATCTGGGGGCCAATGCGGTCCCTGCGCACTGCAAAGTCCTGGTTAAACTCGTGGATGTGAACGATAACACACCAGAGATCGGTTTCAGCACAGTGACCGAGTCCGTCAGTGAGCAGGACGCCCCCGGAACTGTGATCGCACTGTTTAGTGTCTCAGACAGAGACTCCGGGGAAAATGGACAAATGAGCTGCGAAATACTGGGAGATGTTCCGTTTAAGCTCAAGTCATCTTTTAAAAACTATTACACCATAGTGACAGACGGACCTCTGGACAGAGAGAGCACGGATTCGTACACCATCACTGTGGTGGCTAAAGATAAGGGTCAGCCTTCTCTGGCCACGAGCAAGTCTATTAAAGTGCACGTTTCCGATGAAAACGACAACGCGCCTCGGTTTAAACAAGCTGTGTATGATGTGTATGTGACTGAGAATAATGTGCCCGGGGCGTTCATCCAGGGGGTGAGCGCTTTGGACCCTGATATTGGACAGAACGCCCTCATTACCTACTCCATATTGGAGTGTGACATACAGGGCATGTCTGTGGAAACCTACGTGTCCATAAATAAGGAGACCGGCTACCTTTACGCGCTGCGCTCCTTCGATTACGAGCAGCTGAAGGAGTTTAGCTTCATGGTTCAGGCCAAGGATTCTGGAGCCGCTGAGCTTTTCTCCAACGCCACTGTAAATGTCATCATAGTTGACCAAAATGACAACGCGCCCACTGTCATAGCCCCCATCGGTAAGAACGGCACAGCCAAAGAGCACCTGCCGCGCTCAGCTGAACCCGGGTACCTGGTGACGCGCATTGTCGCCATGGATGCGGATGATGGAGAGAACGCGCGGTTGTCATACAGCATCCTGAGGGGCAACGAGATGGGGATGTTCCGGATGGACTGGAGGACAGGAGAGCTGAGGACGGCCCGCAGGATTTCCCCCAAGAGGGATCCCCAGGGGTACTATGACCTGCTGATCGAAGTTAGGGACCACGGGCAGCCCCCCCTCTCCTCCTCCGCCAGTGTGAGTGTAATCCTAGTGGACAGTGTGGTCGAAGGCCGCAGCGGGGACCGCGGCTCGGCCTCCAAGGCTAAGGAGACCTCCCTTGACCTCACCCTCATTCTCATCATAGCCCTGGGCTCCGTTTCCTTCGTCTTTCTTCTGGCCATGATCGTTCTGGCCGTGCGTTGCCAAAAGGACAAGAAGCTCAACCTGTACACGTGCCTGCTGGCCGGTGACTGCTGCCTCTGCTGCGGCTCGTGCTGTAGCAGGCAGGCCCGTGGCCGGAAACAGAAAAAGCTGAGCAAATCAGACATTATGTTAGTTCAGAGCACCAACGTGACATCAGGGGTTGGACCCGTGGGACAGGTGCCCGTGGAGGAGTCTGGTGTGGGCGGCGTAGGGGGGGGCTTCGGCTCCCATCACCATCAGAACCAGAACTCCTACTGTTACCAGGTGTGTCTGACACCGGAGTCCGCCAAAACTGATCTGATGTTCCTCAAACCGTGCAGCCCCTCCCGCAGCACTGACACGGATCACACCAACCCCTGCGGCGCCATAGTCACGGGTTACAGCGACCAACAACCGGACATCATATCCAATGGCAGTATTCTGTCTAATGAGGTAAGAGAAGCCTGAACCAGCTCCAGCTCCCCAAGGGCCCAATTTACCTACAGACACGAGTATTAGGAGTCCTAAAGAAGGATTCCAACCGCTGCTCCGAGGGTTAAGCAAAGTTGAAAGATCAACAGCCGTGTCTGTTTCATGTCAGTGTATGGTATGCGTTCAGGTCATGCGCAGCCAAAGTCTCCAACAGAGTGGAAATGGTATCTGCTATTGACGTGGCTGTTCTGCTCAGTGGCCTTTAATCACTGTCATGCGTAATGACGATTGGATATGTCAGTTGTTAAATCTCATGTGGCCTTTAAGTTTTATTTAAAACAGAGTAGTGTCACAGCCGCCTGTGTATCATGCGTAAAAGGCTGTTTTGAAAAAGAAGAAAAAGAGCTTAAGGCGTATAGTTCTAGAGTTTATGAGCAGGAAAGCAAATTGGATTTTTAAATATAGCACTGGTTTAATCTTGGCCAGACTATCACCAGTGCGCGCAAACGTGCACGAGCAGTTTTGGTTTTATTTTGAAGACAATAGTAAAAGGAAAACAAACAAACAAACAAACACTGGGACATGTGCGTAAAACTGGCAAAACTCGACATTCTTGGTCAAATCTGTTGCCTTCAATCATCCCAGAGAAGGAGACATGATGCATTAACTACCGTCAGAGTTGTTCAGTAACAATATTTGAGTGAATTGGACCGGAACCTTCCACTTTTCTGCCTGAGCAGGTTGTACAGTTTTGGTTGCAAATATCATCAAAAAAAAAAAAAAAAAAGAGGAGGAGGCTGCATGTGGCTGCGCGCCCTGTTTTGTTTTCAGCCTGTGCGTTGTTCCGCTCATGGAGCTGTGGAGTTGAGGCTTTTTGTTGATTGCGATGTGGCTGGAGCGGATCCAGACATCCAGGCACAGTCCTGCCTTTGCTGTGCGTTAAGTATTCCGTGCACGACCCAGCACGGCGGCACCGCGAACAAAGGTTGTTCAGTTTGAGCATCGTGCGGCTCAATCATTTACGCATTCAATCGCCTCCCCTAACCCACTCTCCCTGCTCTCGTCCACTCGCTCACCAAGTGGGCGCGCGCACCAGTGGTACCCCGCCTCACGCTGCCACTGCATAACTACTGTTCAGACCCAATTATATGATCACAGCTATAGTGTGCAGTCATGGATTTGTGCTTTCTTACCTTTCTCTCTCCCACAGCTTTTACCAAAACAGAAACCACTTCATATATTTATTATTTGAATTAAACCTGTTTATTACTTCACATCTAAAGTAACTGTTTCTGTTTCCAGACTAAACACCAACGAGCAGAACTCAGCTATCTGGTGGACAGACCCAGACGTGTCAACAGGTAGTAAAAAATACACACAAACACACAAAAACCTCTGAATCACCACATTCTCATAAACACATCACATTATTACTAACGTGCATCCTCCAACAGAGGACCTATAACATCCAATAGGCCTTGTGGATCCACGGTCTATTCAAATATCTATCAAATTGAATATTGCACCCATCAGTGTGAATCCTGTATATTCCACATCGTTAATTGTGGCTTTGAGAAGCTACATGTTTCCCAGTGTATCCATAACGTTCATCTTCAATTTGGCATCAGTCCCATAACTGACAGTGCACTGCCTATTAGGGCTCTTGTGCTGGATTTCATTACATGCCATGTGTAACATCCAATTTGGACTCTTGACGGCCACTGTGACTGCATTAATATGGTGTTGATTTCTGATTCTCCCCGCCTCCCCCCCGCCTCCCCCTCTCTTTCTGTCTCTGGCTCTTCCCTCCTCTCCCTCATTTAATCCTCCTCCTCCTAATTCATTGTCCTTTTCCTAATATGTTCCGTCTGTCTCTGCCTCCTTTAATGTATTTTTTTTCTTCCACCATACTTTTTCTTTCTTCCCTCTGTCTTCTTTCCCTTCGCTGCTTCTTTCAGTTCGGCATTTCAAGAAGCAGACATCGTCAGCTCCAAAGACAGTGGTCATGGCGACAGTGAACAGGGTGACAGTGACCACGATGCCACCAACCGGGGCCACTCGGCCGGTGAGTTCCCTCACATCCCATAATCACATTTCAGCGCTGACAACCCCTCCCTTGATTCCTCCTACCTCATTCTTTTTCAATAGTGTGTGTGTTTGCAGTTGTGAATGGGGATAATGCTGAATTGTTGGTGCGGACCGGTGACTTTTAATTTCCTTAATTTGAGTGTGTGAAGGCCCCAGCCACTGGATTTCTGGCTTACTGGAATGAACAACCCCAGAGGTGTTGATTTTATGTCAAATCCATACAGAAGGGAGGAAAATTTGAGGGAAATCTCCTTGTCTTTCTCTCAAGCTCTTTCTCCCAACTTGCTCTGAGTGGTGCTGAAAGGACAGCGACTCCCACCGAGCAGCGTGAGTCCTATAGCGCTGTAGTGGCACAAATCAATAGGCCCACTCAAGTGAAAGGAAAAACCATGGAAGTTAAATTGATGTAATGAGATGCATTTCAATCAGCTGTATGAATCGCCTGGCAGTCAGTGTGTTGTGCTGCAGATGTTGGTTGGTTATAGACTCAGCTGATCAAACACATTAGCAGCCTTTGCTTTCTTTTTGCTAATCTGGAGCTCTGTAGTGTCAACCTACACTGAAGCAAATGTAACTCACACTTACACAAGCTCATACATGGTGACATTAGAAAATAACCCCCATATTTCTGCAGTTTGGAGGTTTTTTTTTTTTTTTTGACAATGTCTTATCATATGCTTTCCCTTGTTCTCTCTCAGATTCTATTAGGTTAGTACCTGTTTATTGATCAAAGTGGAGTCAGACAAAAAGTGGAGCAATACAAAATCTCATTTCATATCGAATTGCCCTTTTCTTTCTGAGGGATTGTTCCACATAGCTCGTGCAAGACCTCTGTCTAGACCAGAGGCTGCCAAATATCATCTCAGTGCTAGGAATACAAATAGAGCGGATTAGATAGGTGTTGGAGGATAGTGAATGGTCCTCGTCAGGCTCCATGGTCTTTGACATTATTAATGAACCCAGTCTAAATACAGAGCAGATATGCAGTGCTGGTAAGTGTCACTTCTGGCCTCGCTGATGAAACAGGTCAGATGGGGTGCGACTGAAATGCATGCAGAGCTGGAGGAAATCCAAAGATCTTTTTTTTTTTTTTTTCTCTTAGTCTATCAAGAACAGATTGTTGTATGAAGTCACTATTAAAATGTTTGTACGAGCATTGGCGTCGGAAGCCTTCGATCAGAAAGAATATGATCTATGAATATCTAAAGACGCTCAGAAGGAGTTTGGCTGTTTTTTGAAGTGCTGCGAGATTAAAAAAAAAAAAAAAGCCCCTGAGATGGAACGTTACATCATTTCCCAGGACTGACATGTATGTTACACCCTTCAGTTCCTGCAAAATCAGTGTCCTTCAGAGGCCCACATTTCAAATCAAACCAGAGCTCCTCAGCTTTATTTGGCTCTGAGCGTGTTCATTTGGCACTGGCGTTGGGAGTGTACACAGTTGGTGCTGTTCCCTGTATTTCATACGAGGAACCAACATTTGTTCCTCTTGTTGGATTTAGAAGGGAACAGCTTACCACTCCATGGGAGGTAATATCACACGACTGGTATTTTGGAAAGAGGGACACTTGAGTTTCTCAGACTTCTGTAAACAAAACCAGATGGCGTGTGTGTGTGTGTAAAGGTATATCTTTGTCTGGTTTATTAATATGTAGGCGTATACATGATACCTGTATGTAATCCACTTGGGTGTGTGTCTGTGTGTTTGTGCAAGAAGAGGACGAGGATACGTAATGATGTCTGTATTAAAAAGCAGTTCTCCTCAGAGGCAGAGCTCTGAGAAGCTTAAATGAGATTCACTTTAGGAGGAGCGAGTGGTAGCTAATGTTTGGCATCCTTCCAGGTGTATATAGCCTCCATTTCTCATTTGCGTATGTATCTGTACGGTTGTTGGAGTGTGTAAATATAGGGATGCTGCTTCTCGTCTCATGTGGGTTGTAGGCTGTGTGTTTGTGTTTGTATTGTGTGCCTGCATGCATTTTATGCTGAGTGCATGTTCTTTAGTTGTGCATAAAGGCAGGAGCGAGTAAAACAGCGTAGGTCTGAGCCAGGACAATGTATAGACCACATTTATTTTTAGATGTTTCTGCAGCTTTGGTGTGCATAAGCTTGTATGGTTATTCACAGAACTGTAAATACACACACACATACACACACATGTGGGTTTAGCATGGCTGTATACTGTGTTTTCAATGCATGTGTGTGCGTTTCTGACACACACATATTCTCTTCTTGTGGCAGGGTCTCATCCTTCATTCTGTCTCCCCCACACGTTGGCTCTCTGCAACACTCGGCTGATCAGTAATTCATTTCTAGAACCTTTGCATAGCAATTATCAAAGGAGGGTTAGAGGCAAGGCTTCCTCACGGGACTGCACGGCGCACACACTCTCTCCCTTTTGGTGCACCTCCGAATATTTCAAATCAAGGGAAAACCATTTCCAGTTGGCATATCATCAACTACACCTGCCGTAGCTTCCCGCTCGGCCGCTCGTCTGACACTTTAGAAAATAAGTCTCCTGACGTGGTTTTAAATCAAAGGGACACTGCCTGTGAGGCTGGGATATCACCGGATTCCTTTAAAAAGTAGGCAAATGGCTTTTCTGAAAGCAGCATGTCTGGAGTGAGGCAGTGCTGTGTCAGGAGCCAAAGCACTATAGATCGACTACCACACCTTCTCCCTCCCTCAAACCCTCCGTTTTTTTTTTTTTTTTTTTTTTTGAGGATGCCTCATTCAAATAAGCCACTGTTTCCTCATTATTTTCCCTTATCGTCTTAATAGGAGATAGCGCCTGAGAATGAGCAAGCAAAACTGAAAAGAAGGTGACAGATAAAAGAGAAGAGAGGAGAGGATAAAATATTCATCAGGGGAGAAAAAAAAAAAGAAAAGAAAAGAAAAGAAAATCGGCATCTGCGAAATGTTCGATTAGCTGTGGAAGTGTGCGACGGGCTGGGGTTTGTGGGGAGGTGGGTGGTGGGCGGCGGTGTAGGGGGGGGGTGCTGCTGGAAATGATCATTATCATGACGTTTGTTGTGGTGAGAACAACAGCCGTGACAAATGGGACAATTAAATCACTGTGGCAACGGTGTATTAGATGGCTGATTATGAATTAGTGGCAGGCACCGGGTTGCAGTTTCCCATGTCAGTGAGCTGTCACAGGAAGTTAGCACGAAGGGGTTTGGAGACCGCCGCCGCCATCGCCATCTCTGGCCTGAGACACTGACATCATCGTGTGACCGTTATATACAGATACAGAATATGAGGCAGATTTGCTCGTGTGAAATTTCTAAAAAGGTTGTCGACTCATCTTTTGGTTATTTCTCTTCGAATCCATTAGTCGTTCGGTTCAGAAAATGTCAATGAATGGTGAAAAAAGCTGATCTGTGTTTACCAAAGCTGAAGATGTTGTTCTCAAATGACTTGTTTCTTCCACAACTAAAAAAAATAAGCTGGAGTAAAGCGGGAATCTGAAAAATGGGTTCATGCATCTCTCTGTCTGTTTATTGGTCGCCATTACTTTAAAGCATTGGTGTCAAACTGGGGCCACATTCAGCCAAATTTGGTCTGAAGTAAAATAATAACATCATAACATATAAATAACGTCAACTCCAAACTTTGCTTAGATGATAAAAATGTTTACATCTACAAACTATCCTCTAAAACAATGTGATGAACACGAAGAACCTAAAATTTCTTAAGAAAAATAAGTGCAATTTTAACAACATTATGCTTCAGTTTATCATTTCCACATTTACTTCACAGTTTACAGACGACAGTAGATCTACAAATACATAAAACATTTAGTAACAGGCAGAACACTGATCAAATTACACTTGTCTTGAATCATTTCAGGATTTTCCCTTTTTTTGTGATTCGATGGTTTGTTTTAGCGGAAATGCAGGAAAATAACATTAAAATATGTACATTTATAGAGAAAAAAATGGAATTGTGCGTATTTATAGGTTGTTATGAGAGTATTTTACTAACGGACCCACTTGAAATTGAATTGGTCTGTATGTGGAACCTGAACTAAAATGACTCTTAACATCTTCAGTGTGATTTTTCTATTTTGATCCCATAGTCTGGATCGGAGCTTTTGATGGGCCACATTTATTTGGCCAACGGGACGCATGTTAGAGACCCTTGCTTTAAAGCACAGGTGACAAAAGGTCCAATCTGGCCCCTAGGATGAATTACACTGAAGATATTAACACTCAATGGAGTAAAAATCCTTTTAATTCAGGTTCCACATACAGAACAATTAGATCTCAATTGCGTCAGAGCAGTAAAATATCATCATAATAACCTATAAATAATGAAAACTGCAGATTTGATCTTTGTTTTCATATCAAAAAGTGAAATTATATGAAAATCTTTATATTAACAAATTATCTTTTTACAAAAAAATGAGAATAACCTGAAAAAATATGAACAACCTGAAATATCTTAAGAGAAATCAGTGTAATTTTACTAATATTCTGCCTGTTACTAAATGTTTTGTGTATTTGTAATTGTAACATAAGTTGTAATTGAGGCAAAATATTGTTAAAATTGCACTTGACATTTCAAGTTGTTCATGTTATTCAGATTTTTATGTAATTGGACTTTTTTCACTCTTATTATTTTACCGATCCGGCCCAATTTGAGATCATACTGGGCTGAATGTGACCCCTGAACTAAAACCAGTTTGACACCACTGCTTTAAAGGGTACCTGTAGTGAATTTTCATCGCTATTTATCTCAAAACATCCTGTATCAGTCTAATGATTCTGTCCGATTACTTACGTTTAAAGCCGATGTCAAGTACGTGCGAGTGTTAAGTCACTGCTCCATCAGTAGAGATAAAAGCTCATCGTTTTGTCTGATTAACTGGGTTTAGATGAACGGGTTTCTGCAGCCGACACCAACCAGACTAAGATGACACATTATCAGCCAGTGCTGGGTCACTTCTATAGGGTAATGATGGCGTTCAAAGCTTACAACTGCACAAACAACATGTATTTGCCACTTAATCTGCTCACTGAGTCCGACTTGTTTACTCGCAATTATCACCTGGAATCAGCGATAGGTGTTTCACTTACCACCGTGCACGGATTTCACGTAATAACAAAGTCCAGTGCAGTGCATTTATGGTGATTTTTTTTTTTTTTTTTACTGAATTTGCAGCTCTCTTGCTTGTAAGTGTAAAAAAAGTACATTTTATTTTAGTTATAGAGCATGTTAACACAGACAGGGAGTCACAAAGTGCGTTACAGTGTAAAATACAATTAAAATCCGATAAATACATTAAATGCAATCAGTTGTAGCAGCCCTGAGGGAGTTTGGATTTAAAATGCCGGCTTAAACAGGAATGTTTTAAGATGTTTTTTTTTTTTTTAAAGACTCAGCTGAAGTGTAAATAAGTGACGCACAAAGCACAATTAATAGTGTAAATGTGATCAGTACAGATACACTTTAAGTTCACTTTTCTCAGTTATTGAGCTAGTGTATTTTGAGTATTTTTCTCATCAAAATATCTCATCACACTTAAAATCAGACATAATCACCTAAAAAGTAACTTTTTAGTGAGGTGTAAGAACTGATTTTTAGACAATAGAGCTTGAAAATCTTATTTCAAGAAGATTTTTTTTTGCTTGAATGAAGCAAAAATAACAAAAACAAACTTGAATTATGCAAAAAAAAAAAAAAATCTGCAAATGGAACAAGTGAAAACGATGAAAACGATCTTGAAATAAGATTTTCTAGATCTGTAGTCTAAAAATTCCTTCTTATATCTCACTGAAAAGTTCCTCTTTAGGTGATTCTGTCTTATTTTAAGTGTGATGAGATATTCGGACTAGAA
>JAPTYQ010000001.1:34286293-34296618 GCA_029814465.1 Ostorhinchus cyanosoma
GCACCTTTAAAAACTGGGTTTACAAAGTGCTTTGACAAACAGGCAGAAAGGCACAACAGCAAAATAAAAACATAAAACAGAACAACAATAAGAAATCAGTACGGCAAACACAAATACACGTCTAAGTATGAAAGCAGGAGAAACATAGTATGATGGTGTCCATTCGATGCATGACTGAAGGAGTGGAATAAAACAACATCATGTATTATAAATGAATCATTAAAACAGGGAACATTTAAATATTCACACACTAAAAAACATTAAAAGAGACAATATCACATACAGTAAAAGCTAGTCTATAAAAATGTGTTTTAAGAAGTGATTTAAAAGATGTCACTGATTCAAGCCTTGTTGATGGTGGATCTACTGTTGGAGGAGGGTCGGTTTACAGTAATTAATAACATCAGGTGGAACAAAGGACTTCACTCGTCAAAAGTACATTTCCTCATGTGTAAATCTGCAGAAACTGAGGCCTGTGCAGCATTTCTTTTCCTGTACAAATTTTCCACTGTGTTGAAAAGCACACATGAGCCATTAAGTCCGTTTTTTGAAATTTACATGGAAATTTTCAGCATGAAAATCCATACTTTAGCGTGAAACAGCTTTTAGTGTGCTTAGCTTAGCCACACTGGGTAAACCACTGGTGTCTAAAAGCAAACTGAGCGCACAACAATCGCATGCATATTAAAGGAAGAAAAAATCCCAGTCAGTTTGAATGTTGGAGTAAGTGGACAGTAGTCCTCCAGCCAAATGTGTACAATAGGAACATTATTAGTGCTGCCTTAAATGATGGAGCATCAGGGAGAGGGTGAACAGAACGTCTTTATATCTGAAAATAAATGAAAAGACAAGAAACAACCAAGACAAAACCAGCTTTTATTTGACTGGTGCGTCATAACCTCCTGAAACCAACAACGCATTTTTGTCCTCTGTAGTGGACAAGTTTCACAGCTTCATTAAAGTAAAAAAAAAAAAAACCCTGTCAACTGTAAAGGCCATTTAATTAAGTAAAAGTAGAAACAAAAAAAACTGTAGCCTCATACATTGGGATGGGAATTGAGAACCGGTTCCCAGTACCTTGTTTCCTTGGAATCGTTTGACTTCCTGCTTATCGATTCTGTCATACGTGATGACGTCACACAAACGCTGCATTGTTTTGTTTAGAACGTAGCCAACATGGCGTCGAGGCAGAAACGCTCCACATTCTGGCTATATTTCATGTGAAAAGGTGACACCAGGGCGACTAGTAACACTGTCAAAGCTTCCATTTCTTCAAAGGAAGGGGGGGATTCCTCCAATATGCTCAGATATTTGTCCACACAACAGCAATTCATATGCAGGAATGTCACATGTTTGGGTGGGGGGGGGCACCAACAAACATCCTGCCCCCTCAAACAAAAGTTTCCGAAGGTAGGGAAAAGGAAAATGAGGCGCAAAACAGTAGGAGACATAGAGGAATTACTATAACATCATAAGTTTCAGTTTCACTTTACAGCCGTATGGTGTGCCCCCCCACCCCGAACTGGGCCCAGCATCATTTGTTACTATTATTCGGGCTATTGTGAAATAATTTGGATCGAAGTTCATGTACTATCTTTTGTGCAGGGAGGTCATTTCCAGAAATTCCGTGTTGTGCAATTTCACGGAACAACTGTATCTTTTGGCAGGGCTCGGGTCAGAGGTCAAAGTGACCGTGTCGAAGTGAGCGCTTGCAAGGCAGGTAAGGATCATCTGTCAACAAAAGATCCAGCCAGAATTCAGTACGTAGGCCAGTCCTGTTCTGGTAACCCTGATGTCAGAGTTTTTGAATATAAGAATGAGCGAAGAAATAAATAAACAGAGAGATTTTCCAGATTGCACACTGAGTTGTGTTTTATTAATTTTATCCACAGCAGAGCATAGTGTATATGTTTTATTTTCAGTGCACAGACGGAAATATAATAGACAGTTAATGCAAACAAACCCACTGGTACTCTTTTATTCCTTACCACAAAGAGAATCAGTAAAAGAATCGCTAAGGAATCAGCAAAAATCGATAATGGAATCAGAATCGTTCATTTCTTATTGATTCCCATCCTTATTCATACGGTTTTCATTCAAGGCAATTATGCAATTTAAAAATCCCAAAACTTTTACTTAGTTGATCTGAGGAAGATATTTAAAATACAATGTCATAGTCCAAAGACACTTTGATCAAACACAAAGACTGCAGTTCTGAAGTTCGGATACAAGGACCAATTCACTCAAAGGAATAAAAAACGGAAACAACACTGAAGAGGAATTTTAAGCATCTTTTGAATATGTTTTAGTGAATAGGTGTTGGTCTAGGTTACATATTTTTTTGAACCACATGTCCTTTGATTGGTTCTTTGTGAGCATTTGCTTTTTTTCCTTTCAACCTTTTCAGGCATGTGAAGTAAGCTATTGAAAAATGTATATTGTTCTTAAAATATACTACAGAGGCTGAGAATAAATATAAAACAGGCGTCAACATTCTCCACAAAATATTTGTTTTGTTGTTGTTTTTTCAGGGGTAAAAATCAATATACCTTTAAATTTGGGAAAAGAAAACGGTGGAATTATTCTTTTTAAGCGCACATAAGTGGCATAGAGTAAAAGCAAAACCTGTACAAGGCCACTATGTGAGGCTGGACACTTTAAAAAAAACATGGACACATAATCATAGGAATTTTTTTTTTGTTTTTTTTTCAATATTACAGGAAACACACTGCACTGAATTAAAGCCAAGAGCCTTTGCATGAGAAAAGAGAGAGAAAGTAATATTTCCTTATCTGTGGAATCTCAACAAGTATATTCATACGTCTCATGTGACAAAAAGTAAGCCAAGCTCTCTCTCTCTCATGCACTTTTAATAGGAATTTATTTTTGCAGTCTGACAATCCATTCAGCTGTGGACATAAGTATTTATCATTGGTGCGCTTCCGAGGAGTGCACTAACAAATCACTTTGGAAGCGGTTTTAATTAATGGCGTATAGTATGTGAGACAAAATGAGTGTTTCCACACTCTATTAGCATGTATGATAAATATACCTGTCTGACTGCTGCTCAAGACATTTCACATTAAGTATCATCTAATGGCGTCGCTGAGGTGGAAGATACACCGACATATGGTTCTAGTGATTGGAATGGCAAAAAGAGGTTTATAGTGCACTAGTCACCACCTCACGAATACGACGCTGCTGTAAAATATGGTGTCATTGGGTCATTAAACAAATATGACAAACATTATTGAAAGTAAAGTTAATTAAAATGAAGACAGTTGATCACATACACATTTGGTAATGTACTAAATATTAGCAAAAATCTATTTATATTCACCCAATCCCTGGATATTTATATTTTTTTAGTAATGGGCTATTTACAGTAATGCTGATATTTAACAAAATTAACAGTTTCTTTTATGTTTAGGTTTGTAAATGATTTAAAATGGATTTAAAACATTTAATACAAGATTAGCAAAATTTGAAGTTTCACTCCTTTTCGTGCTTGTCTACTGTTGCTTTGTGGAATGGAACTGGATATGAAACATCAAATATTGCTCACGCAGGTGTATAAGTCAGTGTTTCACCTTCAGGAAAGCTGGGAAAATCGATGCTTGTAAAGAATATTCTAGAAATATTCAAACCAAAGTTAACGTACTGGAAAGATTAGAAATAAACTCATCATTGTTGCTCAACTTCAGGACATACTAACCTTCTGTAAGCATTCATGGGGTTCAAAGTCCCTAAAAAACGAAAAAAAAAACAACTGTTATAGTGCGTATAAATATATTTCATTTGTATTATTTTTATTTTATTAGGTCAATGTTGTGTGGAATGTTTTAGGGCTCAACTACAATGAATTACACGATAATTGTACTTCATTTTGCAAAGTTTTCAAGGATGTTTTTTTTTCTTTTAAACAAAATAGCTATTTTTAAAATGTATTATTATTATTATTATTATTATTATTACCAAGTTGATCAACTGTAGTGCAATGGAAATATTAGGAAGAAAAATCAATGGGTGAAAATTCTGAATAATTCAAATCAGTGATTTTAAAATGAGTCAAATGTATTTTCTTACTCTATTATGATCCTTCTTGAAATCTGATTTTTTTTTTTTTTTTACAAATGATCTGCTAAATTTAAAATGCAATTACTAAATGGCGTTTAAGCTTTATGCAGTCTTTGTTAAAAGCCAAACCTAAAAAGCTGAAAATGAAGGTTATTAATTAATGCATGAATTAGGCTTCATTTGAGTGGAAGTATATTATAATGTTTAACGTGTGACTTAAACTCATCAGTTTCATTGTGGCTCTGATGACAGGCAGGAGTTTTCACGGTATGTTTGTAAAATTACGCGAGGCATCTGCTTCAGTGCAGAGCAAAGAAAACCAAAAGAATGAACAAGGAGGCAAACAAAACAAAAAAAAAATCACATTTTCAGGGCTGGATTTTCAAACACACAATCAATACACTGCAAAACATTACAGCCCCATTTAGTTATGTCCAGACCAGGGGTATTATTTGTGTTAACAGTCTAGCAGTAGAAGTATTGGTTGAATTCATACCAAATTGAGTTTATAGATCAACAGTGACCCAGAATGGATCTCAGTACATTTTAGGAACAGTAGGCTAAAGTTAAATTTCTTTAGGAATTTTAAAAATCTTCCCATTTACTTACGATGAGCAAAAATGTATTTATTTTCATTCATTTCGTTTCGTTTTTACATTTTTTTCATTTTCAAAGTTTCAATTGTCTATACCAATATCAATTTTTTTTCAATTTACATCAAACTTGGCACATATATATATATATATATATATGTATATATATAGAGGCAATGGATATGCTGACACCAGCACACACATAGACATGATGACATCAGCTGGATCGATGTCAAAATAAGCTACAATACATGTGAGGGGCGGGGCTTGTTGTGCCTGGAACCACGTTTTTGCTCTTGAACTCAAACAGCAATCAGTTTTTTAATTTAGCTGTTTTAGTTTTCAAAAGTTAAACATTCATTCATTGGATTGACTGATTGAAAGCTTTTTCATCAAGGTGTGAGTTGAAAAAAAAAAAAGAAAAGTGGCGGGATGAGGGAGGGGCTAGAGAACAAATAGTTACTGCCACATTCGAGTTGCCTCCTTAAACTATATAAACTGATGGCACAGTTACCACACGGGCATAATCCACCACATACACACTGCAGAAAAATTATATATTTGAATTTGGACTGATTTAGGAACACTTTGAGGTCAGTGATGAAGGACTAGTGCCACTGGTGGAAGGAGTCTATGGGCCTAACAACCGCCTTTCACTGGAGGCGGAGTAATATATCGTTAACATACCGTGCGCTAAACGTCATTGTTCGCATTATTCACAATTTTTTTTCCCCGGTCGAAGACATTGGTAACTGTGTGGTTACATAGAATAAAAATATTTGGCCTTTTCTTTAATAACTGTGGGCATTCACATGTATTGTTATGTTAAAAGAGTTACTTGTGTTCGTCGACTCTTTTTTTCCGCTCAGATGGGACAGATGTTCTCACTGTGTTTGAATTGCGTTAATTTGAAATATGGCCGAAATCTAAACTTATGAAACGCTAAAGTTTTTTTTGGCCCAAAACAACCCACTCCTCAATTAAGCGACCAGGAGTTAAACTTCTTAACTAGCCTACCTTAGTGCACTACTTTTGCTAGCGCGCAGTAACATTACTAACATTAGCGGGTTAGCTTACAATTCGGGTTGTTACTGTGGCTCGAAGATTCGGAATTGGACGATCCTCTCACGCCTTGTATTGTTGAATAGTAAGTAGGATAAATATCCCATTAACAGATTTTCCCCGTCAATGACAGCCTGTTGTGGCCGACTATAGAGTCACGATCTGAGAATATTTTAATATTTGAGTATTTCTCCCAATACGTTAAAAAGAGTCAAACAAACAGACTCACACATGCAGAATCTTTCTCTATCAAAACAGGTCTCGGAGATGAGAAAAACGAGGCAGATAAGGTAAACTTGAGGTCTCTCCAGGTTTGGTCTTGGGAAGTATAGTACCGTTAAATTAATGAGCATCGTGCAGCTGCTTCAAGGTCTGTTGTTTGTGCATATTTCACCCAAAAGTTAGAGTGAAATACAGTTTTAAATACGTCTGATAAACGCCAACTGACAACACTCATTATGATGTACAGCTATTAAAAAATGACTGCATCATATGAAAAAAAAAGTTTTTTTTTTTTTGTAAGGTGTCTCAGTCAAGATTTAGGTTTAATGGATGCAAGAAAAGCTAATCAGTTTTTAACACTGACTAACCTTTTGACACATGTTTACATTATATACCATTAAATTACTGGTGTAATAGAGTCAAATCTTACTATTATTTTTTCAACATTTAGAATTCGTAATCATTTTTCCAATAATGTTCATGTAATTAATAATTTAGCTTCTCAGTAAAAACTGAAAAAGGGCAGTATTTTTAAAATGGGACATGTACCTGAACCCCTCATAAAGACACTGTTGTATTGGATTATATTTAAAAGTGATCCTTGCATTTCGTCCACACTTTCTGACAATACAACTCACTATTAAAGTCTGCTGTTTCAAGAATTACAGCAACACCACTTAAAATAAAGCACAACCAAAACATAATATTTGAACTTTTGGAAGACTATAATTTGGGCAGAGCAGTTACATTATCATGCTTAAGTTTGGATGATGATTTTCTGTTGTAGCTTAAAGCTCAGTCTCCTTAACCACTTAATGTGAGACCAATTTGAACGTCTCAATGATATATCTGTTAGCCAATATTACTAGCCGATATTAACCTATCACAGAGAGATCAGTATTGGTATTTTGTCCAATATGTGCCAAAATGTGATAAATGTGTTCAGGTAGGTGTTAAATAGCTCCCCGTTCAGGAAGGCATCACTTCTATAGACTGTTTTGTCAGTAACATGGTCCTCTGCTCTTCAGTATACAAAAGAGAAATTTTCTGGTATCATGCTCCCACTCTCGACCAATCAGGAGAGAGGATTCCAAAAAATGTATTTTCTCTTTATAGTAGAACTGAAGAGAGACTGAGATCCACATTCTTCCAAAAAGAAACACAAGGTGTGAGGCATATATTGGGTGATTGCCAACTTACTCATAAGACTTAGATCAACATTATCATCAATATGTCTAGTTCTACTGTGCACATAAAACAGTCTGGTTTTAGAACCATAACAGATCTTCAGCATTTCGATACCGTCGGTGTATTTGTCCAAAGACTTGGGTTTTCTGCCAAAGGTACTGTTTTGTATATGTCTGCAGATAACTTGGGTGCACACTCACACCAAGAGTCTTACAATGTTGATGCATTTTGCAGATTTTGTTTAGCTCATCCTTTAGACATTCAGAAGTATGAAGTCAGAGGTGGGACTTCTCCTTTGAGAACACCCGAACTGTTTAATAAAGCTGTTAGTTTGCTTCAGACATCTGATGCCTCATATGTTGATGGTTTGAAAAAATGACTGTTCTTTAAGAAAACTTGCCCCCTGACTTTCTGCACAATTTGCTAGAAGGAATTGTCCCAGTGGAACTGTGCATATGTCTTTCAGATCTGATTTCTCATAAGTATTTCACTCTGAATGAGCTAAATGACAGAATAGCTTCATTTCCCTTTCATGTCGACTACTGGTGACAGTGGGCATGAGAACTGGAAGCTTCTTCCACTGCTGATTGGCCACAAAATTCCAGAAAGGGAGGAAACTTGGTCTGTTATCCTTGAATTGAAAGACACTGTGGAGCTGTTATCCAGCCCCTCATTCACAACGGAATCCATGTGTTAACCCACAAGCAAAAACCTCTGACCATAGACAGTTGCTTTTAAATACATTCCCTGCAAATAAATTATGGCCTAAACATATTATCTCGAACATTATCTTGTGCTGATTAAAAAATTAGAAGAAAATACAATTTGAGGGAAATGTGGTCCACAATGTTGTCAACTTTAAAAACATTTTGCACCGTTTAGTCACAAGACATCAACTGATGTTGGCGTATTATTTGGAGATGCCAACAATTTTCAAACCAAGTGTTGAGACTGGGCATGTGTCAGTTGTCTCTGTGAGCGTCTTAGATGCTGCCATTTATGGACATTATGGAATAAGGGTCAGTGTTTGGACTCTGTTTCACTCACCTCCACTCTTTACTTAAATAGAACAAAATATTCTAAAGGAATGTTGCTCTCAGTTGGACAGACAAGTGGACTGTCAGATTTTGGGACAGTATTAGAGATCTGTGCAGTGGATGGTTGCAAATAATTCATTATGGAACTATTCACAGCTGCCGTCCTCCAGTATCTCAGGTGTTACCTGCTTGCCAAAAGAGACTCTGGTTGTTGAGCCTGACATTCTGAATAACTACACCCCCCTTGCTGCCTCCTCTGTCGGAGGAAAGCTGCTCATCACTCCAAGGACATTCTTGTAACATGAAGGCAATGATTAATACAATTTAAAACCACATACCAGGATAGTTACTGCTTGCTCAGCACAACCACATATTCTTCACCGCAACACATGCCCCTGTTTCATTGTTCAGATATGCATCTGTCTTCAAAAGATTATCCCCTGTTAATGTAACGTCTTTCAGCTTTTTGTCATCCCTCAACGAGGCTTCTATGAGTTATCGTATCACCTCAGGAAATAAGGTGTGTCGCACTACATGATGTTCCCTCGTCAGTTTATGAGCTGTGTGTAGTACAGCAGAACACTCTGGGCCTCTGAGGGAACTTCATGTTACAGTTTGAAAACCCAGACTTTGGTGAGGAACTCTGCAGTTTGACCCACATCAAGGGTTTAACAATAGAGCGGGCCATGCTGAAAGTTCTGTTCACTTCCTCTGAAACACTTTCTGTCTCCACATTAGATACTTCAGGCATTAGATCCCTGACTAGTTGTAATTCAGCAGAATGACCTGATCCCTTCGATATGCCAGCTTTCTCCCATGATGTTGAGTTTCAGCTGAGGACAGCAAATAAAACCTATGCCAAGGATGGAAATGTCATGGTCATCTCGAAAGGTGTAGAGTGAAATACTAGACAGACTTGCTGATATTATGTCCAAACTCACAGCCTATTCTAGCAAAGACCATTATGACGGTGTAGCCAAAGCTCTTGTTGCAAAGCACCCTTGTCCCAGAGGGCCAGGGTCCGGTAAAGGATGGGATGGTTGGGTATTCAGCTTGAGATTCAAGACGGGAAATTACTGTCAGAGAATGATGGCAGCTGGACGCCTGGAAGTTCTTGGAAATGAAAAGAAAAAGAGAGAGAGAAGGTCTGATCCAGTCAAAAGGTCAAAAAAAGGAGAGATCAACTATCCTCTAGCGTTACCAAAGGTATAGACTGCTATCAAATCCATGCTTCTGGAAGTGCAGAAGAGGGATCCAGACTTACTGCTCCTGCTTTGTCATCAGAAAATACTAATACTACTACTACGCACATGCAGGGGGGGGGGTTCACGAGTGACATTGTCGTGCAGGTGTGTTAGTCGGAAGTTACTGACTTCTTCATGTATTGAGCTGGACAATCGTGGGTTTGCTAATATTCTGTCTAATGCATCCTGCGCTAATGGAGAATTTCATGTTCTTCAGCATCATTCTCAAGGACGACGACATGACAACTGAAAAAATCAGCAGGATTTTCCAGGTATTGTTGTTTTGTTTAATACAGTGCGTCCATGGTAACCAATCTAAGTCAAAGCCATTTCGCGTAACACACAAAGATGTCAGTAACTTAGGGTCATACCACTTATTTTCATAAGAAACTTCAAGGTCTTGGTGGTCCTTCATGCTCTTCAGAAGTTTTAAGGACACTTTGAGATGTAAACATTTTCATAAAGTAATTTAACCCTTTTCCACTGTTATTATTTTTGCTGGTTCAGCTCATTTAAGAGCCAACTGGGCTATATGTGGCTCCTGAACTAAAATGAGTTTGAGATCCCTGCTTTAGAAGGTGTTACTCTGAGCAGATTTTATGTATCTGTGATGTTTATCTTGAGAAGTTGATTCACACTGTCACTACAACCCCGTGGCAGAAAATGTGAGATCCTATTTGTTGTGGCTTATGGCTGATAGAATGATATTTGAGGAATGTTTGATGTTATTTCTGAATAACTGCAAGAATTCAATGTGATGTTAATTAAATATAGTAAACTTGTGAGTGTTAGTCAAGACAAATTTAATGTTTAAATCCTCTTAATTTAAAATTGCAAGATGTATACTTGAATAAAAGTTGTTTGAACATGAAATTAAGTTTTTATAATACAGAAATGTGTTT
>JAPTYQ010000001.1:34680045-34692969 GCA_029814465.1 Ostorhinchus cyanosoma
CCGGTGGGGATTCAAGGGGGCCAAGGCCTAGCTATTAGAGGAATAGTAGCATGTCCTCAGTTTCACTTCTTGTAGCGACCAACCAAGGACTGCTACCCCCTGATCTAACATAATGTATTTACTGGACTGACATGAATGCATTTGGTATAGTGTAGTTTATTTCATATAAACAGCTGAAAGCATATTGACAATGACTAATGATGTCATGGCTGCAATTAGACTGTAGCCTAACACTAAAAAGACAGCGCTCAAACATGCTGCCGAGTCACCATGAAGCATTTGCTGTCATTATGTGTTCATGAGAAAATGTGTTTCACATTACCTTGAGAGACTTGTTTCTTTTTTTCTTCAACTTTTTTCTTCTTACGTTTATTGGTTCCCGACAGGTATAGTTGTTTTGGACATGGTGAAACCACGTCCTTCAACAACCTGACTTTTCCTTATAATCACTGTTTTTATCGTTTGATGCTGAGCTTATCAGATCATTAACAAATCAAATGACATGATACATAAGTCTGGGGCCCCCTGGTGGCTGCAGGGCTCTAAGCAGTCGCTTAGTTCGCTTATAGGGCGGGCCGGCTCTGGGCTCTGCATGGAGCCCATTTTAGCCCAGGCTACTCTGATTAGGTTCATACTGTCTACTACTACTTAAGAAGATTTCTTTTTAGGTTTTTGTCAGACAAAAGGAAAAAAAGTGTGATACCAGGCAGCGGGGGCATAATCATCCTCTGTTGTCTGGTAAACCTGGATAAAACAGCTGACATCAAGTGACCCTTCTGAGCAAAAAAAAACTTTTTTTTTTTTTCATCTTTTTGACAAAAAAGAAATCTTCATTTAGCCACAGCTTTTCCAGACATAAGACTTTTTCATGGCAACAAGAATGAGCCTGTTTATCTACACACCAACACTCGGATCATTATCCGATTTCTGGAGTTGTCAGATTATTCAAGTGATCATCTGATAATCTGATAACAGCAGTAATCTGATTATGAGAAATCAGATTAACACACGTGGATTTCCAATACTATGATGTCCTGCTGGTATCCAGGTTAATCTGATTTATTTCATTCTTTTATATCTGTACATGTGTAAACGCAATAAAAAATCGTAGAGAACGGAAGTTACGCAGTTAAATGTGAGCAGAAGACAACAGGAAGTCTATCATGACTATGTATGTATTTACTCCAAAACAAATCTAGAGCATCTAAACTACCATGTTTTAATGATCATATTTCTTAAATGCATGTAAAACAGGTTTCCTACCAGTTTCTATGAGTTAAATGTATGACTTTTTAAGACCTTTTTAAGACTACTTACAGCAGAATTAAATGCCCATTTCATGGCCATACTGGCATAAATTTGTGACTCCTAGAATTTAGGAAAATTTATTTAATTTACTCCTACGCCTCAATTCCCTCCATTCTGAGTCATTTCTCACCGAAAGCTGCAGAGTTAGTGATAACTGGTTCCTAAATTCAGTATAAATTGTCAGGTTGGAACGAGTGGAAGTGACTAGACTAACATTACTTTCTTTACAGCTTGGACATTTTCTAGACACAATTAGACACAGGACAGTGAATATTTATTTCAACATAATTTAAGACCAACCATATCAAATGCAATACTTTTTAAAGACTTTTTAAGATATTAAATGCAGATTTGTCAATTCTATACCTTTAAGACCCTGTGGGAACCCTGATCTGATTATTACAATTATCCGATTACTCCCAGATGTCGGACTTTTACAGTTATGTAAACGGGCTCAGTGATGATCCTCCGGTGACTGTGAGTAGTTCAAAGACAAGCATTATGCCCGTCATCACTTTGTTGGGCCATTTTTCACTGGTGACAGCCTGACATCACACAGTGTATATGAGGCCTGATCCACATTACAGACAACCCCATGGAATATAAAGCACTACAGTGTCATAATGTCAGTGTCAGTGCTAAACAAGTAATGTTAGTTTCATCATCAAGTGGTGGTAGTGTTTAGCCTTTACATGCTACTGTATGTGTTAGTGTAGATGTATTAGGATGGGTAAAATGCAAAGACCAAATTTGATGAAGTGAGGTAATTGTTAAAAACTAAT
Source organism: Ostorhinchus cyanosoma (assembly GCA_029814465.1). Taxonomy (NCBI): domain Eukaryota; kingdom Metazoa; phylum Chordata; class Actinopteri; order Kurtiformes; family Apogonidae; genus Ostorhinchus; species Ostorhinchus cyanosoma. The sequence goes on from JAPTYQ010000001.1 coordinate 34,682,136, forward strand.
AATCAAAAAAAAAAAAAAGTCAAATCCATTCACAAACATATAAGTAAATACCTTTTCTGTGGTCAAATACACATTTTAACTAGGAAAATACATTCACATTTCATTGCATTTTTATTTTAATCTGACAAGTAACCCAACCAAAACAGATAAGAGACCCATTTTACATCCTCTGACTAAGTTTAGGGAAAGGCAGTTGTAAATTCCTCATATCAGTGAGATATGTGAGACCCAACCCCCACAAGATGTCCCCCTGTTCAATGTTGGAAAAGGTGATTAGTAATCAACCATGTTTTCAACTCGCCTTATTAGTTTATTGGTTAATTCAATCTTGGTCATGCCAGTGAAGTGTAAAAGGCACATGAGCTGGCATATGACACATGGTTCACCATTAGCCTACAGTCTGTCACAACCCTCTGACCCTTAGTTAATATGTATATTATGTGTTGAAAAGCAGGTAAATGTCATGGTGGCCGTCAGAAGGTCAGAGATTCAATTTCAAGGCAAATCAACTGGAATATTAAAATCAGTCTGCAGCTAAAAAAGCCCCCACTAAAAAAAAAAAAAAAAAAAGAAATTAAGGCTGGACCAGATGCATATTCACATGCATAATGCTATGCGTTACGCTTTGATGCTCAGTGGCTAAAAATAGGGAGACTTCTAAACATGTCTGGAAATGTTAATTAGATAATCATTCAAAATTAGCTGTTACACACATTTTCCTGAAGCTGTGTTTTAAATGAGGTCTGTTATTTTACACTATGCAGGAATGCTTTTAATGATGCTTAAAGACAACACACATCGCCTTCCATGGGAATTGGATAATGGGTTAGACCTGAATGCACACAATCTACTTCAGTTTCATTTTTACAGTTAGAATTACTTACAGCTTCTCATTCTATTTGGAGAAACAATTATGTCACTCTGTATTTGTGAAGGCTGAATTCAGAGTTATTACGAGTAAAGTGATCTAAATACAATAAACCGCAAAAAAACAACCATAAAAAAACACGACAATCTTCAGAGAATCATCTTTGCTTCTCAGCATTCATTAAGGACCACAAACCGTGATTATCTTTTACCATAATTATTTCACAATATGACTGATGAACATTTTTAACCGTACTGTCCTGCTATACCACAAACGGTGAGACGTAATGTTTACAGTTGTGAAGTTGACATTTAGGACAGAAAGGATTATATCTACCCATGATATTTCATATTAGTATGAAATTGCTTTTATGTTAAATCATTGCACAATTGTACTTCCACAAGTAAAAATGTAAAAGGCATGCGAGTTTTCTTATAACAGCAGTGTTAAGGATGATAAGAACCAATACTGGTCCCCATACAGTCTGGATAAAAAAAAAAAAATATATGTGGATGTACTTGTGTCTGTCATGTAAAGTGCTACCAGTTAAACACAACTTCACTTCTTATAGTTTAATGCATTCAACATTTGCTGTTTTCAACTCTTCCAGATTGTTGAAGTGTTATTGTCAAATGTGTGTGTCTACAGGTGTGTGTCTTCGTTTTTCAGCAAGTGAACCAGAAGACAGCGTTTACATAATAAAAGCTCTGCTAAGCAATGAATAGATTCTATGTACAGAAACATTACAGAGCTTTTATTCTGAAATGGGTAGACAAATAGTGCATTTGGAAGAAGCATGTTGCAGAAAATATCATCGTAAATATGATCATTTCTGTTTATTAAACAAAAGCCTCTTATACAAACCTCCAAATAAAGGCTTCTGTAGTTGAACTAAATAAAGGCCATTATTTGATGAAATAGGAGAGTTTTGTGGGGTCACCTTAAACTGAACATATTTGGTCAATAAAAGTTCAGTTCATCCACACCTGCAATTAGAGGTTGGTTCAAAATCTAAAGACATTCTCTAGGGTTGTTCTTGACATATTTTGCTTTAATTATAATAGGGGCCAAGGGACAAACACTCTTATACAGATGTGTAGATGCATCTCTTAACACCTACTGAGTCCCAGTTGAAGCAGATTAAGAGAATGTCTGACTTATATAATAATATTCCATGTATTTGTATAATAACGACCATCAAAGTAAGGTACAAAACAAGCATCAAAGCTGAAGAAATATATTATCAGGGGCATAAGAAAAAAAAAAAAATCCCTCGGGGTCTAATACTGGACCTGATATTGTAGAAGTCATGATTCCTCTAATTGAATCAAGCTTTATTCCTTTGAATGACCAAATTCAGCTAAAGATAGACTCTAATATTATTTCACCTGTTTGGTAAACTGAGCTGATGGACCTTTACCAGCCACTTCAGTCTGAAGTGTAATCCCCTTAGACAAGAAAGTCAAACTTATTTCTTCTCTCTCAAAAAAAAGAAAAAAAAAACCTGGGTGCTAAACCTGACCCTGAGATGATTATCTAAAGGTCACCCTTCCCTCTTCTCATCCCTCTCTCCATCATCCTGAGTTTTCACCAGTTAGTGCAGAGGCAAAAAAAGAAAAAAAAGAGCACAAGGCGGCCTGAGCACTGACTGAGTGCCTATCAGTGCTGCCCACATCAGCCGTCAGCCTTGCAGAAACAAGGGTTCTTGCCCGAGAAATGAAGTATGGATTTCTAATTTAGGGGGATGGTTAGAGATGTGGGTCAAAGTTGCATTTATTTCAAGGCGCCTCAGCTTCTATCATACCTTCGATCACCCTTTTAGTTGAGAAATACATATTGGGCTGAGCTCATAATGGATGAAGGGCCACTGATGGTCAGCTAGACGAGAGCTTTGCATTATGTATTAGTTTAATACCATGAATGAGTAGCTGTGAAGATAATCACTATCTGATGATCATCATTCCTTCTGGTCCCAGTGTGCCCTCTCAGAACGGTTGTTACATAAACTGTACATATTCAGTCTTTTGTGTGACACAGGAAGTGGGAGGAGAAGAGGGAGAATGAGAAAGGAAGAGAAAGACAGGCAGATATCTAAAAAGAGAAGAAAACCTGTCAGTTACAGACAGCTAAGGTGGGAGACATCGACGAGAGAGAGAGAGAAAAAAAAAAAGTAATGATACTACTAAATTTCAGCGAGAGCCTGCTCTAATTATAGAGACAATGTACAACTTGGCTGTCAAATCGCACCACCTTCTCTTAAAATCACATTTCTAGTCTCACCTCGTACATTGCAGCTGCATTTTCAGGAGCCGTCCTCGACTGTCAGCCATTTTCTCACTATGGCACAGTGCAGGCAGACATGTGTGATCTGCCTGAGAGGTGTTCTCACACCTGCCTGCTTTGGGAGTGGAGGTTAACCCCAAAGACCTTTTTTTTTCCCCCTTTGGTACTAAATTTAGCTCTCTGACATGTGTGAAAGTTTCCATCACCCTCTTAGCCATGGCAGACTAGAGTGTGACCCTCTAAAAATGGTGAAGGACACTGGTTTAAGCTGGTTTTGTGAGGCTGTTTAAAATAACAGTGTTAAGGAAAACTCCATATTCAAGCTCATCTTGAATCAGCACTTAAACAGGTGTTGAAGAAAGCGGCTCCTGTAACACCAGGCTCATTCTGCTGTTACAATGAAAATGGAAGAAAAAGAAATAGCTGAGCTACATTATCATGAAAAGAAAGGTCGAACTGATTTCTCGCGGCATTTGCTGATGCAGGATTTGCTATGTGAATTGTTTTATTCATTTGACCAAAAGATTGAAATGTTAATTGTCATGTTCAGAGGGGTCATCCACAGACCTCTGTGCTGCCATGCAAGCAAATGCTCTTGTTATGAGACTCAAACCATGTGTTCTGGAAACTTGTGCCTTTTACAGAACTTCACTTTTTGCTCTTTCTAACTTCGGGCAAATGCACAATGCTCGCTTGAGTCTTGTTCACGTCTTCCAAAACGACCTAACAAACTGGCCAAATACTCGCCTCAGCTCATGCTGTGTTTAGTCGTCACCCTTTTCTCATGAATGTCTGATCAGTCTGGTGTCAAGAGAGAGGAGCAGGAAACCATGTTGGGCCTTATCTTCCTTCATCAGTTTGATAAAACACTGTTTCCAATTCTTTACCATCTGCCCAAAATGGCAAATGAGGCTGTGAATCATTTTAGTTTGGACTGGGCTTTCAAGACGTCCTTACTGTTCAGTCCTGTAATGTTTATGATCATAATAAAGGAATATTTAATGACTGTTTAACCCTTGTATGGCGTTCTGTTCTGTGGGACCCGTTTTCAGTTTTTATCAAAAGAAAAATGTAACAATTAATTATTTTTTCAACCTGAAATTCATTGGCTTTGGCTCATTTTCTGTGAAGAACATAAATCAAAACACATGTTCAATTATCGTATACTGTCCACCCACCTACACATTTATGTTCCATACAGGGGGTTTAAATGTGAAACATCTTGCTTCATTTGTAAAAGTGTTTTTTTTTCACTCACTCCACTTGATTATAACAGATTTTTCTTTTTTTTTATTACATCTTACTAAAAAAACAAGTTGCACATTAATTCATAAATAAAGGGAAAATATGAACCATGTTTGCTGTTCATATGACTTATAATTGGGATGATGAAGTAAACATCTGTTGAGTATTTGAACATAAAATTGTTTGATTGTGTTGTTTTGAAAACCCAAAACTCTAGCGGGTCCAAAAGACCCATAAACACTGGATCACTGGACAAACAAAAATACTAACACCCACACTAGGGTTAAAAAACATAAAAAATAAAGAAAACGATAATGCAAAAGAGCTTACACTGACCAAATACTTAACTGTACTTGAGTTTCGACTAATTAGACTGTTGATTCGTAACCAGTGGAGTACCGTAGGGTTTCAGGCAGGACCTTCACTGAGCAGCAGTAAACCTCATACACACATTTTACATGTTCCTGGTAGAAGCCGATGCAGACACAAATACTGCCCGGTTTCAGATGTGAACCACAATGTGCATGATCCAACACTCTCAAATAATAAAGCACTCACAGTTTACTTGTAAATAAAGTATCTTTTCTGACAGTGTTCGATAACACTCTGATGTAGTTCTTTTTATTTCAGTTTATTCAGCAATTATTTGTCAATAGAGAGACACAATACAAAAGAAAGTAGACTTCGGTTTTTTTGGGGTTTTTTTTGTCCAGTTGTGTTCCTTGCATAGATTTTTCTCCGTCTGAGTAGAAAATGAGCCCTCAGCAGAGGCTGTAGACACTGGGATTGTCAGATATGTGAGTATATGAAGTTCTGTCATATTGTCTGCGAGGCCTGAACTCCTCAGAAAAACCAGGAGATCACTTAGAGTTTTTACTGTGAAAGCCTGACGTGTGATACATGACTTTTAACTCAGCTTTCAGTCTTTTCAGGTCAAACTGTGCGTCGCAGTTCTACGTAAGACTCTAGAGCTTTACCTGTGGAAAGGTCTGCTCAGTTTTCCAACAAACATCAGTCTTTTGTGATCTTCAAATATATTTCAAATGTTTTTGAGTGCGCTGTCAATCACTGCCATGTGAGGCTGTCAGTAGTGGGTGTGGCTTTCCACGCAGCGCACTCGGGTGTCCATCGACTGAAAGATCTTGTCCAAGATATCACTGGATTCTCACCCCTTTGCAACCCTCGTAAGTTCTGACTAGACTAAACTGCTTGTCTAAGGTCTTTTTTTTTTTTTTTTTTGTAGAATCCCAAAAAGCACATCAGTAATGTAAAAAATGCTAGTATAGGAGAAGCGTGGTAAAGTATGTGCTGAAAAATCTCAACCAGTTCAACTCTTGAAGCAGACAGCGCAAACTAGCCTGATATTACAATTCCATAAAAAAAAAAAAAAAAAAAAAAAAACACAAAATTGCAAGAATGTGCATTTTGCACTGTTGGATCTGAAGAAGGTTCTAAGAAGAGCTGCAAAATGCAAAAAGAAGAAATGGGAGTGAGACCAAAAAAAACCAAAAAAAACCAAAAAACAAGCAATTTATTGTAAACAACAATTAAACTGAAATAGGCTTTTCATCAGCTGATCAAAAGCTTAAAATGAACTTGACGACTCAGACACGTCTTAGCTGAAGCTTGTTTTTTTTTTAATTCTTTTTTTTGGAGTATTTTCTCAACATAGTAAAACATTTCGTGCTGGGATTAGACCATTGTGAGACAGGTTAGTTTGACCCTACTGATGATGTGTTGGTGCAATAGTAATCCCATATGCTGCCCGAAAACATTTACTTTGTCCTTATTAATAACATTATATCAAAAACATATCTCGAATGGTTTTGTATTTACTCTGTATTTTTAAAGAAAATCCATTCACACATACACTGCCATTGTTGTTTACATCACAATGCACTCTGGGTAGTGATGTCAAATGGTTGTTGTAAACCAGCTGAAAACAAACTCACAGACCAGCAAGGAAATGAACTGGTCTGTTCAGCCTTCCCAGTTTGAACCTGAGCGAACACGGACACAAAATGAAAGTGAAGAAAACACCAACCAATATCTAGAAGAAAAGGAAGATGTGAGGAGGCGACAGTCGGAAAAACAGATGGTGTTTGTGCGGGAACTGCTTACCGATGCCGACAAAGATAGAGAGTGTTTGTTGCAAAGAGTTCAACTTTATGTCAGCCGCTGTCCAAGGTACTGATCCACACAAAACTTATATCAGTAGCCTATAACTGTCCTATTAATTTATAAATACATATTACGCCACTACATTACATTACATTACATGGCATTAAAACACTGAACACTCTATATTGAGTAAATTGTTCTGCCACTTCATACACTATTGTAATATTATTTTTCTTTCCTTGTCTGACTGTATCTTTACTTATTATTGGATTTTCATTTTGATTCTCTTCAATTTATTCATTATTTATATTTTGTCTGTATACGTTCAATTTCATTTATTCTTGTAATGTTTATGTTCTCTTATTATTAGTTTTGTGGTTATGATGGCTTAGAATGTCGGATATTTTGTATATTCTTGTTACGTTCTATTTTTTGTATGATCTGTCGATGAATGATAAATAAATTCTTCTGGGAAAAACAAAACAAAACAAAAAACAACACTGTACGTTTACAGATTTTGTAGTCGTTACAGGTGAACTGTCCAGTTCTTCATCAGTGGGTATTTGTCATCATAAATATCCACATCCACCTCCAATACTTGTCCACATTAGGTCAACATCTCCCGTCTTTGGCGTTTCCTCTCGGTTTACACTCGCCAGTCGTGGTTGTTTTGAATCCTTGTGAGAAAAATTGGTTTGCACTGTGTTTGGTTTTATCCGTCGTTTATAACCCGAAGCACCAATGAGCTCTTTATCCAGCTGTGGACGATGACAGTCCTCCAAAGCGTCCGGGCTGAAATGACGGGAACACAACTGCACTCTTCCACTCACATTTTCCCATTGTTTTCTAATTTTCTTTTCTTGTTGTAACCTGTGGATACAGACATCGGTTCCCTTGTTGCCTTTACACTGGAAGTTACAACCAAAAGCTACACAGTGAGGCGTTTGTGATTGTTTTTCTTCCTAAAACAGCTCAGTGTTTGCTTCTTGTTGAACGTTTGATGTCAAAGAATGCAATGCGCGCGCAAAATAATGGCCGCTCCTGTTAATAGGATTATGTTGTAGACAATGAGGTTTTTATAAATAACACATATAATTATATACTTTTGACAATTATATGTAGTAGTTGAGTTCAGTCTTAGTATTTTAAAACCTATTTGTCTTTATAGTCATGGTTCCTTTTACAACCACAGCCTCTAAAAGCTAAAATCTGCACAAAAATGTGGATTCAATGTCATTTTCTGTCAGGTATTCACACTTTCATGACCTCCTGATGGTTAAGGCAAAAAAGCTTTCTCTAACCTTGAATTAGGAATTCTATTAGATACCATCTTAAACGTTTACATTTTTTACAATTACATGTGCTCTATGCTTTGCAATATGCTGTATCTTAAGCACATCTCCAGCTGGCATGTGCTTGGAAGACCTTGCGAAAGGTGGCAGGTTTAGCTGGAGCTCAATGGCTTTAAGGTCTTCCTCAGTCAAAAAACCTTTATCGGCCATTATGCCATCTCCTCTTTGCAAATAACCAATTTCAATCATTTTCTCTGGTAAAGGGATGATGTTGCACTGTCAGACTATTTCCTTGTCAGACACAGAGCCTGTATAGAGTATGAACTAAAAAAATCACTGCACCTCAGGGGTCAAAGGCAACTAGAGCTTTGAGGGTATTGATGCTTTTATAATTCGAGGACTGTACCCTTTTCACCTTAAACTCTGTACAATCCAAGATTGCAAATGTGAATGGATAATCTGCTCTATATGATTCTGGCATGTTCTGGGTAATAAAAACCCTGTGGGGCCAAATTGGTAATTCACCCAGTACATCACACATATAATGAATCCAAACTTTGAACACATCACTGGCATTTTGTACACTTACATTGAATCTGAAGGCAAGGTTTTTCAGGTCTTCATTGTTGAGCAGTTTCATTAACACTAAGAGCAACTGGCAACAGAGGGGCATCTCAACATAGAAATCTCTACCCTTGAATTTTAATGGGACATTTACTTCAATGCTTTAAGGATCATTTGGGATTCCAAATACTGTGCACAGTTGGTCGACCCAGTCATATGTGAAACCTGTTCTATATAAAATCATTTTAGGATTTTTGCTGTTTTCATTGGCTTCAGGTGTGAGGGTTAGGTTTTCAAGGGTGCTCATTCATGTTCTCAACCTTACGATCTCCGCTTCCTTTAGAGTCAATTTATGTTTCAGTTCTCCATTTTCTTTCTCCAGTTTTGTAAGTTTTTCCTCTGCATTCATTCTTCTTTGGTTCTTCTTCCAGCTGCATGGGTTGCTCAAAATTCTCTGGAAAGGAAAGTATTTACAGGTAAATAATTTATATATATTTAAAAAAAAAAATTTCTTTACACAGCTACCATTGATCAGCAAAAGTGAAGTGCTCTTTGGCTGACAAGAGGTCTCTCTGCTTCAACAATCAGACAACTTTCTCCACTTTCCTCTGCCATCCCAACCCACCAATTACAGCACAGTGCTAGATGAACTTGAAGGCATAAATACTCAGAACTCTGTATTTCTTTACATGACTGAATAGCCTTAGAAAACAAAACAAGAGAACAAAACGAAAACATCTGGTTTCAAGAAGGGTCAGTCCGTTTAACATCTACTAACTTTAAATGTATCTGGTCAAGGAGAGACGATTTTGACAGTCTCGCTGCAAGTTTATTGAGCGTCAAGACATTCCAGACAAAAGGAACGAGAAGAGGTATTGCATTAGAACCTGTTGCGGCTACAGAGTACAGTAATCTTACAGGAAATCTTGTGTACCCCTGTGGCTTTGTTGTAAACCCCTATGCCCCACGCCTCGGAGCTTCATCTAACTGTAAGGTCGTGGAGAAAAGAGAAGGTGACATTCCACAATATGGGCTTTTAGAAATAAAATGCCCGTCCAAGGACAGCCTCTCAGAATGGCCCTACCTTTTAAAGACAAGTGTCAGCTATAAACTAAAAGAAAGTTGTGCCTACTATTATCAAATGATAAGACAGTTCGGCCTCACAGGTTTGTCTTGTATGTCTGTGTGATTTCTTTGTCAGATGCACTAATGATCACGACCTGGAGATTCCTTTTTGCTGGAGCAAAGTGGGAGGAATTAAAGCACAAGCTTGGGTTTTTTTTCTTTAATTATTACATCACACGGTTTAAAACGTAAAGACCCAAACATCCACCAATGACTGAAAGTATCTGCTCATATAAACTGTTTATTTACTGTTAATCCACAAATTATATTAATTAGGGTGACCAGATTTATATTGTGAAATGGAGGACACCTTGGCACAGGGGGTGGGTGGGGTTAAAATTTAATGTTTGTGTGGTTAATGTTTATTCCCGTAAAATAATAACAGTTGCCCAAAAATAAATAAATAAATAAATAAATAAATAAATAAATAAATAAATAAATAAAAGACCCACATTTTTTTAGGTCTCAAAAAGAGGATATGTCTGGGAAAAAGAGGACGTCTGGTCACCCTATAATAATACATGTATATAACCAGTGTAAAATGCAGTTTGTCATCTTTTTATGGTCATCAGATATGACCCATTTGGATATTCAGAGACTCCGTAGTTACCATGGAAACACTGTCATCGTCTACAACATTGATTCACCAATAAAACCCATGGAGTTTGATAAATGACAGTGGATGGAAACACTTGGTTTATGTTCAGTTCCTGATGTATTTTACTGAAAAAAGTAACTTTTTCTTCAATTTCTCTGTTTTGTGATATAATAACCTTTGAGTTGAGCTTTAATAAACATCTACATGATCTGTAAATTCACTATAGGAAAATACATGATTTGCACTGAAACATGCGAAATCAAGAGGCTAATATGGTAATAAAATAGTGATAAATTGATTATAAAAGGTAAAATAGAAAGATAAATTCATTTTTGAATAGCCTGAGAAGTAGCACTGGGTCTTTATGGGTTAATTTTGGAATCACTCACTATTGTGAATTGACTGTTGATCCTGCTGGAGGTACGGGGGGTCTTGCAAATCAAATCTGCATTTGAAATATAAATAATTTTTTGTATTTTAGTGGTTTGTCAATGTAAATGCACTATAATAATGTATTAAAGAATGTGTCTGCATAGTATTAAGGAATAAAAACATTTGTAATCATAGTTTCTTGCATGTTCTGTTTCGTTTTGCTAGTGGCTTTCGACAGCGTTGTTGATGTTCTGTCATGTTTGGCACTTCACCACAAAGCACAGGGTTGGGATACTCAAGAGTAGGTTTCCCATTTACAAAATGCTACAAGCGATACAATAGTACATTAGTCTGATGGGATGCCAT
>JAPTYQ010000001.1:34824483-34839830 GCA_029814465.1 Ostorhinchus cyanosoma
AAACAGGCTAACAGATAGAAAAGTATTGCCTGTCTTGCGCCATTGTAGACAAATGAACAGAACAGTCACTTGGGTGACGACTAGGGGTGTAACGGTGCACTCGTTTGTACCATTTCGGTTCAGGTCCTTCGATACAATACAGAGTTGTACCGAGCAAATACATGTAGCTTATGTAAAGAACACAAGCAGAACCCATGTGCAGTTTCCTCTATATACATTCAGCAGTGAATTCTCAGTGCCGCTGAAAGAAGCAAAACAAAACATGACAACAGAATATAACAGAGGTACAGAAGGCGGGTCGGACGCTCGAAGCATGTTAAGATTCACTTTCAGTTTCCACAAGTTCCTTTATAGCAAAGAGGTTTTTATTTTTTTACTCAAGTTGGAAAAATCCAGCAAACCTGCTCTTCTCCTCCTTCACTGTGCCTCTGCTGTGGCGTTACTGTGAGGTGACGTTCACAGCACCTCAGGGAATACTGTGAGGCGTTCAAAAACACTCCGTAAATTACAGTGTTTGCTATAAACAAGCATTGAACATTAAAAAATGCGACAATACATCACATGTGGGGGGCCAAATTACTGAACAGTATTCTGTAGAAATGTCCTTTGTCTCACAGGTAGTTACAGAGAGCCCCCCCCCCCATACCCCCTGTTTCACTGGTCTCCGTCACTGTACCAAAAACGTATCGAAAAGGTATCGAACCAAAGACCCTTGTACTGAAAAATGTATTGAACCAAAATATTTCTGCACCGTTGCACCCTAGTGATGACGTCAGGGTTTGTCTTCCTCTGACTTTCACAATAGCAACAGAATTCCTTCCACACCGCCACCTACTGTTTCAGCCCTGTAACACCCACTCGTACTCGGGCGAGGGCCACAGTATGTGCTTGTAAACGCAACATCTGCAGGAAAGGTGTGAGCGTGTCCAGGTACAGCACGGATCTGGATACCGTAAAAAGCTGATTTCAGTGAACGGTAGAATGAAAGTGAACGTTCATATCATCATATACACTCAGTGACGTCATGACAGATCAGTATCAAAATTACTTTGCAAAGGAAAAAAAAAATCCCTGGTGACTCAAAGTCATTGATTATGGTCCTGCATCCAGTTCTATACAAAGGAAATTATCATTCATGATATATGTTTCACACTATTATCACAGCAAGATCAGAATCTATTGATTAACTACTGCTGCAATTCACTACCAAAGCTAATAATTATATAGTCCTTAAGTACAATTTAGACTATAAAGCAAATAATTCTGTTCAGAGCTTGAATTGTAACTGTTACCTGAATCAAAAAATAAAAGAACCAATGTGATTACCATTAAAATACCCTATTGAAAAGCAGCATCAGTGAGAACAGGGGTATGAATAAAATCTTAATAATAATAATAATAATAATAATACAAAAAAATATTCTCATTGCCACAGTTCTCTTGCTGTAGTTCTGGTCGTGGTTTGTAACTCCAGTATTTTACACAACCATCTGTAGGACGTTCAAGGAGCTTATTCAAGTCAAAATAGATGATGAACCTTGTCATCTTGCATTAGACTGTGCCTTGGCTTGCACTAGTCTCTTCACTCAAGTTAAATAAAAAGCCTGCATTAAAAAAAAAAATCTGGTTAGTTGCCAATTGATGAGACAGGGAGGTTTTTATGAGAGATGCCACCGCTTTAATTTCACCTATTCTTTGTGAAATCTGAACTCCATCAAAGGACAATACTTAATTCTAGAGATTTAAAAAATGTTCAACTGACAAAGCACGGAAATGAGAGGGATGAGAACAAAGAGAAACAAGTTTGCATTAAAAAAAAAAAACCAAAAAAAAAAACTATAGTACAAGTCAGGGTTTAACATCGACAAGGTCTGGAGATATTGATTCATTTCATTCATGATGTAAAACAGGTAAAAGATATTAACCAAACTTTAATTGGATTAAACTTTAAATCATTTATTCAACCTTGCTGTCCTTTTGAAATCTGGTCAAAAAAAAAAAATCCTGTCCATGGATAAACAAAGCCTGTCCGTGGTTCATACAGTATTTTGTGACTTAGGTTACCTTGAAGATATGAAATTGAAATGTATTTTGGCAAACACTCCACATGTACAGTATTCAGAGCAATGTAGATATTTGTATAAAGCCCCCCCCCTAATAAAAACCTCTTATCCTCTCTCTCAGGGTTAATCATGTTCTCTCACAGCATTCTGCTATGGCGAAAAAAAAAAAAAAAAAAAAAAATCTGCTCTTAATGACTTTTCATGGCATTGCATTCAATCTTGCAATGGTGAGAAAGGAGGAAGAAGAGCGACTGAGGAAAAGGGGCTGACACCCCAGTTTTGGGGTAAATGCAGGTGATGACAATGACGTGGTCTGTCTGAGTAGAAGCTCATGTGAAATGACGTGGTGGTAGTGGAACAAACAAGGCCGCACATTCACAAACATACATAACGAACGCACACCTTCATGCATGCCAATTCAGATACAATGCGTGGATGTCCTCTGCGTTTCATCATCAAAGCTGTATCAGGCTGCGCAGGGTCTGAAGGGGAGAATATGAACCGGATAAAACAAATCGTTTGATGTGTGAAAGACAGACACTCCAGCTCCAAAGTACTTAAGCTTCTCCTCCCAATGGACTGACAAGGGAGGAGGGTAGGAGCAAAGAATGAGTGCTCCTCTCTTTTATTGCCCTCCCCTCGTCTGTTCATCGCGAGGAGTTTCCAAACCATTGCGTCATTGTTTATGCAAGGTCCCAGTGTCTGCGCGAGCGATGTCAATTAAATAAATAAAGTCAATATTGACAGACGTTTCAAAGGCACGAGTGTAGCAGGAGAGGGAAGAAGACACAAAGGAGATCTTCAGTAATGGAGCAAGAGAGGGTGAGAGTGAGCGAATTAGGAATGGGCTGGACATAAATCTGGTGAACGTGGAGACGCTTGAATGTGTGTGTTGAACCACGGCAGCAACAGATATCAGCCGGTTATCCAAAAGTCTGTCCTGTTTGGACAATATTTATGTGCTTCTTTTTGCAACTTTACCTTACATTTATTTATTTGCACATCACCAACAACAATAATAATAAAAAAAAAATAAAAAAAAAAGAATTATGCAAGTGCAAGAAAAGCCAAAAAAGGGTTATATACTTATAAAAAATAAAAAATGCACGAGTCAGAATAATATGTATATTTGTAGAGATATTAAATGAATTGTTTTGGGGTTACCTTCATATTAAAGATGGAAGCATTGGTCAATAGAGAATGAATTGTGGTTTATTCCATCACTGAATACAGGTACTCAGAAATGGAAAGTGTCATCATTCATTATGGGATGTGTCCACCTCTGCTTCCAAACAAACAGTGGAATCAAACTTCATGATCGTGTCCTGAAGGAAGCGATCACTCAGACGACTGATTGTACTGCGATAACAGCGCAGACGCCGAGAATCTTCACCACGGCTCAGACCTGCGTGTACAATACCAATGGCACGTTCTCTCCGTTGTATCGTAAGTCGTAGCATTTTGAGCAAGAAAAATATTTGGGCATTTTCTTTGCTGCCTTTATATCAGCTTCTGACCACAGCTGAAGTTACCAGAAAAGATTCAACTCAATGTCTGAAAAGTTCAGCTGTTAACTGTCTTAGAGCTGTTTCATAGTCGATGTGAGCGATGCATTTCTTTTTAAAGTCTACATAGTCTACCGCATAGAATGTAATACATCGCTAGCGCAATAATCAAGTACAGTCTGGGTGTCAAACAGGGTGATTTTCAGATGGACATGCCTACTAAACAGGAGTGTATTCTGATGTTAAGGACAGGAATACTGTAGTAACTCATTCAATTCACCAGAGAATAATCACGTCAACAGCCATCGGTAACATTAGACTGAAACTCACTTTTTATTAGTGAACGTCGTGTTTGATTCTTCAATTTAGGAACACAAAGAACACACAACAGGTTGGAAGATTTTACAATGTTGATTTTGAATCAGCGATGGAAAAAAAAACAAAACATGCCACATATAGACGGTGTTACGTCCGGCCTCTGAAACTGCAACGGAGACGGAACCAGGACGAGGAACTTCAACCTCTTGTTCCTTCAATGCGAATTCTAGACGGAGTGAAGCATTTCCAACACTTCTGAATGTCTGTCTCCAAACTGACGGCTCCAGTGGCTGAATCGCTGTCTTCTTCTTCTTCTTCTTCTTCTGTATGGATGATATTACATGCATTGCTTCGTAGCGTAATGAAAAAAAAAAATGGACAACACATTTTGCACGCAAGCACGCATCATGGCGGCCAATGCGTCACGATACGTTGCCTTTACTTCGACTACGAAACGGCCTTTACTCATCTCGTAAGCAATATATACAAAATAGGCACCTGGGAAAACCATTTTCTGGAAATTAAACCACATGTTTGAAACGTGTGTTTCTAATGGGGCTAAGTATATAAATACATCCCCAAGCAAATAAACAAAACACACAAAAAAATCTGAAAATCAAATGATATGAAACACTACAATTTGTCATAAATTAAATAAAGATGAAGAAGATGTTGATTAAAGTCCAGGACTTCGATTCTTCCAAAGATGTGGTCAATGATATTTTAGAGAACACTAACTGAAAGACGTCGTCCAGAAGAAAGGACGATCAAATTTACTGTCGAGTCTCACGTAGGATAATTGCGAATAACAGAAGACAACATAAAATGTTCAGAAAAACTTTTTGATATGCTTAAACCATTTCATGAGCATATGATATTTCCTGGTCATTATTCACTATCTTGTAAAATGAAACAGATGGTCCGTGATCCAGTTTCTTTGTAGATATTAAAATATTCACCAACCTGCCAGTAATTCTTTGATTGTCTGGCATTAACAAAGGCCTTTTAACTCCGGTTAATTTCCCTTCAAAAGGAAAAGGAGACTCACAATGAGTTATGGCCATGAATATAGTTCTTTCCCCAAGTCTTTTGAGATGAAAGGGACCTTTTGCTCCCATGTCAAACACCCAGTGCACCTGACCCTCTTTAAAGCACAGAAAAGGTTTTTAATATTACATTGAATTGTTCCTGTAAATGGTCAGGCTTCTAAGATATTCAGATGTGAAACCAAAACAAAGCTCTAAAGCCATAAACATATTCAATGAATGTGTTTTTTTTTTTTTATTATTAATATTATTATTTTAAGATGTGTATTATTGGTCCAGTTCTGGTTCAGGGATCTTGGTATTCCATTTCTACAAGTCATGAGGAAATTTCATTATGTCTCATTGTGAAGCTCACAAGCAAAATTACCATATCTGTAAACACTGGCTAATGATGACCATACGACTGGAAAGATGAAGGAAGGAGATGAGCTTTGTTGGGGGTTATGAGCATGTTGACCAGATGCCAAGCCACCTGCTACTAGACTTCAGAAAGACAAGATAGTGCAAAATGCAAAAGCAGCAAAGAGGAAAAACAAGTCCTCAGTTAGAAGAAAGATAGCACAGCAGATCCAGAGCAAACCAAAGCACTTTAGATCATTCGCTTTTATACTTTTCCATTTCATTCCAGTAAAGGCAGCGCTGCTCCTGATGATTAAACCCATGTACATTAGCACATGACTCACATGTCGGTGACATAAAAGGTAAAAGGGGTTCCCCACTCGCATGCAACATGAGCTAGCTTAAGTTTTGATGTCAAACCTGTGTGTTTAAAGTATATGAAGCAGTTGTATGTAAATGTGAACCCAATGGTGAGGCACAAGAGAATGTAAATATATGGAATCATGTCAGAGGTACAAGTGGAACCAAAGGTGCAGCCAGGGGAGTTCGACATGTGTACAACGTCAATGAGTTAGAAAAATGAGTGGAAATGAATGGATAGAGCTTTTCTCTGCAGATGCAGTTCAGATGAATGTAACGTAACTGTAGTGGATTACACCCTAGATTACTGAGGATGGAGGTAAAGTAAATGCCTTCCTCTCTGTCTTTTTCTCAGCAGGATGACTTTTGTTCATCCTGGAAGGGTACAACATAAAACCAACCCATGAACTCCTGACAAACACTCCTGAACAACGAGGTATTATCTGATAGATTTGAACTGGTCAGATTGTGGAATACTGTTTTCTCTTCTACACATGATTCCATTTGATCACTGCAGTTGAAATACATGAGCTCATTTAACACAAATCAACTCTACTAAGTGTGTTCTTTTTTTGTGGATTCCTTTCTCACGGCATTGAGTGAAGAAGTAAAACTACATTTCAAACTATAATGGTTCATCCCTCCATCCACTGCCCTTCACTTTTCAGCCTAAGCTATGATGAGTAACCTTCCACCTGATCTACTATTAACATGTATTCTGAAATGTGGGTAATCCAAATCCAAATCATTTCAAAGCAGAACAGTCACTATGAAGGACTGTCTCTGTAATTACTCGACTACTCAGCCCACTTTAAATGAACGAGAAAAAAGTGAGACTCAAACACTGTAGAGACAAAACAAAAAACATCCAAGATTAGATTTTCGATGGTGAGAACAAAGCTTGTTCTTATCATTCCACAGGAAATCTGCCAATCAGAAAATCCTGCGGATAGGAGGTTTCGCACTTTGACCATCGATATTTTGTCTCGTTGTTGGTGATAGTTATTTATTGCACCCAACGCAGAACAAGGCACAAGATAAATATATGCAAGACGTCCTCAATATGAGAATTCAATGAGAGGAGGCGGTCTATTTATTGACATACAGGTGTTGATTTTCTCAAGTTTATCATGTACTGGCATGAAACGAAAGTGAAACGTTACACA
This sequence comes from Ostorhinchus cyanosoma, assembly GCA_029814465.1. Classification (NCBI taxonomy): domain Eukaryota; kingdom Metazoa; phylum Chordata; class Actinopteri; order Kurtiformes; family Apogonidae; genus Ostorhinchus; species Ostorhinchus cyanosoma. The sequence goes on from JAPTYQ010000001.1 coordinate 34,831,281, forward strand.
CTTTCAACGTCCAACTCGATTTCTACATTACACAGAAGATCTAAAACAAAATTTTCACAACTTTTAATGTGGATCCGGTGTCTACCCCAGAGCATGGGGACGTTAGGAGATTCTGAGACTGCCGACAGTTGGGTTGAAGTGAATTAATGCCAGTGCCGGTAATCTAGGACAGTGGTTCCAACCCTGGTCATCGAGGACTCCTATCCTGCATGTTTGAGATGTTTCCAGCTTCCAGTCCACCAGACGGTCGTTATCAGACTTCTGCAGAATTTGATAATAGGCTGATCGTTTGAATCAGGTGTGTTGGGAGAATAAAACATCAAAAACATGCAGGATAGGGATCCTCGAGGACCAGGTTTAGGAACCACTGATGTAAGATATAAGTGTAAGAAAACTCAGTCACAACCTGCCTGTTATTTCAATTGGTTGGTCGTCCCCCTCCCTCCCCAAGGATAAAATTCATTGAGCAGAAATAGGGATGTAAAAACCAGAGGGAGGGTTGATCTCCGTCATTATAATAAAGATTCTACTAACTTGAGGTTCAAAAACGCTCCGATATTTATTGAACTTTAGAGCTAAATATTTAAAGTTAAAGTCAGATAAAGAAAAATTCATATTGTAATTACACGCGATAGCTGTGATCATTTACTAAGAAAAAGATGTTGTGTCTTCTGATGTGACTATTTCACTCTGTCTCCAACTCTGCATTGGAGTATGCGCAGTGATCTCCTGTGCGCTGATGACCCAGGTCGGCTCATTTATCCCATTCAGGAAGCAAGAGATTGATTGTGCCTGTGCCATTGCTGTAATTATACTGTCATCACTTAATCAACCTTATTGGATTCCTCAAGCGGTCACAGTCCCTGAGGCTGGGGCTAGGGGAAAGATTGACTTTTTTCGGACAGAAGGAGAATGAAAGAGAGAGTGAGAAACAGGGAAGAGGGAGAGAAAGGAAGAGACCAAATTAACCATGGAGTCATTTGAGAGGGAAAGCAATTGGGTAATAAGGACAGAGACATCAAATGAGCACACAATGACAGTAAAGAAGTGTTACAGTTCAAAGAGGATGTCAAAGATGAGTATATGGGAGCAGGAATGTGGAAAAAAGAGGGGCGAACGGTGATGATAGGGAATCGGAGGAGGGGGCGCGGGGGGTTTAAGTGATTGTGTCCTCAAGTCTCTGTCCGGTCCCCAAGAGAAGTAGGTACCAAATGGTTGGAGTGTCACCTGGAAAAGCAGTTTAATTATTAATTTGTCTGTGGAGCTGGGTGAAAAAGGGGAAGCTTTGAAGAGCAGGGCACAGATGGTCATCAGAGTGAAAAAGAAGCTCATGCACACCTCCACCCATGCACCCGCAGACATGCACACAATAAAAGCCGGTACAGGAGACTGGCTCATCACCTGGGTTTTACCATATGCCACGACGGCTGACAACCTGCTCTCTAGACTCACGCTGAGTAAAGCACATAAACACACATATGCCTGTGCACGCACGCAGATTTGGACTATTTTATAACTGTTCCACTCTCCCACAACAAAGATCCTTTCTTGCATAGTGATGTGCAATTGTTAGCTGCCAAGATGAGAATTTACCAGTTGATAGAAATGCCTGGCAAGAGTGTCTTCACATTGAGCCACATCATTGCACACATAACCACACTCAAATACAGGAAACATAAACAACTAGGGATTCACACTCCGCCATGCACACGCACACGCACACACACACATACACACTCAAAGTTGTGACGAGGAATGTAAACTGTGCTTTTGTCAATCCATCATTTTGTGAAATTACCAACCATAACAGCAGTGTTCCCTTTTGTGCCATTTCACATCTGACTAAGCACAATCCATACACTGAACCAGCCCTTAAATCTAACGATGCCAACGTAACAACCAAAAACAGTGCATCCTGCCATCTTGTTAGGACACATACCTGCGCCCTCGCCACTAAAACAGCAGCCCACCTTTCATTCAATTACTGTACTGACTTTAATGGTTATGAGTTCTCCTTTTGTGCCTGCCATGCTTTATTCCTCTCCCTGTGTGGCTTGCAGGTGATTACTTCAAGGCAGTAAAGGTCTTATTGTGAGTTCTGCAGTTTGCAGACATACTGTAGGATTTTTTGTTTGATGTGATGTCCAAGGGGATTTTGATATTTCCATTATAAAGAAAAGGGCATGAGGAATGTCCTTACAAAAGTTGTTTCAGGTTTTTGTACTATACTTACTGGCAACTTTTGGGGACACAGCATTTGTTTGCCTTCATGTTCTATGCAGTGGTTCCTATGTTGATTTTTATTTCTTTTTTGGCAGAATATGGGGTTGAGGGTGGGGGTATTGGGCTAACAATCAAATCAAAGGAAGCGCCAATGCTTAGCTTTGCAAAAATGTACAATTCACTTCATACAGTTAGAGTTAGGAAGCAAAGTGCAGAGCGACTTTATAATCAAAAATAATCAAATAAATACTACCAAAACCACATGAATATTTAAACCATTCACAACCGCCAACAGTATATTAAAACTCATAAAACTGTTATTATTCAAAAAGGAATTGTTTGTCACACTGTCAACTGTTGAGTCTTTTGACATGACACGAACACCTCTTGTTTTAATATTTGACAAAACTATGACATGTTGTTTCACTGTTTTCAGGGCATTTTCTTTGCGTTTACGATGATCTCAGCTGCCCATTGTCAGATGGAGGCTTTGTGACAGGTTGAGGACTTTATGTCACAGATAACTTTCTTTGTGACTGATCATTTTTCATTCAGTTGTCAGAAACAGAAAAAAAAAAAATATGTAACTGACAGCAGCTTTGTAGCGAATTCGACTGCATTAAGACAGAACTTATGTGAGCACAAAGAGCGAGAGATGAGTGAACAAAGGTGAAGCAGGCTGACACTCAACGGCAGCTGTCTGCAGCTTGATTGGCAGTGAAGTAAACAAGACAAAACTTGTTACCTGTGATATTTAGAGCAGGTACATTTTCTGCTTTACGTTCATGTCCTGAAACCAAGTATCACTGGCAAAGAGAAAGATGACAAACCCTCTTGTCCAATCACATGAGGATTATAAAGAAAAAAAAAACAGTGTTACACCTGAAACTAAACTGGGAATGATCCAAGGTCCAGCTAAATATGAAGGAACCTCTTGGAGTGCAGCTTCCTGTCACCCTAGTCCTAAAGACGGAGTGGATTTTCCTTCAAACCTTAACATAAGCCTACAGTTATTATTCTGACCGTGTGTCTGTTATTTTCTATACTTAAGATTAAATATTTACTCTCTGCAGTGTACTTGATCTTACTCATGATTGTTTGACCACAGTGTTTTTGCTGTACGGATGGTTTCTCTCTTTGCTGTGGATGTTTTAATGCAGTACATTTGTTCATAACTTCACTGGATTGACTGGTAAATTAAATGACAGATAATAAACCCATTTGCTGGGGATGTTATGATGCAGTTCAGTTGTTTTCACTGTCACTTTTTGCAAGTGTTTCAATACAAAACATGAATTTACAGACACTTGTTGCTTCACTCATAGTTGTGTGAATAATAAATAATAATCTTAATATTAATGACTTTAATTTAAACTCTATGTAGTTATAGGCCTACGCTACTTTATTTTAATTCCGGTGATACTTGGAGAAGCAAATAAGGTGGTATTCATGGTAAAAAGTTTGAGAACCATAGATATAGACAATAATAGTGATAGTGCTGTTATATATATATATGGTGCAGTGGCGGCTGCTGTTCTTTCAAAGAGGGGAAGCTCATTGTCAGTTTACATCATACAATTTGTCAATTCATTTCTATGTAAATTCTGCCTCCGTTCCTTTTCAAGACAATACTCTGTGACCCTCGTGTACTAATAATGCACCTTTTCCAGGGACTTGAACAAGGAAATGTTGAAACTATGTTAAACTGAAACAAGGAAATACTATGAGCGTGTTTTATTTACAGTGTAAGAAATGAACAAGGAATTTCACTGAGCAAATATAAACAAATGTGTTAGAGTTTGTCTTCTGACTTCTCTTGCAAAGTCTGGGATGGGACTGAACTGAGCTGTCAATCAACGGTGTTTATGTCAAAATACCTGTCAATCAAAACAGGATCCAGCCTTTCAACTGATCCTCCAACCATCATGCGGAAGCTCAGTGTCCAGGCCGGCCGAGGTCCGCCCACAGCTCCATTCACCCCCAGAGACACTGAGCATCTGGGGGCGGGACAAAATCATGCATTTATCCAATGACAGTTGAGTTTCAAGGCAATGAAAAAAATCTGTTCCATTTGGTCCCATTGAAGTGAATGTACACTCAGTTTATACAGGCAAACGCATTGACTATAGACCGAAGAAGGAAACGGTGAAAAAGATCATCGATCTGTTATAAGTATCTGATTCAGAACGAACTCATCTTCAAGATGAATGTGTTTTAACACATTTGTAGTCAATGAAATGTTAACATAACCATCTCATTTATGACATTATAGGGGAAGCTGAGCTTTCCTTGCAGTCTGAGAGAAATCGCCTATGATATGGTGCAATTTGTTGGAGGGAAATAACCCCCCCCCCAGATCCCAACTTGTGCTGAATGAATTTCATCTTCGGGGGGGACAACCCCATCAATGACTACAAACCACTTGAATTAACAGACTGTGACTGAGTTTTCTTACACCTATAACCTACATTGTTGTCACTAAAGGCCCCAAAGAGTTGGGCGTTGACTCCACTGATGTCTGCACATACTTGCACGTGTGTGTGTGTGTGTGTGTGTGTGTGTGTGTGTGTGTGTGTGTATGTGTGTGTGTGTGTGTGTGTGTGTGTGTAAACCTATATGCAGAGATTTACATGAATAAACAAGAATAAAGCCATAATATTTAAGTAAGTTAATAAGTTGCAGGGTGAGTAAACATGTATTTCCTATTTAAGGATTTTTCTCATCTAAGTAAGAAGTGATGTTTAGAACTGGTTAAGGGGTAGCTACAATGGCATAACTGGTACATTTCTTGAAACACTGAGCTGGGGGGGGGGGGACTGCAAAGGTGAGGCAGAGTGGATAGTGACTCAGGGTGCAAACCCAGGCTAACCCGCCCCGTTCAGACAGAGTGGTCACATATTGACGGAACAGACTCCAGACGACAAGCTCCATTACCCTGTGGAGTACAGCGGCTAAGAGAGGCCACAGAAGAGCAAAGAGTAGCAGAGGTGGGACACTGGGGGAGCAGAGGGGGAGACAGGGAAAAAATGTGTTGAAATTAAAACCAACAGAGGGAGAAAAGAGCCCAAAACATGAGATGATGATGACAGTCCATGCTGTGGTGACCTCTGAGTCACACAACATTTGCATTTAGTTACTACACACAGACTATGTTCACACAGGAAGCCTCAGGCCTCAAGTCAGATTGAATGTTCAGTTCTATGTTTTTACTTTCTGAGTCATAGTTTATGTATTTACTTGATGTGGATTGGAATGGTGACCAACAGCATCTACTGACATAAGATGTTTCATATGTTATGATCCACTAATCCTATCAATACCTGTCAATAATTGATGTAAATACTGTTTGTCATGTTTTCATGGTCATCAGATATGACCCATTTGTTCAGTGCACGTGGAAACTCCGTCATCTTCTACATCATTGATTCACCAGTAAAACCCATGGAGTTGGATCAATGACAGTGGATGGAGACACTGGGTTTATGTTCAGTTAACGACAGATTTGCTGAAAAAGTCAATTTGTTCCTAAGTTTTCTCTGTTTTTGATGAAAAAATAACCCTCAAATGTAATCTCATCATGATGATGATGATATGATAAGTAAATTAAATGTAGGAAAATACCTGATTAGTATTATGATATATGATGATAAATCACTTAAGAAAAGTTAAATAGAGAAAGAAAATAATTTGGGAACTTTCACAAAAGTAGCACTGGGTCTTTAACATGGTCTAAAACACCACCTCCTCTATGACCCACCGCAAAAGTCACACCTGACAAATTAACCACTAAATCTGAACTGAAATAATCAAATTCCATGTGTTTTGTAGAATTTCTACAAAATCAATCTGAATGACACAGGAGGTATGTGGGTTAGATTTGTTTGCTGGTTGTTTTAGACTAAAAGTAACAACAGAAATCCCACTGGCCTCCTGGAGATAAGGACCCTAATCTGGATCATTTGTTCTTTTCATATTCAATTGAGAATCCATTATCTGAAAATGAAAAAAAAAAAAGACTCGTTATTTCATTATTCATTTACAAAGCAGAAAACACGTTTTTCATTCTTTCTATTGTATGCACAAGTTAAAAATTGGAAATGAATGGACCAGATGTCAGGTTTCATGTTGACATTTTTTATATCCATTTGGTATGACCCGGAAGTTCCTGACTTCTTCATTTGTTACAACGATGTGTCTTTTACTTAGATTTTCTACCATGGCTGCACTGTATCAGACAAAACAACAATTCCTGCTGATTTTTCAGTTGCCATGTCGTCCTCCTTGAGAATAACATGTTTCCTGCCTCTGAATAACATGGAATTCTCCATTATTGCAGAATGCATTAGGCAGAATTCAAGCAAACCCACGATTGTCCAGTTCAACACACAAAATTGGATATCAAAAATATCAACACGAAACTCGAGATTTGGTCCATTTGCTTATTTCCAATTTTTAAATGGTGCATACAATTGAAAGAATGAAAAACTTTTTTTTTTTTTTTAATTTGTACATGAATAATGAAATAACAAGCACATGTTTTTCATTTTCCAATTGTTTATTCTCAAATGAATATGTAAAGAACAAATCATGGATTGACCCCTACCCTTACTCTGAGAACTTGCACCTGTTAAACCTTTAATGCCAAATGTATCAAATGTGATACATGAGTTTTGAAGTCCTCTACATAATCAGTGTGGGGTTTTTTTTCATGAAAAACCTGATGTATACAATTAGATACATGCAATACACAGATAATCCACCAGGGGGAGGAATTCATTTACCAGAGGCCTTTCCAGTGACACTACAAGACTGACATTAATGAGGAAGGAGGCAGAACTTTGACCATTTTGAAAAGGAATGACCAATTTATTAGACATGTTTGTGTAATATTATGGTTTGTTTGTTCAATAATAATAATAATATTTGAGCATTGAGACCCAATGTATCAAATATGATACAAAATGTATAATAATAATAATAATAATAATAATGATAATAATAATAAGCTTTATTTATATAGCACCTTTCATACAAAAAGTTGTAGCCCAAAGTGCTTCACATTGATTAAGAATTAAAATACGATTTCAAGACAAAGGTGAAATAAGAAATGAAAAGAAAATCTCATACATAGAAATTGATATTTGAAAAAAAAAAAAAAAAGAGGTTTTTGTTGTTCAGAAGAACCAATAACGGCTCCAGATCTGGAATATTCTGTCAGTGATTTAATGGTTCAGGCTTTGAAGGGTTAATTCTGATTCTAGAAATGAATTCAAGACTTTCATTTTTATTTATGGAAGACATTGGTTCAAATTTTGTACTTATTGTCATGAAGAACTTACATGAAAAACACTGGATGATTTGTGCAGAATTGTGGATCCTAGACTGCATCCAGACACCGTTCACAACAGCAAGCAGTTTGAAAATGTCTCTCTGTACTCCAGGATCATTAATCATTAAGTGAATCATTTTTAAGCATTTATCATTAACAGTGACAGCAGTTGTTGCTAACTGCAGCCTTACACCTGCATGTTTTCACTGCAAATGACCACTTATCTGTCTTCAAATCAACATTTTCTAATAGAACTGAATTGCCAATAAAAATTGAACCTGTGTCCTACATTCCACTCCTTTCCCTGTGTTTCCTCATAAAACAAATTATTTCCCAAAATACATCTTAGAAGAAGCTTTATCTCCCAAGTTCATTTCAAGGGCTCAAAGCAGTGACCTTTTCATCACCTTCCCTGCAGCCCTTGATTTTTCCTCTCTGCTCACTTTCTCATGTGGCGTTAATTGTTAGAAAATGCCCCCTTTTTCATACCTGTTTCACCTGCACTAAACCTGTGACATGACTCACACAAGCAGACAAAATCTCCATGGCAACAGAGTGAAATTATAGGTACAGGGTGGGCACTGGGAGAGCGGGAGTGGAGAGAGAGGTGTCAAAGTTGTACGACAAGCAATCACTAGGGAGTTTTGTAAAAGCAAATCAGAAGTGTGGGGGAGATGAAGCAGAAGAGTGATAGATGAATTGGCTCAAGTGAGGAGGGTGGGAAGAATGCATGGATTACATGATTACAGAAGTATGAGGCGATGAGCCTGATGAGCCTTAACGGGATATAATACAAGAGCGGGAGTGGGGATGTGTTTGATTGTGACTGAAGAGGAGGCTGAGTGAGCGGCGAAGGAACAGGAGCAGGCAGGTGGTGTTTAGCAGCAGAGAGAGGGCCAGCTGAGTGTACAAGATTGATTGGTGATTGCTCTTGGATTTTGTGGCACAGAGTGTGGAAGCAATAAAGGGAAAGGTGGTGGTGGTGGTGGTGGGTGGGT
>JAPTYQ010000001.1:35336120-35346182 GCA_029814465.1 Ostorhinchus cyanosoma
TATCTATCTATCTATCTATCTATCTATCTATCTATCTATCTATCTATGTGGTAAACTGGGGTTCAAAGCAGATTTTCAAAGGGGGGGGGGGTTCGGTACTGATGGCCCCAGTAGGTGAATGCACCAGATTTACACTAACTTCTTTAGTTGCTTCATTTTCTTTAACCTGGCATTTTCAGCTCTTCCTGCCCTCTATCACCCACTGTCTCGTGCTTCTGCTTGAAAAAAGACGAGTCGTGGGCCAAACCAACTGAAACATTTAGGAGGGAACATTTCCCTCAGATGGTCGAACCCATGGAGTCTACTGTGATGTAAGGGCTGCGCTGTCAGCGGAATGGAGAATGAATCCAAGAAGAAGATTAGAGAAGTGACAGATAAGCATCAAAATGATTTTTCTCATCCAACCGACCCAAAGTCCAGATTGACATGAGCCGGCCCGTTGGGAATCCTCCTGAATCTCACCATTATCTTCTCCACTATTGTCTTCAGTCAACTTCTTTGTGGCCGTTGTTTTCTTGTGTGTTTTTCTTGAATGAAAATGTAAATAAAACTTGGTCTTAACTTTGCAGCGTCTGCTTCCAACTGTTTGTGACGCTGTCCAGAAATGTCCAAATCTGTCCCCAACCAAGTCCAAAAAATAAACACCTGAACTTTTCTTTTCTTTTCGTTTCTTCGGGTGTTAAATAACTCATTTAAGGTGGACTGGATACTGACTTATTTTTCTGAAGCAGTTCGGATTTCTTAGGATTCCTGGAGCTCAGTAGTTCCACCACATCCACATGGCAACCATCTTCCTTCCAAGTAAAAAGAGACGTTAATAGGATTATTTTATTTACAGCATTAAAAGAAATTTTTGGGTTAACTGCAGTATCAGTGCAGAGCCAGAGGCAGTGTGTCCCAACCTCCACTCAGCCCATTAAACCATTTCTGATGCCTTCATGCTCTCTGACTCTCTGGTTGCTGTTGAAAAATTTGATAACCCACTCCCTCACCTCATACACCCCGCTACAAAAAAACAGACATCTGGTCAGGCTAATGGTGTGGCTTTAGAAAGTCTGTAAATGTGTGCAAATGGGAATGTGTCTGTGGGTATATGTAAAAACCTGGTTGTTTTTTAATATTTCTTCTCACCTCCCCTCGTTTGACCTCTTCCATAGAAATAATGACACAGCTGCTAAATTGATATCCGCTTCTCTGCTCCTCTGTGATTTTATTCCATCAAACATACAATTTTTGTCTGTCATATACATTTTTCAACAACTTCCTCATATGTGTGTTGGACTGCATTTGTGTACGTGTCAGTCTCCTCCATTTCAGAGTGCTTGTTTCCTCTTCGACACACCAATCAATGCAACACCTTCCCATGAGTCTACGTCCAGTCAAGCTGTCACCAGGAGGCCTCTGGAGTGTCAGCTATATGGAAGGGCGGCTTCATAATGCAGCCGCGCTTTGACCTTGAAGGTCAGAAGTCAAGCGTGCTTAAGCCAATTCCAGTTAATCAGGAAGTGTATTGATCAGAGAGTGAGCCGGGACACTGATTCTGGGAATACATGTGCTTGTCAGCTCCAAAAAAAACCACATCTCTTCTGCCGGCCCGACAAAAAATAAGCACGAACACGAACCGACGCGCTCGAAGCTCTCAAGATTTAATACATCACGGCGTCACTAAAATGCAACCCACAGGTGAAAGCCGTGTGCCGCCTTCCTTTGCACCTCTACCTGCTTGTTTGAGTCTTGAGAGGGATTTTTTAATGAGGAAGCGGTGCGGGCGCTCATGAAATCATTTAAATTTCAAATGCATGAGGTGATTATGCCAGTGAATTAGCCCAGTGACTTATTGTGGAATAATTTAGCTCAGTCAGGCAGAATGGAGACAGCTAATGTCTATGGAGACCTCGCAGCAGACATGGGGTAGAGAGGGTGGGGCTCAGCGGGTAGATGGGTAGGTGGGGGGAGCAAGGGAAAAGCTAGAAATGGAGAAAAGAATGGAGGAAGGAATCGGAACAGGAGATGGGAAGTAAAGGCAATAGAGGCGGGTAATGTTTATACACACTTCACAGACGGATAAAGGAAGGAAAAGCCTGGTGAAAGTTAGGAACAGAGATGGAAGCGAGGATGTATGAGAGTGCAAAAGAAGGAAGAGATGAACAGGACTGGAGGAAATCAATGGAGAGGAGGAATGCAGGTGGTAATTGCCTGGCAGACATGAATGGATTTGGAGAAAGAAAGAAAGAAAAGGAGGGTATTCAAGTGTAGGGAAGAAGCAGAGATGAAGGAAAAAACCATGTGGAGAAGAGAGATGATGATAGCCTGTGTTTGTGGTGGCACTTAGGAATGAAATCAAATACAATGTTAGAGGAGTAAAAGAGCAGGAAAGGGGAAGGGGAGAGGAATGATGTGGACGAGCACTCAACCATAGGAGGAAGAAGAGGAAGAAGAAGGTCAATACTGAGGAATGAAAATGTCCAGAATTACACATGAAAAGATACCGACCCGTTTCATCAAAGTCAGTATTAATACTTTTCTTCTACCATTAATGAATGTCTCAGTATTATACATGAAATTTAGGAAAGAAAATCGAAAACATGTCATTTATCTGATTTATCGTTGCATTAAAACTTCGCTGTGTGATATTTAGTGACATCTAATGGTGAAGTTGCAAATTGAACTCTGTCAGTAGAACGACATCTAGAATAATATTGACCTCAGAAGGTAAAAAAAAACCAAAACCCTTTGATATTTCATTCCACCACTTTGGTTCGATCATGCATTTGCAGTAGAATTGTTTCAAGAAATGTATGAAAACAGCAACATTTTATGGCCACATAATGTTGCTTTAGCTGGACCTGAGCAACTGAAGCAACCCCAGATCTGAACGTCGTCCTCGCAGGTTTGATCACATGACGTGTCCTGTTTTATTCTGGAACTGTCAGTCAGTCTGGAATCATCAAAAACCACATGATTTTATTTCCCATTGAAACACAGTCTGGTCTTTATTTAACGAATGAGAAGTTACTAAATGCATCAGCAAAGAAACATATTCATCACTGCAGTAAAAACGGAGATAAATTCAGGTGGGATTTATTTATTTATTTATGTATTTATTTATTATCCTATTACAGGTTCAGTGTGACATTTAACAATAATAAATGATTATATGACTCCTCTCAAATATATGGAAATGCTTCTATTTTTCTTTTTTTTTTTTCTCTTTCCGTTTCTACTACTTTAAAGGTATTTTTGCAAACATTAATTCTCAGGAAACTACCTGCTAACACTTACAACATAGAGCATTTTCTCTCTAGTACCAAAACAACCAAAAATCTGTCTCATTTTATCTCTATTTTGGTTTCCATCAGTAACTGAGGGAAATATAAACGGATAAAAATGGTTCTTTCCTGAGTAATTGCTACATGTTTACTAGGTGTTAACTTTGTTGATGTGATTTGTGCTGTTTACTACCATTACACAAAATGAAATATCCTGCTGTTAGAACCACAATGATGCACATGCACACGTGCATTTAAGTCCTGTCTGGGAGTATTATGTTTTGGGATTTTTTTCATTTGTTTGTTTGTTTTTAATTGCAAACATAGGGTTTTTTTAGGCACTAAAACTATCTGTTTAGGTTGTTGTTTTTATTTTTTTGTTTACCGAGGCAGGATACCGCAAAGCAATTGACCTGTGTACATGCAAGTGTGTTTTTGTGGTTTTTTTTGTTTGTTTGTTTTCTTCCAAATAATCTGCTGTAACTTTCAGCAAAGTTAATGACAAATGGATAATGACCCAGCACTAAATAGGACCATAACAACAGAAATCGTATATATTCTAAAATGCTTCATATACTAGTAAGTAAGTAAGTAAAGTTTTTGTTATAAAGCGCTTTTCTCAGATAAAAATTACAAAGTGCTGGACATAAAATGGGTGCAAAAGAACAACACAAGAATAATTGAATATAAAATGAATAAAAAGGACAGTGCAGCCGATGGAGGATTCCAGCTATAAATTATTACTTTCACATTGTACATTATACTCAGCTGTTATTGCAAAGTGTAGCTTCTGTTTATAGAATGAAATACAGACACTGAATGAATTTCAAAGCAGGAAAACTGTTTGATAGCTCCATGTATGAGTGAGGTAGTAAAGCATCAGCCTCCTTCCTTTCTCTGCTATAACCCCTCACACACAGTATATTATGTTCAGCTGTCAAAGCAATTATTTGCGATTAATCACTTGATTGATGTGGGAAACATGTTTCTGCTTACAAGCAAATAATGGATCAATCAGGGACAGGAGAGAGATCATTTAGAAACACAGGAGAAGCCATAAATTATCTGTGATTGCCCAATACATGATTAATGCCCCGGCGTACGTTGCCCTAATGTGATTCATCAGTGTTTTATATGTAATTGGTGTATATTGAGGGGATAAATTAGTTGGGTGCTGCTGGCAGTGAAACATGTTAAATGTGGCTGTGAGTTGGGTTATTGTTAATGTATGTTAAATTAAAATAATCACATCACATTTCAGCCGTAGAGGTTAAAGTGTAAAGTGTCTTTCAAAAAGCTTTTTTTTATTGCATAATGTGTATTAGTTGCAGGAGTTTAAAACTAAAAGTATATGCATTTGGACATTATACTGTACATCATTAGTTCCCAACCTTTTTTGGCTCGTGATCGTATTTTAACATCATGTTTTTCCACCGAGCCCAGATTTTTTATTTGCTAAAATTCATTGGTTTTGATCATGCTGTACTATGTTGCAAATAAACATAATTTTACATGACATTTAAGTTATAGAATGTATATAATGGTGTCTGCTTCTTAGTGTTTCTTGGAGATTTCAGGCATCTTTCCATTCGCTTCTGACTGCGACTGTGTCCGAGCAGGTTGATAATACATGTGGTCACATGATCAGATCAATCAAGATATGCCCACTCAGATATTATATCTTGCCTTTTATTTAAATTAGATTTTTTTTTTATAAGGAAAAGTGTGTGGTGTTTTAATTAGAATGAAATATATATTGAATCATTAAAAAAATATTATTTACTAGTAACGTTATTTTTATTTATTCATTTTTTTCAATTATTAGAAATTTCAGGTGATTTTAGTGGATGTGAAATTAAACATTCAAGATGGAATTCATGTGTCATTCATTCAGCTTTAATTTAAGGGCCAGGCCTTTAGTCCAGCTGCCTTCAGGTGCTTGTTTGTGGCTCATTCTGTCTTCAGTGTAGCCTTCAGTACCTGATAATCAGGCTCTGACTCGGCCACTATAGAACATCCCTTTTTTTTTTTTTTTTTTTTTAAAGTTTCGGGTCATTACCTGTCTACCATGTGACGTGCATTTCCTTCCAGCTCTTATCGGATAAATGTTTTCCACTGCTGCAACTGTACATTTGTTTTCAATCTATGAATAACCAGTTTACTGCAAATCCATTTCCATTAACACACTATGGATGAAGAGTCCATACATTTCTACTTTTTCTACTTTATTGTGTTGTGTGTATGTATTTCCTACATATGCTGGAAGATGATTTTTTTTTTTTTTTTTACCAAACCTGACAGTTTTATCAGTTGTCTGCCAGTAGAAGATATTCGTTTAATAAGCACAATAAAGTTCAAGCTGTCCTGTGCGGTGAGAGCGAGTTGGTGGGTTTAGTCATCGTGGATCTTCAATCATTAATCTACAAGCTACAGTACATAACTTTTTGTCTTGAGTCAGCAAAGTCCTTGTACCATCCTCCTCCTTCTCAGTTGGTCAAGTTCGTGCCCACACACTTGTGTTTTATCTTGTTGTGGTGTCTTCCTTGTAACAGCATTTAGCTCAGTGTATGTTTTTAAGTTGTCTGCTGCCTATCTTGGTGACAACATTGCATTTGTTTTGTTGTTGTCGTTGTTGTTAGCCTGTAATGTCCTCACAGCTTGTTGAGCCCATGCTATCCCAAAACAATACAAACCATACTGATTAGCATATGCTGATCACAGGATCACTGGTGTTTTCTTTTGTTTTCCTGTCTTTATTTTAACTGTCAGACCTCTTTTTGTTGGTGGTGTTACAATATCTTCTTAAAAGCACAACAAAAGGATGTTTTAATCAAGTCATGCCAGACACAACTCGCACGTATTGCGGCTTATTTTGGCATCGATCCAGCTGATGTCATTGTGTCTGTGCTTGTGGTGCAGATATCAGTATATCAACTGCCTCCATATAAGTGCCAAGTTTAAAGTAAATTAAAACAAAATTGAGGGTTTTTTTTATAGACATTTAAAATTTCATCCATTCTAAGTAAATGGGAGAAGAAGAAAAATGTTAAAAATTTATTAAAAAAATGTGAACTTTGACTTACTTTTCCCAAAATGTAATGACATATGTTCTGGGCCTCTGGACATCTTTAAACCCAATTTGGTATGAATTCAACCAATAGCCCTTGCCTCCCCTTCGAGGAGCACAGTGAAAGTGGATAAACCAGAGCGGAGTCAATGAATGCAAACGTCCCCTAAGAAAGCTAAATCCACAAAACCTCTTATCATCTTCATCATATTTAATTTTTAACTTAACTTTTCCATTAACAATGCTCAATAATGGGAGTCTAATTATTCCATCCATCCATCCATCCATCCATCCATCCATCCATCCATCCATCCATCCATCCATCCATCCATCCATCCATCCATTGTCTTCCGCTTCATCCGGGACCAGGTCGTGGGGGAAACAGTCTAAGCAGGGATGTCCAGACTTCCCTCCCCGAGGCGTCTAATTCAGTTAAAGGAATTGCTAATTGCTTAAATACTTTTGTTGTTGAATGTGTGCGTCTACAGAGGGAGCAGGTTACCATTCACCATGTTTGGACAGTTGCTCTGAATGGACTTTTTCTTCATCATATTTCTTGTTTTACAGCAGTTGGTTAGTTTTACTCTCGTATACAGTGTTTGAGTGTGAACCAGTTAATATCATCAAGGATTAAAAGCACCGAATTTTAGGGGAAGATACGTGGGCATTTATTTGATTATAATAATATAATGTGCAAGTTCACCACTAGATTTCATTAATATTATACAGTAAATGAGTAATATAAAAAAAAACAAAACTGGAATCTGGAAAAAAAGACTGGACTGTGTGTCAATGGAAAAAAATCATGTGGTCTGATGAGTTCAGACTGGGCTAGAAGCGAGGTTACCCATCATGCCTAGTGCCTACAGTACAAGCTTATGGGGGTGCCAGTTGTTTTTCCATTGACCCTCAAATTGTGTGAATATAACTTGTGTATAAACATGAACCTGATGGAAAAACGACAATTTCACCCAAACTCTCGTATTTCACTTAAAAGTTTTTGCGCTGGTAAGAGGTGTTTGGTTTTTTTTTTCCAGCGTAGCGCAATTGGTATGTGACACAAAACTGCAATGGGAAGACATTTTTACACGAGAGTCACCTGAACTAAAAAAAAAAGGATGTTATAACAATCCAGGAAGAAGAGTTTTAAAAGAAACATGGAACTGTATGTGTGGACACACCAGGAAACGGAATAATTATTTAATTTAGTATGGGATAGAGGGGCAGCATATAATAATAATAATAATAATAATAATAATAATAATAATAATAATAATAATAATAATAATAATAATAATGAATATCTCTGTGAATCAAGATGATATTACATTTGTTGTCATGTTTATGGAATGACTTGCCGCGTCATCTCATGATAATAAATCAACAAATCATTGCATTTATGATTTAATGGAAATACTGACATTACACACTTTTATTTTTTTTTGACATTTTGTAAATATCTGTAAATTTTTTGTGCAGATATCTTATGGAAAATCGACTACAGTCAGGTTTAGGTTCACAAACCTGACCACGTGTCCATAAAATGATGTGAATAAATATTATGACGCTGCATAAGTTTAGTGAAATGATATCATGGTTAATATGTGCCATAATCAAAGGTATAAACGGTCCGACAAAATATTAGTATGTGAGGCGTATTTGACACTGATGATGAAATGTACGGCTCCTTTGTGTCCCTTAGCACCAAATAATAGAAACCGTCCTTTCAGTGTTAAACTGGTTTGGCTCAAAGGGAAACGTGTGACCTTTCTACGTACGGTCATGCATGTCAATAAATTTAAGTCTGTATCACAACTTTTGTCCTTTTTTTTCTCTTTATTTTCCTTTTGAATGATGTAAAGTAAATCAAAGTGACCAACTGAATACCTGAAACACATCTCCCCTCTTTCTTTGCCCAAGAGTAGGAGTCTAACAAAGTGCTAATTTCCCAGTGAAAGCTGCTGCCTCTGCTCCTCCCAAATGTCTTGTAAGTGTTAACAAAAACACTGGAGCTGCATGTATTGACGGATGTAAACGCATACAAGTACCAGCTTCAGTTCAAGTTTGCACCTTTGCTTAACATCCTATAGATAAATACAGGCAAAAAAAAAAAATTAAGGTTTTATTTTAAATCTTTTTACGTGAAATCTTGCTTTCCGATCACGCGTGAGATGAGTATTAATGGCGGATCATTATCGCCATTTTCATTTCTTTGGAATTGAGACACAGAGGGAATGACACCTAATTGCAGGGTACTACGTCTGAATATCTGCAATATCTGTCATAAAAAGGAGCTTTAGTGCATGCTCTTATTAGAGACTTGGCATTTTGAGAGCGGGTGCTCATGGTTATGTGCTGTTGTTACGTTATATTACCCCAGGTTTCAGTGTTTCTTGTACTGGAAGCTTAGGTATGAGACTGTCGGAAAAAAAAAAAAAAAAGTCTGGATGTTTCCCTGTTCTGTGCTCTCTGGGTTTGTCAAAGCTCTCCATTCCCCTACTCTCCATTCCTTCTCACACCACCTCATTTTTAATGTCTTCTTAACCCCCTTTACTTTTCTTGTTCCTCTCACACCTTCTAATAAATTTGTACCTTATCGTTAAAACTACAAAAAAAAAAAAAAGTAAAAAGAAAAATAACAAAGAATAAAAATGCCCTCTCTTGTAATTACAAATCCCACAGTGCCACCAAGTGGTCAACAATAACACCACACCCTCTGAAACAGTATACTGTACACAGTTATTCTCTATGCGTACAAAAATCCAGAGTGATGATGGATCGTTGGAGTTGGAGAATGAAGGTTAACAGTTAAAGGTAGCGCTGTGTGAAACCATCGCATATAAAAAAGACTCTGCTGATGAAAGAGGGTGAAAGAGAGAGGCGGGGTGGGGGGGGAGGAGGAGTGGGAGATCGATGATATAGAAGAATAAAGAAAAATGAGGCAGCGAAAGAAAAGTAAACTCAACTCTCTGTCACTTTTTCTTCAGTGTTGGGGAGCGATGAAAGGAAAGCGAATCTGTGCTCTGAAGACAAGAAGACAAAAAAAAACTCTAAAACAGATGCACCCATGCACTTCCTGCTTCCCTTTAAGAAATCTAGATCACTTTACTGTTACGTAGAGTATATTACAGATTCTTCTACATTCTCATCCATCACTAAACGCCTCAAAGTCAGATATCTGCGTGAAAGTACAAATGAATTCAAAGTCACTTCCATTAGAAAAAACAAAGGAGTGATTTTTTTTTACCATAATCAGAAGTTGAAATGCACCTCTCAGTGTAGTCATCTCACTTGTAACACCATACTTAAGAGCCTTTTTTAAACTTCTGTATTTTTATTCTTCATGTTAACACTTCCATGTCTTATATTCTGTTCTCTCTTTTCTCTTATAATTATTTATTTCCAAACCGTTTAACATGAGGCTGATGTGTTTTCACAGTTTTCACAGTTGGTCAAGAAGTCAGAGAGGAAACTTTCCAAGGATTATTAACCGGTAAATTCCTTTCACATACAGTAGAGTACACCCCAGATACAGACATGTCTGAAAGTGTAATACAACACTCCAAAGCCACTGATTTACACTGCAGTGTTATATTTTTTAACTTCTCCAAATCTATAATCTTAACTCTCTGCCATATTCATATACATATACAGTATCTATCTATCTATCTATCTATCTATCTATCTATCTATCTATCTATCTATCTATCTATCTATCTATCTATC
>JAPTYQ010000001.1:35367269-35390415 GCA_029814465.1 Ostorhinchus cyanosoma
TGAGCTGCTGCATCGTTGTCGTCCATATTCTCGCTCGGTGTTGTTGTCCTCCTTCTACTACATCTGCTTCAAATCTGCAGTTTCTTTACTAATTGTTCTTCATCCATGACGCCAACCAGAAGAATGCCAACGCTAAAGGGCGTGTAGCGCCACCTAGTGTTTCAGAGTCCAACGTCAATAATTCGATTTTCTTGCTGTGCATGTAAACTCGGCTTTCTCAGAAACTCCAGTTCAGTCCTTTGCTCGTTTATTGTCAATAGCTGGATTTAGATGTGCATGTAAACGTACTGTCTGTCTAAACAAAAGCGTGCATCAGACCTATGTGTTCCTTATATATTCTATACTCCTGGTCCATGCAAAAATGGTCAAGTCCTACCTCTAGGAACCCGTGGGCATACAGTATGACCCTTCTGGTTCAGAGAAGTGAAATGAAATGCAAATTCTCTTAAAGTTTTGAAAAATGGTGCAACTGCATTGACCGCTGCCTTTTATTAAGACACACCGTACACAACCAAAGAAAAAAAACCCTACACCATTATTTCATGGATCAACGGCACATGTTCAGCATGACATAAGCCTGTCCGATATCACAATATTTACTTTCATCCAAGATTGTGTTCTTTTTTCACCAAAATTCTGCATTGATGATGAGTAAGAGAGTAAGAGTACCAGGTAAAGTCTTCATAAAGATTCTCAAAGTGCTTATTGGTGTCTGGATACTGGGATGCATCTTTCACTCTGGAACAGGGTCAGTCTGGAGACATTTGATCATGTGACTCTTTTCCAAATACTGCCATGTCCTTCAACTCCATCCTCCCATATTAGAGGTTTAAAGGATATCAACTCTGGTCCATGCTCAGACATAAGAGGTGACAGTAATGAACCTTAACGCTCAATGCCACCTGCTATAATACAGAAGAGAGGAGAGAATCTCTGCTGAGTTACCGTGGAGGGGATGCACTTCTGCTGTAGATGTAAACAGCTCAATCTAAGGTGGCAAATACGCAATCACTGAAAAGAAAAAAAGGAAAAAAAAATCATCATCCTCATTATACTCCATTTCTGCAATTACATCTTCCTACATCCCCCTAACGCTTACACACCAGACCTTCCAAGTAAACATATTGTGAAAAATTAGGTTTTCACTTGTTGTTTACTCATAACAGGTTTTGGGGGATCTGAGGATAATGTTAAAATAATCAAAATACACACACAGCTCCTCATCAGATGACAGGACCGCTTGTTCTGTGTATTTACGATGTTACAAGTATACGGTCAGAGTCCTCAGTGAATAGTCCAGGTCCTCTAGAACCATCCTGTAACCCTAAATTCATCTACATAGTGGTATCCATAGCAACAATAGCAAAGGGGTGTGGTCAGCAACAGCTCATTTGCATATAACGCAGTGGAGATTAACAATGAAAGATAAGGTAAGAGCCGTCCGTTGATCATTACTGCACTGATTAATAATATACCAAATGACCAGCTCGGAACCAATGGGATATCATGACTCATGTAAATATACACACCACTTTAACTGGTGTGTTATCTGTACGCATTCTCAGTTTTCCGTTTGTGTGTTCATGCCGTGTGTAACTGTGGGTTAAGGTTAGGGGTTAGGATTCTGTGAACCGGAGATCTTGGCGTAAATTGGTGCATAACACGCAAAAGTTTGAAAATGCGTACACATAGCATGTCAAATACCGTAAGAACTGGCGTCACATATAACACGACTTCATGAAATCAGTCTCTCTGAACATCCATGCACTTGTTTTCCTTGATGTCACGAGTCGTTTTTCCATTGACCCTCAAACTGCACAAATACCTTGAGCATAAAAATGTACCTGATGGAAAAACCTTTTTTCTGATTAAATGATTTTGTGCAGGCAAGAGGTGGTTTTTAGGGCGTAGTGTAATTGGTAAATCACGCAAAACTGCATTGGAAAGACCTTTTTCTGCAACTAGAGTCATGAGAATAAAAAAAAAAAAAAAATGATGTTGACGGACGTTACAACAAATGAAGAAGAAGAGTTTAAGAAAAAAAAAACATGGTGTGGTATGTGTGGGCACACCAGAGTACAGGATAGAGAGTTAATATATGTAATAATAAATATATCTGTAAATCAACATGACATTTGCGTTTGTCCCCATGTTTATGGAAAGACTTCTTGTGTCATCTTATAATAAATGAACAAATTATTGCATTTGTGATTTACTGGAAAAAAAACAACGTTATGCACTTCTATTTTTTCGACATTTAGTAAATATCGATAAAGTTTTGCGCAGATATCCAATGGTAAAGTGACTACAGACGTATTCAAAGATACAAGAACTCATTAGGCTCAAACTGAGAAGGCGTGGTTCAGATGGACTGGTCACCACAGAGTCTGGACGTTAACACTATTAGCAACCTTTGAGATGTGATGGAGAAGGAGTGTGATAGAAAAATATACTACTTATTTTCTGTAGGTTACGACTTATTAGTCTTTGCTGTGTGTGGAACTTATCACTCTTTGGTGTGGTGGCGTATGTAAACATCACTTGTTTGGGTTACAGCCTGTCTCCTGCATGTTTTGGTAAGAACAGTGTATTCTCTAAATAGCGTCACAGGGTCTTTCTGTAGGTTGATTCCATCACAGACAGACCAGTTGGAGCCTCCCTTTGGAGCTACTTTCTAAGTTCGACACATAGACTTAGGGGCAGATAAGGGATGGGCAGAACCATCTTCCTTTATCATTTTCTGTACGATCGTAGGTCAGTCAGACTCACTACACACGTCTCTGTACTGTGTGTTTGTGACTCTTATTGCTGTTCAGCTCTTGTTAAATTCATCACTTTTATATTTCAACTTCTCTCCAGTGTGTGTTTTCAACAAAATCCACAACAGGAGCTAAAGGCGCTTCAGTGAAATATTGTATATCTATGCAAATATTGTGCATGTGTACAGGGGAAATCAACAATTATAATTGTATTATTATTGGGTTTTTTTAATAAAACACTTTCTTCAAAGAATTCAGGTGTTTACAGACATGTCTGAAATAGTTTCAGATAAAAAGGCACTTCATTTGACTATCTTTTTTTCACAGCTCAGCTATTACGGGATGACCAGATTACCTGATGAAACATCCAAGTACATATTTGAATAAACTATTTGTCATTCATTAAATGTATTAACACGGTTATTTAGTGTGAAGACCTGAAAAAACTGTGAACCTCACTGAAAGCTACCAAGAAAACCTGCTGTAAGAGGGAGATTGAACATGAACATAAAACACAATTGTGAAGCTTTTTGTGCCTAAATTACTCAAACACTCCAACACTAAGAATTTAACCAACACTGAAAATACAAAAGGTCTTATACATTCACTAATTGTTCTTTTTTTTTTCACTAATTGTTCTTGTGAAAGAGTTCAAATGGTCTGTAACTGTTTTGGATCTGAAAGGTGGAGACAAACCTAGAACCACTAAACTTCCTGGCAGAGATACACATTGTGTCACTGCGAAAGACTTGAAATGGCATAAATACTGAATCAAAGACTGTATTTTTGAAATTTCTGAAATTATGGTTCATGTTAGGAGAAACAAGAAAAGTCGTGCCAACTTCGTAGTTGCACTTTTGATGAAACACATGATAAAAAGGTGACCTTCACGAACTTAAAAGGCCTGTTAATGGATTTAGTAGACTTACAACAAATGGGAGTAGAAGTTAGACTGAGGAACACATCAAATTTAAATTCTTTCTGTCTGAGCTGCTTTTATGAAATATGAAGGTGTTATGAATAAGGCACACTAGCCTTGCAACACTTGGCATAAATCTTACACTGTGCACTCTGTAGCCTGTTAAGCAGTAGTGAATTTAATATGAGAATGGCACAGAAAGGAAGAAGTTTCCCCTAAAGTATAGCTATCAATTCAGTACGAAGAGACATCATTTTGCAAGTCCAGTCATACACTGCTAATACCACTGATTGCCTCACAAATTTCAAAAACACAGAAGGTAAAAAGAGGTTGACAGCATGTTGTAATGTGTAGGATTTGGGAGGAAAATTGGGGAGAAGCTGTAATTCTTTGTGAGCGCTTGTCTTTTTATACAAAGCCGCATTATCCTTTGACACCTTTTGTCTCCTTTTTCTCTACTCTCGCCTGTTTTCTCATTTTCCTTTGTCTCTCTGAGCCCAGGGAGATGTTAACGGTCGCTGTAAATGAAAGGCAATTGCTGAAACCCACCATACTAAGAATTTGAAACATATTAAAAAACCATAGGAGATCAGAAGTCGGCAGCAGAATGAATCTCAACAGTGACCTTATCTAGAGGTTTTTGTGCAGAAAGGACTTAACAAAGCATTACAATTGTTCGGTATGATGAATGACATAACGCACAAACTAGTAGACAATATCCTGTTGAGTGATAGTCTACTTGTGCTCTCCTGCTGTTAACCTTAAGTCCTCTCTTCACTGCTGTGCCAACCCTTTGCAGTGGCAATTTGTGAGAGCTTGGAAAAACAACTCTTTGTGCTCCACAACTGTCCAAATCCATTAACTCTCTTTCTTTGTATAACCTTTTCCAGTATCTTTTTAAAGACAAAGCCAACTGAAGTGCAGCTCCACTTGAAATAACTTGCTAAAATAAAAACCTCAAGCAGACCCTGCACACAGTCTTTTGACTTTGCATAATGTCTGTCTTTTTATTCTGTCCTTTCCCAATCTGAGGTTACCTCCAAAAAAAGCCAAGGCTGTAATAGATCTTCTTACTAAAATTATTTTGGTGGAGTCATCAGAAAATGACTGTTCTGTTTATGATATCATGGGCTAAATAGAAGGTCTTGATGACATCCATGACTGACTTTGATTGGCATGTGTGTTTGACAGCTCTGAACCCTGCGGAGTCAAACTGTCACTTTTAGATTATTTAGTAAAACACATTATTTTTCTGACAGACAGTTCAACATTAGTTGTGGTTCAAAGGCTGTAAAATGACTTTGTTATACAGCTTGATGAAGTTCACTGAGTCAAAAAGCTAGTTTATTAGCTCACCTCTGACAACTCCACCCCTTATGTTCAAATATGGTAACTTCCACCTGCAAAAAGCCCACAGGACGACGGCTGAACCTTAAACTGCTGGATTATTAACGACATTTAAGAAACCAAGGAGCGGTGTACGGTTCCTCTGTCCACCAAGTACATCCTGTATAATCTATGGTCAAGACTCTAAACTCAGAGTTCTCTTTTCTTGTGTATTAAACATCAATAGTCACTTTTCCATTGACCCTCAAAGTGCGCGAAAATAACTTGCACATAAAAATGTACCTAATGGAAAAATGACAATTTCACCAAAACTCTCATTTCGATTGTATATCACACAAAACTGCAATGGAAAGACCTTTTCAGCAACTAGTCACGTGAATTAAAAAAAAAAAACAGATGTTGACAGACGTTACAACAAGCGAAGAAGAGTTTTATAAGGAACACGGTGCGAATCCTGGCTCCGGCTGTCCACATGTCGAAGTGTCCTTGAGCAAGACACTGAACCCTAAATTGCTCCCAGTAGGTCTAACAGCAGCTGCCTACTGGTGTATGAGTGTGTGCGTGAATGGGTGAATGTGAGGCGACGTAAAGCATTTTGAGCACCATGAAGATGGAAAAGCGCTCTATAAGTGCAGTCCATTTACCGTTACCGTTTCTAACTATTCTTTGTAAGATTTGAAAGTTGTCCCTATAAAATGTTCTTGATATTACTCACCACTGTTAGATCTGTGTGTTATCGATTACTGATGCATTAACAGCAATGTCATTACAAATTCACTAAGCTGATGCTCCAAACCTGAATGATTTCTCAGTTTCTGAGAAAATAAAAAGATGAAATCTCAAGGGACTTCCTAATAAAATAAAGGTTAAATATAGTGTCAATATGAGCTGATCTAACAGTTTGAAAAGAAACATTCAACTTACGTATTTGATTTAAAAAATGTACACTTTCCAATGATTAAAACCAAAAGTAATATTTATATTAATATTCTTTAAATTCAAGAATAAGCTTCAAATTAGCCAAACACACTGGTGACAGGAAGTAGCATTTTCACAATTTACACACGGGTAAAGCAAATGGGATTTCTAGGAAGGACTAGGTAGATATGGTGACACCTACATTTATTTAACATTGTTTTAACTTTGCAAGAGTGGACACTGGGGCAAATTGTAGGGGAATTTTGTAAGTTTGTGTTCCTCAGAGATCTTCTCTACTCAATGTAGCCCCTGTACTGGAATTTGAACATGTGCACAAAGGCTGAAAATAAACAACCACAATTAAACTGTTATGAGATTTGTTTCTTCAGCTTATATCACAGTGGTTGAAAGAGAAAACTGAGGATTCACAACTCTCATACCTACCCTACTGTATGCTCTAAATCTTCACTTTGAAGCTTGCAGTGTCCTGTATGTTGGCCAACATACATAAAAAAAATATGTTACGTATACTATGCACTCCTACACAGCCCACGGGCAAATTTTACAACCCTTGTGCGCAACCACCACTATCTATCACTGCAGATTCAGCTAAGTTGGTATTTCTCAATTGCTCTCCATAGATAACTTGTCTCTTGTTATTGGGTTCAAACATCAAAACGAAAAGATAACATCTAGAACAGAAGCACTGCTTTAATCCACATTTTCTCTCCCCTTCTTTGACACACACACACACACACACACACACACACACACACACACACACACACACACACACACACACACACACACACACAGAGTTCAGCCTCTGCTAGCTTTTTCCTCACCCTGAAAATAAGATTAAAATGTTATCGGTGGTACCACCTGCACGGTGCTGCTCTGACATTAACTACAGATTCAAAACATCAAGCTTAATCCTGAACATGAAATATGTAACACACACACACACAGAGAGGGAGACGATCACTAAAACAATATCCCACCAAACAAGGAGGGAGTGATGGAATGATACTCTAATAGAGTAGATTACTGCTCTAATGCCAGCCCTGATAAGAAGAGAGAAATTGTACAAATCTGGTGTGTGGAATGAATATTGTAGAAAGCTAGTGCGTTGGTTTGGAGGAGGTATTTGATGTGTTTAGGAACAGCAACAGTAACAGTAACAGTAACATTCATTCATCACCTGAACCCGTTTTATTCTCACTCAGGGCCTATCCCAGCTGCTTAGGGGCGAAGGCGGAGTCCACACTGGACATGATGCCACTTCATCACAGGACTGAACATATAGAGACAAACAACCACTCTCACACCTATGGGCAATTTAGATTAACTGATGAACTTCTGTGCATGTCTTTGGATGGTGGAAGGAAGCTGGAGTACCCAGTACGAACCCACGCAGGAGAACAAGTAAACTTCACATAGAAAAGTCCCACCCCATTGACTGGTGCTGGAATAGAACCCAGGACCTTCTTGCTATCCACTGCACCACCGTGTCGCCCTGAACAGTAATAGAAATGCTACATTTAAAGACTTTTCTTTTTTTTTTTTTATTTTGCAGGCATACTTCTACTAACATAATGCAAATGACTTTAATATTCGCAGAATAAATAGTATTTTATTGACAACCAACCTATGTATGAGCATGAAACATTTTACAACGGGCTGTCTCAGGCCTAAAACCCTTCATAAGTTACAACGTGACATGTTGACCTTCCTGGAATGGACAGAAGATATCAGGACAATCAAAACACAAACACACAAAGAGCAGTCTTGCAATACATCACAGCAACTGTATTATATTGCAAAGAAAACACTGTTACATCCTAATTTAGGTTTGACACTCAAGTCTGGGACACGCTGCTTACCTTAAATGCACTGTAGTGATATGTCTTTATTTATATTAAACTGACTGAACAAATGATATGGACACTTTCTGCTGTAATTTGTTTTATGTCAGTGACATATTTGGCTGTGATCTCCAACTCTACGTTGACTGTGTTCATAATGGGCTTTACCTATAGATTGTTAGTAGAATGGATTTGTGCATAAATCCAACCCTTACACATCACCTTTTAATTATCTTCAGTGGTAAATCTATGCAGAAACACACACAAACTAAAATGCATATGTATTTTATGCATGTTATTTACAACGCATGTTAAATACTTTAAAATATCATGTGGAAGTTTTTAAAATGCTTGAAATGAAAGTTTGCTTGGTATCGCCAATTAGACATCCTAGGAGCTAGAAGATGGAAAGGACTATAGGGAAATATGTCAGTATGTAAAATGATATCAGTGTCAATATAAGCATGAACACATCCTTCACTCTGTACTGAGAATCCCTTACATCACAGGGTTTGACACAGAACATCTAAATGTTGCAGAGAGGCTCTGTTATTAACCTGTGATAATCGGATTTAACCTGTTTAACAAGGGCACCAAAATTAAAATCAACAGGTTCCATAACCATTCATGTAGAGGTAAGATAAGCAGTGTGTCCCAGCCCTCACTCACACGGCACTAGGTGTATCATCATACATCTACGTGGATCCTCTGGTGACGTTTCAGGTTACATTTCTGGGTAAAGCGTTTGCCACAGGCCATGCAACAGTATGGTCTTTCTCCGGTGTGAACCCGCCGGTGAGCCTTGAGGTTACTCAACTTCGTGAAGCTGCGACCACACAGTGAACAGCAAAAAGGCCGCTCTCCTGTGTGCGTCTGCAGGTGGGCCTTTAGGTTGCTGGGGTGGGGGAAGCACTTCCCACACTGACCACAGCGTAGGACATGTCTGGGGCCAGGGTGAGGGTGAGAGTCTGGAAGGGGCACCGGGTTTGTGTGAGAGTTTGCAGACTGATGCTGGGATTTGATGCTAACCCATGGGGCGCCGGTGCGGTTCAGTGCTTGTTTGTCACCTAGATGAATTCGCTGGATAGAGAGCGGAGGAGGAGGAGGAGCGGCTTTAGATGTGGATGGAAGTCTGTGGAGTGGATTTAAGTTCACAGCTTGAGACTGAGCAACAGACAGTGCTGAGGTTGTGCTGTTTGAGAGAGGGTTAGGGGGCTTTTTAACTGGTCGATGGAGATGCTGTATGGCAGCTTGTAATCGGAGACCTGTACCTACTTTGGAATGCAACTTCGCCGCTTCCTGCACAGTGGTTTTATGGGAAATGCGGTTCAGCTTGGGAACTTCTGCTCTCACCTTGTGCTGCTTTACTGAACACGAGAAAGATGCCAACCCTGAATTTGTCATTTCTTTCTTTTTCACTTGCTCCCCTTCCTCCACTCCATCACACTCAGCAATAACCTCCTGCTTGATCAAAACAAGTTTGGCTTTGGGGGATCCTGAGGAGGAAATCTGATCTCTACCAGAAGAAGTAACCTGGGTTTGAGAGTCTGTGGTGGCAGAGTCGGACAGCTCATGTTCTATACAATTTAAAGGACCTCGAGTTTGGATTGTTTCATGGTCCTTCTCTGTTCCAAGTCTGTGATTGTGCTGCAGTCCAGCTGACGTGCGATTCATGCCAGCCCAGCTGTTGTTCATCTCCACGGATGAAATATGAGCTGAATGTGAGGACATGTTTGTGTCTGGCTGGTCTTCAGGGAAAACATAACTCGGCAGGTCTTGCTTAATAACATTCCTCAGTAACTCCTCACTGGTGTCTTGAGTGTGATTTGCTTCTGCTTCAGTCACCTCATTGGCATTATGGGATTCAGACCCAGCATCACCTAGAAAATCAAACAAAAAACAACTGTTAATGCCTTAAATACAAAAATAACAATGAAAGTAATTTTTTTTATTCCTGTTTAAAGTTTACTAGATTTATTTAGCAAATATTTTTATGCAACTTTTACACAAAGCAACTACATCCAGGTAGAAGTAAATAAATAATGGGTGTCTACTGTGTTTACGTCTTTACACAATGTCCATACCTACTATCATTGTTATTGTTGTAACAGCTGACCAAATGAAATTCCTGGTACGTGAAAACCTACTCAGCAACAAACCAGTTTCTTAAGTACAACAGCAAAATACTTACCATCCTGAGTGATACTCCACCCCTCTAAACACACAGAGGAACAAGATGCCATATTTATTGCCTCTTCCTTCACATCCACCACCTGCATCAAGTTATCATCGTCCTGTGCCTGAAAAGAACACCAGTCACATGTAACAGGAATACAGTTTTATTTCATTTTTAAAGTGATTATGCATGAAACTTCTCAGTGATCATCTACCATCAGCACAGTAATTCTTCCCTGAAACACTCAGTCATGAGACCCACCTGTGGTTCTATCTCAGGGCTGAAAGTGGGTGCAGGCGTGTCCACTTCTTGTACCAATCCGGATTTGACCTCTCGTCTGCAACTTTTTGTCCAGCTTTCCACAGCCTCATTCTCTTTCTTCATACCAGCTCCTCTTATGATGTCTGAGAGGAAAAAAAACAAAACAAAACATATTGTATTAATGATGAGTTGTTTTTTTATTATTTAAATTTCTGGTTCTCTGTGTGTTAGCACAAATATCAGTATTTTCTTATCTTGACAGTTTCAAAACTGTTCAGCCATCTATGTATTCTATCCCAGATATCCTGACATGACCTGACTGAAACCTAAAAGGATGCAACAAATAACACATGGAGAAGAAGATCTACTGGTGTTCAGTTAATGAACATTACACCTGCACTTTCACTAATCCACATTTTTTTCCAGAAATTATGCACCCCAGAGAATAAATGTGCTAAATTGTGTGAACATTAATAAGATGGATTGAAAAACAAATGACAGAACTGCCAGTTAACTGATGTTTTCATTGTGTAAGATAAAAAGTTATTACACACACACACACACACACACACACACACACACACACACACACACATATATTAGTTTATATATGTTTATACAATATAGTTATACATCTTACACAATAAAGACCCTGAAAAGTGAATGCATTTGTAATGTGCACAGTGTTTTTATGTAGATATGAATGCTCTGAGACAAATGTTCCTTTTGAGTCAAAACTTATTCTCTCATTAATTCTCAGAATTTAATATTTTGACCCAAGACTGGGAACTACAACCAACCGGCATTTTTTACTTAATTTTTTATTTATTAACATTAAATATACCTGTACCTGTATATTCTGCACATTTGACACTGGACTCACTTTTGTGCGAGTGTTTTTGTTGTTGTTTTATTCTTGACTGTTTAATTGATGTGTGTATTTTACTTGAGCACCTGAGTGAATGTAAAGCCAAATTTAGGTGCACTGTAATGGTATTTTTGTAATGACAATAAAGCTTATTCTATTCTGTAATTAGTGGCTCAAACTTGGTAAAGTTTCACTACTTTTATTCTGGAGGCATTTTACTTGTAGGCCAGTGGGTTTTTTTGGCTTTACTCCAATAAAAAGTTCACTTCTACCACTGTTCTGGAAAAAAGAATCTGTATAAACTGAGCTGTTACCCTGTTTGTTTTAGTACCTACATCAGTGTCTGCTTTGGCTTTAGGTTCTTACCATCCTGAGGCTCTTCTGGACTCTCCCCATCATCCTGGGTGAGGTCTGCACACTTGCCCTCGGTTCCTCCATCCTTCCCTCCTTGCTCAGTTAGTTTCCTCTCAGCCCACTGCAGCTGCAGCCTCAGACTCTGCACCTCCTGGTTCCGCCTCTTCAGCTCCTCCAGGAAGCTGTCCTCCACCAGCCTGGTCACCTCGTACATGGCAGTCTTCACCACAGCCTCCATCACGTCTGACAGCTGGGTCTGAAAGGTCACGATGAGGGTGTCCATGTCCGACATGGTGTAGACCCTCTGATAATCTCCCCTGAATAAATGTATGTTTCCGCTGTTGTGAGTCTTCCTGTGCACCAGAGGACTCAGGCTTCAGCTGGAAAAGGCTTCCTTCCACAGGTTGTTGTGGTTCAACACCATTCTCTCACTGCACCATCTATTGCGACGTAAAGCAACAGACACTAGTTGCTGTTGATTCCTCTGTAAACGTAGAACGCATTTTTATTCATCGAAGCGTTGAAAGTGCCTGTTGTTATTTGTCGATATAAAACCTCTTTATCTCTGCTGTCACTACGGAAGCTAAACACATTAGCTTGTCATGCTACATTAGCTCATCGCACCAGCCTGTCAACACATTTCACACAAAGCCGAGAGGAAAACATAGCTGCGTTTCCAAAGTCTCTCTATCTATGTCGGATTTTCCGTTTTTTTACGAGTTAAAAGAGATTTAACTGCTGTATTTCCGTGTATAAAACAATAAGACGAGCTACTTGTTCAACAACCGATTGTATTCGTTGTGTTTTTGCCTTTTATGTCATCTAATACGCAGTACGGTGGCCTGCAAGGCCAATCCATTGATAACAAACGCGTTTTAATAAAGACAAAACTATACATCAATACTTCGTCAAGATTAACATTCAAAACAAAAGTTATGTCTGCTCCAAAAATAAATGCCAATACATGATGTTATGCGACCCCACAAATATATATTAAAGATTTAAAATGAACCCACAAAGACCCAGTGCGACTATTTTTTCTCTATTTACCCTTTAAGTGATTTATCATCATTTACTCAAATATTATCCTCTGTATTTTGCTTTTTTAAGTGAAAATCACGTATTTTCCTATATATAACTTACTGATCATCATGTAGATGTACATAAAAGCTCAGATTAAAGTTGAGGGTTATTATATCAGAAACAGAGAAAACTGAAGGAAAAACTGACTTTTTCAGATAATCTATGATTAACTGAACATAAACCCAGTGTGTCCATCCACTGTCATTAATCCAACTCCATGATTTTCTGGTGAATCAATGTTGTAGAAGATGACAGTGTTTCCACATTCAACAACATGAAAAACTGTATTTTAAATCCATTATGTACATTTATTGATAGAATTAGTGGATCAACAGGTATTAAATGGTTTAGATCAGGTGATGGTTTTGGTCAGTAGTAGATGTTTGTGTCTTAATGGGTTAATTTAAAAAAAAATAAAAGAGTAAGGAAATACTTCAAAAAATACTTTTAAAAAGTATATGATCAAATGCAATCCATGAAGATTTGGAATATATCACAATTTACACATTTGTTTATACTGAACTAATCTGTAACAAAATTAGAATTATATATTAGTCATGTTTTAATAATATGGGGGCTCATGATCAGGGATTTAGTATAGTGATGGGAAACTCAGATCATTTTAAGGATCCAGATCGTATTGATTCACTCACTGATTGGATACAAATAGTATGAGTTATTTATGCCAGAATCACCCAATCACACCCAAAAGGACAAATTGGAATCATGGGACTTGCAGTGTAGTGGAGCCTGAGTACCAAATCTCTGTGTTCGACTGGCTCCTTTGTCTGTGAGTGGATCTCTGTGTGAGAACTAAATCTTCTTGGCAAGTGATTCCTCTGACTGAGTAAGAGATTTGAGTATGGATTCACTGGACCGTCTTTAGCTCACACTGTTGGACTCACAGATAGATTTGGGTCATTCAGTCCTTTTTCTTCCCTACAAATTAATTAGTAACTGTGAGATGAGATGAGATAAGATATACTTTATTGATCCCCCAAGGAGAAATTCAAATGTACAGCAGCACAAGACAATATGCATCAAATACAACAGAAAAATGAAAAAGATTAAAACAAAAGATTTGATTAAAGTGACAAAAAATAGCAATAATGATAAGTAAAGTAAAAAAAAGTGTGCAGTAGATGACTTTTATAAGTGTGCAAGTGACGTTTACAGATGCAAAAGTTTGTTCAGAGCAGGATGTAATTCAAGTCCAGCTGCTGTTGTACAGTCAGAGGGAGCATCTGAGACGTTCAGTCCAGCCCCTGGGTGGAATAATCCACTGGCTGAACGAGCTGCCCATCAGCCACACCTCACCTTTCAGAGGGTGAGAAGGATTGTCCAGGATTGCACAAATTTTGTCCATCACCCTCCTCTCAGCCACCATATCCAGGCTGTCCAGGTCCAGTCCCACCACAGAACGGGCTTTCCTCACCAGCTGTCGAACCTGTTGCCCTCACGAGTCCTAACACCACACTACTGCAGAGAATAGTGCACTGGCCTCCGTGGACTAGTAGAAGGTTTTGAGGTGCCCACTGCAGACACCAAATGACCTCAGTCTCCTCAGGAAGAACCTCCTGCTCTGAGCATCTGTGTTGTCTGACCAGTCCAGTTCATTCTTTATGTGGACGCCAAAGTACTTCTCACCCTGGATGGTGACTGGGACAGGTTGACTCCAGTTGCTCCTAAAGTCCACCACCACCTCCTTAGTCTTGCTGAAATTTGTGGTGGTTCTGACTGCTCCACGCAACAAAGCTCTCCACCAATACTCCTACTTGTCATCGTTGCTGAGGCATCCTACTATAGAACAGTCATCTGAAAACTTTTGGAGATGGCAGGATCTAGACTAGAACTGGAAATCAGAGGTATAGAGGGTAAAGAAGAATGGAGCCAGTACAGTTTCTTGGGGCATCCCGGTGCTGCTTGACACTACCTCATTCACTTTGACATACTGTGGCCAGACTGTGAGGTAGTCTGAAATCCAAGCAGTGATGTCTGGGTGAAGGTGCATACCCAGCAGCATGTCTGTCAGGATACTGAGTTGGATGGTGTTGAAAGCACCGGAAAAGTCAAAGAATATGACTCAAGATGTGACAGAGCCTTGAGTGAGGAAGATGATGGCATCCTTCACTTTGATTTGCTGCTGGTACGTGAACTGTAGGGGGTCCAGGAAAGGACAGAGCAGTGGCCTCGAGTGCTGAAGGACGAGTCTCTCAAATGTCTTCTTGACATGTGATGTAACTGCCACCGGCCTGTCGTCATCGAGAGTGCTGGGAAGTCCTTTCTTTGGTACTGAGACAATGCAGGAGGTCTTCCATAGATCAGGTATCTTCCTCAACTTCAAGTAGAGGTTAAGGAGGCGTTGAAAGACTTGTAAGCTGTCCAGCGCACACACCCTGAGGACCTTTGGGCTGATGTTGTACAGCCCGCTGGCTTTGTTCCTCCTCAGTCTGGAGAGTGGATGGATGTGGATGAGTCCATGGGTGGTGGATTGGAGGAGGGAAGAATCTGTAGTTGAGTCAGTGTCTGAAGGGTGGGGGCTGTGGAGTGACGGGGGGCAGCCGGTGAGCTGGGGGAGGGTCGGTCATTGCTGATGAGGGGATCAAAGCCAACAGCAGAGGTGTGGATGGTGGATGGAGACACAGGTCCACAGACAGAGCTCACCTCAGCATCAAACCTACTGAAGAATAGGTTTAGCTCTGGAGAAAAATCCGGGCTGCCTTTGACTCCAGGAATGGCTTTTCCACAGCCGGATATCCTCTTCATCTCATTCCACACCTCTCGTGTTGTCCTGGCCCATCTTAGACTCGATCTATCTTGTAGCTGTTTTTGGCTTCCCTCTGTTTCCTCTTCAGCTCCTTTTGAACAGCCCTGAGTTCTTCATTATCTTTGGTCATGAACGCCCTCTTCGTCCTATTAGGAAGGTTTTTGTTCTTTTTAATGTTGTCTGTTGATCCATCGATTGTTATTTGAAAAACAGCAGACCTTGTTTGGGACAATGCTGTTCTCACAGAAATGTATCTAGTCTATTACGCAATAAGGCCTTCAATATCATCCCCAAAGTCTTCTGTGAAGACTTCCCAGGGACTTTACGGGACTTTTGACAGCCCATATAAGACTATGCGTTGGTTGTAAAAGTTGTAAGAGGTTTGTGGCGGATGCTGTTTGGAATTTAAATGTGGTAGGACTCAAATGAATCAGTAAATGGATACACAGATCCAAGATTCATGAGTTACTTTAGGGATTTGAGTAAAAGATCAGAGTAAGGATTCACTTGAACATCTCCAGTTTAGTACAACCATCAGTGGTTGAGGAAGTAATGATGGAGCTGTTAAATACTGTTTTAAATACTGTAACAATAAAAATCCTTAATGTTGTAACCAACAGTATGTCTTACTGGATTACACATATTAATGTCTTTTTCTTTGGTGTTATACCTGGAAATGTTAATTATCACATATGGAGAGATAATTATAATAAAACTACATGATTTATTATGTTTTATTCCTGTAAATTTGTAGTGACTAACTCAAGTTATTTTGCTACTAAAAATAGTGAAGAAAGAAGTGCAATATTAGCTTCCATTTCCACTTCCGTTACATTAACTGGCAATCCTAAACTTACTTATGTGTCCTTCACTGCAATGCCTTTTTAAACCCACAAAACTGGAAATTAGAAACCTAAGTATCACATTAGAGGGGAAATACATTCTGACAAAGGACAAAGTGAATTCCAAGAAAGAATCCTGCCCCATTTTTTGTGACTAAGGATTTTTGCCAGTAGATTGAGATGAATGACACATACAGCCCATAACAGGCATGACAGTGGCTAACTGCAACAAATGAGAACAAGATGCAAGCATATCATTAGTTTTATTTTGAAACTGTAATATAAACAAAACCCAAATGCAGCTCAGCTTTTCAACAGAATTCAAAGTGGATCCTTCAGTAAGTATATCTGATGGAAAATAATAATAGTTAAAAGAAAAACTCATTGATACAGCTCAGACCTCTCAAATACTAAAAACACTATTGTTTCTCTGCAGTCCACACCAAGAACTCGAATGATAGCATTAAGAGCTTTTATTAATGAACACTTCAATAACTTGGAACAGACTTAAATATTTATGTCTGGATGTATGGATGTCTGCATGGTGTCAAAGTTAGACAGGCTTTGATAAATACTAGAGTTTCAAACCACATATGATCCAGTTGAGGTTGAGGGACAAAACTAGTGTTAGGTTTTTATCAAAATAACAAGTAGTATAAGACAATAGGTATTCTATAGCTAACCTGTAATGGTTGAAATCATGATGATGCTGATGATAACAGATAGATATACTTTATGGATCCCAAACTGGGAAATTGTAGGTGATTGTTAACCCCTCAAACGTAAAACTCCCTCAAACGTTATACAAAATTTGCACTTTTTAATGTAATAACTTTCCCAAAATTGTAGTAACAGTCACCAACCACAAATGGAATACCTCATTGTCCCAGTGTGCTCCTAGCCTTCCTCCATTGTTATCATATCATATCATACCCATACCCAACGCTACTTTTGTGGTAGTTCCCAAATTACGTTTTCTCTATATTTAACCTTTCTTATCTGATTTATCACCATTTATTGTAATAATATCCTCTGTAGTTTGTGTTTTTTCAGTGAAAATCAGGTATTATCCTATATTTCAGTCACTGATCATGTAGATGTTCATTAAAGCTCACAGTAAAGTTGAGGGTTATTATATTAAAGACAGTGAAAACTGAAGAAAAACTGACTTTTTGAATAGAATATATTATTAACTGAACATAAACCAAATGTCTCCATCCACTGTCATTGATCCAACTCCATGACTTTTACTGGTGAAATAATTTTATTGTGTAGTATTATATTACTATTGTTAATGTTGTATTTGACTGTTAAGCGTACTTAACAAGGATCATATTGTTTCTGTGCTTATAACTGTATACCGTCATGTGTGTTGATTATGAGAGGATTCCAGGAAGAGTAGCTGATGTTCTGCATAACCTAATAATAAATAAAAATAAATGTTGGAGAAGATGACAGTGTTTCCATGTTCATTACGGAGCATCTGAACATCCTAAAGGGTCCATATCTGATGACCATGAAAAGATGACAAACTGTATTTTAAACCAGTTATTCACATGCAGTGGAGGCTGCTGGTCTTTCAAAGAGGGGAAGCTCACTGTCGACTTACATCATAAAATTTGTTAATTTATTTAGATGTAAATTTTGCCTCCGTTCCTTTTCAATAGAATGCTGCGTGACCCTATCGTACCAAGTAGGCGTCTTTTCCAGGGACTTGAACAACAAAATATTGAAATTATGTTAAACTGAAATAAGGAAATACAATGAGTGTGTTTCATTTACAGTGTAAGAAATGAACAAGGAATTTCACCGAGCAAACACAAACAAATGGGTTCAGTTTATCTGCCCACTTCTCTTGCAAAATCTGCAGTGGGACTAAACTGAGCTGTCAAGTGGTGGTGTATACCTGAAAATACCTGTCAATCAAAATGGGATTCAGCCTTTCAACTGATTCTCCAATCACCACACAGAAGCTCAGTGTCCAGGTCAGCTGAAGCAGTGGTGTGTGGTGGTGTGGAGTGGAATGTTACTGCCACATTTGATCATTCTAAAAAGGCAAGTATCCAAAGGACAAGAATAAATGAGAAGAAAAAGAAAGAAGAATGAATATTCATGCATGCATTACTTAAATGTATGCAATGTACTAATTTATTACTTTTGTGGGAAGTTATTACAATTTTGGGAAACAAACATAATAAATCCCTAAAAAGTAATAATTATTACTTTTGTGGGGAATGAGATGTTACGTCTGTGGTAGGCAACTGTTATTATGTTTGTGGGAAAGTTATTACATTTGTGGGAGTATTCTGTTAAAAGCTGCACATTTTTAATACGTTTGCGGTTTATTACGTTTGTGGGCTTAACGGGTGATGATGAACCATAAAACAACAGTGGGTGGAAATGAGCTCAAATCTGTATTTCTTTTCAAAGAATTTGCTGAATATTCTGTAGAAATGTGTGATACATGTGGAAAGAAACCAGTCTACTGTCACCGATTCCACTTGATTCATTTGCTCAGTTCTGAAATTTGGTTCCAATTGTTTTGTTTTTTTTATTCTTAATATCCTTACTCAATGGGAATAAATAAACACATAAATAAAAGCCAAATGAAGTGACTGCAGTTCTAATATGATGAGCCTAACAGTTACATACAATTATGAGATGTATATTGATTGGGTGTCAGTGTTTGAATCATTCATATCACTCGACCTGATTTCTTAGATATCATAGTTTTGTTTGGACTCTTTCATCCAGTTGACTTTATACTTACCATTAATTATCATTGTAGTTCTTAGTGTGTATACCCTTTTACAATTATCACTGAATTTAAAAAGAAAATACTTCATCAAAAACATTAACACTTGAAATCAACAAAACAGCATTGTTATTGATAATTACTGATTTTTGGCTGCAATCTGGGTTAAAGTAACAATGTATGTCTCAAAACATACATTTACATCCTTATTACCCACATGAAGAGAACATTTCCTGGCTCTGTTTTTCCATTCCAACTAATTTCATAGATCTGACATGTGTTTGCGCTGATGTGATTTCAGATGATCTAGGCGTTTGAATCTGAGGCCACAGACAGCACAGCAGTATGGTCTTTCTCCTGTGTGTGTACGCTGGTGGACTTTCAATATGTCAGCCCGCGTGAAGCTCTTGTCGCACATGCTGCACTGGTGCGGTTTTTCTTGTGTGTGAATTCTCCGGTGCAGCTTCAGATTCCACAGTCGACTGAACTTGTTGCCGCATACGGTGCAACTGTAAGGTTTGTCACCTGTTTGGCCGCATTTATGCGTCTTGAGCTCAGAAAAGGAGGGGAAACCTTTACCACACTGGCTGCAAAGTTGGAGCCCCTGCCCAGTGTGCATCCTCTGATGGACTTTAAGGCTACAGGCTTGAGCAAAGGTCTTTCCACACTGGTTACACGAATGCAGGTGTCCTTGTCCAGAGCCTTTGTGTATTTGTTTGTGTGTCTTGAGGGAGGCAGAATCAGGGAAGGAGGCAGAACACAGGTTACAGGTGTGTCTCCTCCCCCCTCTCCCCATGGACTGAAGCTGCAATCTGTCCCCCAGATGTGTAGTATCAGAGACCGCATTAGAGGGTTCGTACATATCCTGTGTTCCGACTAAAGACGGACCTTCAGTACGAATGCCCTGACCCCGGAGGCTCATTCTGTGGCCTGAATCAACGGGAACATGTTCAGGGTACAAGACACTTGAATCCTGTAGATATCCCTCCTCATTGATCAATAAACAGCCAAACTCTCCATTGACATCTATGTTAGTCCTTGAGGGTGAATTTGCAGATAACTCTGTCACACTCCTCTTATTCCGGTGGGGGCCTGTTTGGTACTCTTGGTGCTCAGTTCCCTCAGGTGCCTTCACATCCTCGTCGTAGTGACTCATGTAAATCAGATTTTCACCCAGATGGGGCGGCGACCCTTGTATCTCGTCCAAGCCACCCATGTCTATCATACCAGCACCGTCGTAGCCGGTCTTGTCAAAATCATCTAAGTCTTCCATGCCACACCTGTTCTGAAAGAGCGGTTCAGTTACATCACCTGGGTTACCATCTTGGCCTGGTTGTGGCCTCTGGTCAAAGCCAGTTTCCCAGTTCATCTGGCACTTTGGGATCTTCTGGTCACTCAACCGTTTACTGGACCCTGGAACACCTGATGAGTCTATTTTTGATCGTGAGAGGAAAAAAGATTGTCAATCACAGCAGTATGCTAACGAGTATTAGAACATTTTCTGTGTGGATCTACTGTATCTGCATACTGGTGACAAAAAAGAACTAAAACACATGCTCGACAGAACAGCTGGTGGCTGGCCCTTGGCACTGACTCTACCACTCTCTGAAATCTAATGGAGGAACGAACATCTTAACATTATTCCTCCAAAAGATATTCCATCTTTAGTGGCACTGCATTTGATGCTGACTGTCGTATCATCTTTGAACATCTCTTACTAGTTTCCTTTTGTTTGGAAATCATGCCATATCTGCATATTCAATTTTACTAATACTGTGCAAAAGTCTTCGGTCAACTTTAGATGTTTTGGTTTAGTAAACTTATAATGGCCACATGTATGCATTTCTCAGTCTCTGTATTAAGGTGCAATCTTGATACCGTATGTGAAATATGTACAGCAAAAAAACAAGTGATGCCAGGCACAACGAACACTGTACGCACTTCGCACGTATTTTGCTTATTATAAGTAAACGTGAAGATTTTTTTTTTTAATCATAAAAAATGTGAACTTTGACCAACTTTTCCTCAAATGTAATGGGATCTGTTTTGGGTCACTGGCAATCTATAAACCCAATTTGGTATGAATCGAACCAGTAGTTTTGCTGCTAAAGTTTTAACAAACAAAGCAACAAACAAAACAAACACAATACCCCTTGCCTCCCCTTTGGGTGCAAATTTCAAAAATGAAATAAAATGCTTTTATAAACCAAAGTGGTCATATTTTGTGTGACCTCCCTTTGCACTTAATATGTCTTTAACCCTTTTGTTCAGACAATATGAGATTTACTGCATTAATTTTATGATATTTTATGCCAAGTTTCATTTAACACATGTCAGATGTTTCTAATGGTGCTGCTTCTGTCATGAGGACAAAGGCCACACTAAATAATGACGATAACCTTTACAACACATTTAGTTCAATTTTTTTGTGTGTTCTTTAAAGATGTGCACAGTATCTTCTGTATTTTCTTGTTGTGTGTTAAGGGAACAGAAAGAGAAATAAATATGTATGCTCATATCAACCCTACAAAAACAATAAAGTTTAAGTCAACCTAAGACATTTGCACAGTACAGTAAATAGCCCATCACAGATATATTCAACCTAGGTACAAAATCAAACAACAAACCATGCACTGCAGCAAAGAACTATTTTTCTGGTATCATTAAATTTTAGGATTATAACAACACAAACAGCAAGTACATGAAGGCATTTACCA
This sequence comes from Ostorhinchus cyanosoma, assembly GCA_029814465.1. Classification (NCBI taxonomy): domain Eukaryota; kingdom Metazoa; phylum Chordata; class Actinopteri; order Kurtiformes; family Apogonidae; genus Ostorhinchus; species Ostorhinchus cyanosoma. The sequence continues at coordinate 35,388,901 of JAPTYQ010000001.1, forward strand.
TACAATACATAAAACTAAGACCTTAAGAAAAAAATTCAAATAAAAAATAAAATAAATTACGTATCTTTTATGTGATAAATTACTGGACTACAGGGGCTGGGTTGTCTTTCCATGTTCAGTGTATTGAATAGGCAGTAGATCCACAGGTACATTTAACACATTTGACCAATGCCATTTTGCTGCTAATTCAATAAATCACCTCCTGGGCTCTTCTTTCTCTTTTCTCCTAAACCCATCCATCCTGGAATAGACCACTCCTGTCAGCTTTTTTCCTTTAATCTGTCACCCATTTGTATCCAACTGAAAACTACATACCATCCAAACTGACTTCCCATGTCTCACTGGTTTCGGCTGAGATCTGAAGGGCTTCTTCCTTGAGAAGTCTATCCAGCTTTTCACCATGTATACCTGGAGACTGGCAGACAGGCAAAAAGAACACACAAACATCAGAGGTGTGCTTCCGCCGCATCAGCAGGTTATGAGGCAGGTACATCAACAGTAAGAGAAAAACTAATTACAGGAAAAAAAACATTGGATCACAGATTAAAATGGTCACAAACTTTGCTTGCCGTATTTCTTCTTATTTGAGGTCTATAACAATTGAAGCTCAAAGAATAAAATAAACTGTTCTCTACCTGGGGCTCCTTTGATGGTGCATCTTTCACTTTATGACCCAGAGTTTCTCCATCAGTGTCCTGGATATCATTTACTTCCTCTTGCATCTCATTTTCGTGCTTTAGATGTTTCTCTGTCGACAAAATTAAATCATTATCTTAAATTGTCTTTTTGCAATGGTTCCACTTTGTTTTCAAATTTTCAAAATCAGATTTGAAGAGAGGAGTTAAGCGATGTACAAACTGGAAAATGCAAAGGTGGTATAGTATGTTGGGAAAGTAGCCTAATATTAATTAAAGGAGGGAATTGTTGAAGTTAAAAGGCCTGTATTGTCCTATTTATTAAAGTGTAACATATTGTTGGGGGGAAAAAATCAAACTGTGATTATGTTGACAGAAATCAAAATATCCATGTGTGAGTGATAATGGTCATTTTTATTTAGTGACAATGGTCATTTTGGCATTTTGTGATATCTGAAAAATATGGTTTCTAGTAGATAATAACTCAATAATAAAAACTACTCCCACCTTTTACTGTTAATTTAATGTTACTTCCACTTTTATGGATTAATTACCTTGAGTTTGATTCATATTTATTCATTTGAATATTTGTTACTTTTCTTTCAGTTCATGTTCAATTATTCAGCTCCTGACAAAGCCAAAGATACACAGCTTGGCCAAAAAAGCCCCAACTTGGATTTAATTCAAAAAGTAGTTCAGACCCTTGCACTGGATATTTACCCCAACCCCCAAAGGGGAGATGACGGTATTGTTTTTGGTTCCTTTTTTTTGTCTGTTTGTCAGCAGCTTTACGCAAAAACTACTGGACCATGAAATTTTCAGGAAAGGTGCAAGGTGGTCCAGAATAGATCCACTTAAATTTTGGTGAATGTAGGTCAAA
>JAPTYQ010000001.1:35398162-35413221 GCA_029814465.1 Ostorhinchus cyanosoma
ATATAAACTAAAAGGAAAGGAACATTTCTGGAAATATCTAGTGTCATGCCACTACAGTGGCAAATTGAAGACAACCATATTTGGAGTATTTGGTTTTACCACTTCACCATCACAGAGCCTCAGTAGTTTATAGAAGAATGAATTTCGCACTCCGAACTGAACTGAACAATTTGAAGGTTTAATGGGAAAAGGACAGTGGGTTGTTTTGGGGAATGAGGAATGGATAAAAATATTTTCACAATCTGGAAATGATTTAAGGGAAAGTAAAGGCAAATATACACAATATAAGATAATACAAACATATAATGGACTCCTGTATGACTGAATAGATTAGGTCTGATGAATAACTCATTGTATTGGAAATGTCAAAATGATAATGGTACTTTGATACACTGTGGGAATGTCCAATCATCAAACATCTCTGGATGGTTGCTGTACTTTATGTGACTGGTTGGACAGAATCGTGGCTGTGTTTATGGGTGAAAAAGGATAGATTGCTAACGTATCAAACAGATAATTTTCTGTTATCATGGTTGGGGTCTCAGTGGAAGTTAAGATTATTCTTAAACACTGGAAACCCCTAAAGCCCCACAGTTTAAAGAATGAATAAACATGATGGTAAAGACTGCTTCATATGAATGTATGCTTCAGAAGTTTAACAACAGGGATGAGACCACAGCACCAGTTTGGGAGCCATTCTGATCTTACATAACTATGACTGCCAGTCAGCAGGATGACAACTGAACTACTTCCCTCTAGTGTTTGTTTGTTTATTTATTTATTTATTTATTTATTTATTTAATGTATTTATTTTTCCTTTTTAAGAACTTGCCTTGTAGCATTTTTGACACTTTTCTTTCATGTATAAAATTTCCTGTTTGTTAACATTAAGCAACATTGTATGATTGTCATGTATCAAGTGAAAACTCCAATAAAAAATTGAATTACATATATATTTAAAAAATGATGGTGTTTCCTCATTCAGTGTGGAGCCTCTGAACATCCAAATGGGTCATATCTGATTATATGAAAAGATGATAAGCTGCATTTTACACAATTTCTTTACATGCATTGATAGGATTATTGGATGAACAGGTATTAAATATTTTAGATTACTAAACGATTTTGATCATTGGTGGATGTTTGGGTCTTTATGGATTAATAGGACAAAGTTTGTAGTCTGCAGCTGGATACTATTGTCAGTACTCGCACAGATGGAATTGAAATGGCACTTCCTGTTCTGCAGGGGGCAGCACGTGGTCTGTAGTGTGCAGTCCACCGGAAATGACTGGATCAAGAAGAAGCCGCCGCCACCCCACCCCCACTTCGTGCGTCACAACCACACAACGGCGGCTGGGCTTCCCGTCGGAAGAAGCCATGTTGACTGTGCTCCAGAAGCTACGTTTTAATTAATCACACAGTAAATATACTGTGGAACATTAGTGGATATCGAAATAAGGGCGAAAAGTAAATATACCACGATGGCAGCGGACGATTTCCAGTCCAAGTACGCGTCCCTTATGGAGAGTATGATCAAGAGTGCAGTGGCAGAGACCACCAAACTTTTCGAAACTATGGTCGACGAACTGAAGGCAGAAATATCCACAATCAAACAGGAGAACGAGCACTTAAAAATAAGATGCCGCCAGATTGAAGATGACCAAAGCCAACCGAATGTTGGCACCGGAGACACGGATCGTCCTCCGCGGACACTCGGCTCATCTGAGAAACGTGACACTGCGATTCAGTGTGGTGAGTTCTGGAAGCAGTCCGCCCCAAAACAACAAATAACAGATAAAACTACATAGAATATTTTCCGATTACGATTTGTTAAGTACGTGGACCCGTCCCTTTGACTGTACTCGTGTTCTGTGGGACATGCCGTGCCGTGCCGACATCATAAGTGTGGGACCCAAAAGAGGAGGGAAACCATACGTTGCTAACTCTGCTCTTGGTGGAGGTTAGCTGTGTTCTGTTCATGCAAACGACCGCCTTGAATTAACATTCGTTTTATAAACACAATCCAACATTTCCTGAAAATTACGTGTTTTCGCTGTTGCTATTTTTAATATTTCTTAATTAGTTGTGTTTTTTGGTGACCGGAAGTAATGATTCATCTGCTGTTTTATAAAACCTTCACATGATGATTAACCACAAAAAGCAAATATGTGAGGTCTTTGTTTTTTCATGGAGAGTACATGTGTTTGACAGGGTTGATGGCTAACTTTGCATTAGTGCTTGTAACATTTCCCACCCATTGAAACTGTAAGGACTCTCAAAGATTCCTTTTGTATAAAATAATGAATAATAGTTCAGTGATCCAGATTTATTAATTATCAGTTGGGGGGGATTTAATCATTCATTTCTTTAAATCTTTTGAGCCATTTTCTTTCAAAGTCAGTAGTTTGACTTAAGAAGCATAATATTAGCTGTAGGTGTCTTAGGCAGTAAACAGTCAAAGGGACACCACAACATTGTCATTTCCGAGTATATAGATGTTATACCAGGAATTCTGCCTGTCCAGCCAAGATTATTGTCCAACCTATTTATCAAACTGTATTCACCCAAATCTTTTCAAATTTCACACTCATGTTCTTTACCGTTTAGAGACGTGCAGTGCACAGTTTAATGGTTGAATTCCAATTTTTTGATTTTTACAAATTATGGATTTTTTTTCCCCTATTTTCTATTCTCCTGATTCTTTTAAAATTTCACACAAATGTTTTTTTCATGTCCCTTTCTTCCACTTTTGGCATTTTTAAACAAATTTGTAGAAATTTTTTTTTAAAGATTGAAAGTTAAGGCTCAAAATGAATCCCTCTGTAGTCAGGGTATCGGTGAGCAGGAGGGGCAAAGTGTTGTGCAACTTAACAGGGTCATTAGTAATCTTTGCTTACTTTTTCATTTGTTTGCTTATTTTTGTAGCCACCAGGATCAGATTTTGGTCAGATATTAAAAGATTTTATAATTCTGAAGATCAAACTTAGCAGTAATTCCTTTGAGTTTTTTCTGCCAGATATGTCCTCCAAGTTGATGTTAAATGTCCCATAATAATGATCTCTTTCTTTAGGTTGTATTCTTTTAGTAATTTCTTGAATCTATCATAGAAGATATAATGAGATGTTCTTTAACAAAATACAAATAATATTTTTAAAAGCATGAAATAATTGATGCTAATATTTGTTTTATACTCGCATCTGAAAACCAAATACTACTTCTTCAACCTTTTTTTTTTCTAAAAAAAAACCCCCATCAAATCACAGTACAGTACCTCTGTTATACCACTAGTTGTTGAAGATGCAATAACCACAAGTTCGTTTTATTTGCATGTTTTTACAGACTTCGTTCCTCTGCAAGATAGTATAGTAGATAACTGCCTAGAGCAGCCGGAGCATCAACAGGAGAAGATTTACTCCAGTCGGCAAAAGGAGCACCATGGTGAAACCCGTGAGGAGGAAAACTGTCAGGTAGCACTTATAGTTGTCAAAGAGGCAAGTATGTACGTTTGTGACAGAAATTGATAGTAGTATTCATTAGCGATGTCCATCATCCAATCTAAAGATCTGTATTGGCTGCCGATCTGGCATTTTATAGAAGATTGGATCAGATTTAGTCATGTGGTCAGGCTGATCCAGTTTTCACACAAGTTTTCAGCATCGTTCTGCTTCATGGCTGTTGTAAATAAAAAGGAAACATCATGCAACATGTTTTCTGTGGAGAAATACTTTTCTCTGGAAAGCAACAAAAGTCATTTACAAAAGTATCACACGGCTGAGTATGAGAACTACGAGAAAGATCTCATGAAATGGTGTCATATGTCACGTCAGTTCTGAAGGCATTTTGCGTGTTATACACATACATTGTCTACCTTTCGCATGTTATTCAATGCCATTTGATCGCATGTCAATTTACGCCAAGATCTCCGGTTCACATAACTGCAATCCCAAACCCTCAGTGCGCTGTATTTGACGCATTGATTAGTGGTGTGTATATTTACATGAGTCATGATATCACGTTGGAACTACAAGACTGCAACAAAGCTGAATGTAGAATGAATGCTGAATGTGAAAACTGAATATAGAGCCAATAGAACAAAAGTTTTAGTTCTTACCTGGTTTTTTAATATGTAAAATGTAAGTTACCCGATCGCCTGATTATTTATTATTTAATATTTTATGTCTTATTTTAAAAGTCATTTGGGTTTTTTTTTTGGCGTTTTTTTTTTTATAAGATGTATGATATACCAACTGGATTGGATTGGCTTTGGTTCTTTATATGACCTGACTTAGTGTAGCTTAGCGTAGGTTTTTTAAACATCCCCCCCTGAATGGGGGCTATACACCCATTACCCCAACCCGAACCAAATTTATCATTAAAAGGTATAGGTATGGGCAAAACTAATCATAAAAAAAGCAAAAAAAAATCTAAATCGCGACATAGTGTTCACGACTTGTAAAAATTGTATGTCACCCCTCTTTAGGAATCTTATGGTGATTCTTGTTCTTTCATGGAGAAGGAGGATGCTGATCTCACTGTGGTCTGCAGGCAAGTCCAAGGTAATAATGCAGAGTTTAAGTATCATACATCATAAAGACAACTTTAATTCTGTCATAACAGAAACAACACAAAATGATGGCTCATGGTTTTTTTTTTAAAAAATACTTCCATTGAGCAGTGTTGAATAATAAAATTTTACTATTGTGCTTAGGTTCACCACTACCATCTGCTGGTGAAACTGAAGGACCTCTCATAAAGGAAGTCATGTCACTGTGTGACAAAGTCCCTTTGGCGCTCAAGCCATGTTATTTGGAAAACAATGAAGTATTACAAATGAATACCCGGTCCTGTGAACCAGAGCATTTGCTACTCATCCAACAACCTGTGACACAAGATGCAAACTCAGAAACCCTTCAGAATTCATCAGAAAGGGCAATAGAAGGAGGTCTCACCATATCAACAGAAAAACATTTGGGGGATTATCAGGAGAAGTTAGTAGTTGAACCCCCACAAAAAGAGCCACTGGTATCAGTCTGCCTGGAAAGTCAAAGAGAAGCTGATGTGTCAGTTAATAATTGCGCCAATGTTACTTTGCGACAATATGCAGATGTACACCAAGAGGAGGAACAGTTGGAAGTATCCACAACTTTCAAAAATGTGAGTTGTGAGGAACTAGAAACTGGCATAACAGAAGGTAAATCTATTTCCCAACCTGAAAAGTCTAAAATTCAGAGAAGAGGCAGGCTACCCAGGAAAGCAAAACAAAGAAAATCTCAGCAGCAGCCACTTAAAGATATTCAGTGTCCATCTATTGGTGATCACATGTACCTGAGTGCGGTGAATATTCCTGCTTCTAATTCAGAGAACTCTTGTGCAGTTGACACAGCAAATACTGGACCAAATCCAGCACCTCTTGTCCAGCCCAAGGATACTATATCCATCATCAGTCCATCTCGCCGCAAAAGAACACAGACTCAATTGAAAGGTGTCAAAACTACTAATGTTGGTACTCTGCCAGTTTGTTCTGGAAAGGAACACCTCTGTGAAGCCAGACATTTGGTAGAAATGGAAGGTAGGACTGTCCCAGCCAAAGAAAGTTTACCTGCAAGTAAAAAACAACACATTCCAACACCCAAGTCATCTCAAGCACTATCACTTCGGCCAAGAGGACGATGTACCTCTGTAACACTTGAGGATGCAATGCTGTTAGTCGAAGCTATGTATCAGTCACGTCGGGAAAATGCAGGTTCTTCCTCATCAACAACGATGACCCAGTCTCAAGCGCAGGGTGTTCCTTGTGTGCCTGCCCTGCAAACAGTTGATGAGGTCCCTGCCCTCAAAGAGACACAACTTCCTCCACAAGTGGAACTGGAATGTACTCTGGTAGAACAGTCACAACCATCAGTAGAGACCATCAGTGCCACTTGTTTAACTTCACATGCTACACAAACCAGTGAAAGCAAGGCTCCCATCAAGGTTGAGAGTCTCCAGCATGATGTCACTGCTTCCAGGGTTAATTTATCTACGGAGCCACTGACAACTTTGGTATCTCAAGCAAGAGCGCAGACAAGTCGACAAATGTTTCCCCCTCATGTAATAACAATGTCAGCAACAAGTACAACGGAAAACAACCCAATCCCTCACAATATATTTCTATCCTCATTAAAGCCACATGCGTTATCTTCAGCACAGCTTTCTGCTGTTGTGTCAGCAGTTGTATCTGCACAGAAGACTAGTTCACCTTCATCATCTACAACTGCTGCCGTACCATATGGAACACCTCCCCTCTCTTCTGTTCCTCAGAAAACAATCTTTATCACAGCTACGAAACCACCACCTCTTGTTTTGGCACAGACAGCTGTCACCTCAACAGTCAATCAGTCAATGATTCGACCGCCACAGAAAATAATTATAATACCAAGGCAAATATCACCTGTGGTACCACAGAAGCAGCAGACACTTTTCTTTAGTGCAAAGCCACCTGAACCAGCTCCTACTCTTTTGGCGTCATCACCACTTTTAGTTTCGTCATCACCACTTTTAGTTTCATCATCACCCCTTTTAGTTTCATCATCACAACAGTCAAGTATTTCTGTGAATACAGTCAATGCCTCAGAAGGACATGTTATAGTTCCACCACCACAGATACATTCGTCTCATCAGTTAAGCAGTGTAGATGCAGGCACAGTTTCAAATAAAGTCTGTGCAATGTCTCAAAACAGAGATAATGTTTCTGACAACTTGGATTCACTGAAAACATTGGAATCGATTTCTGAAACGGCTGATGCATCCAGAGAACCCTCTGCCTCTCCAAAAACATTTGTTCCACCAGAGTCTGAAGAAGCATTGTCAGTGGTAGACATTCCACTCCCTAACGAACAGAAAAACTCTGCTGTGGTAAGATTAAATAGACTGCCACATACAATATCAACTGAAGCTATCAACCTAGCTTCAAGACTCTTGTCAGATGAATCATCTAAAACAGTTATCTCTACACAAGCACCAAGCAGTTCAGAAGAGACCCTATTACCACAGGTCAAATCAAGAAATAGTAGAGAACAAACCAGCTCTCCTTCAGACATGCCAGAATCCTCCTCAGAAATCTGTCCAAACTTGGATGTCTCACAGATTTCAGAAGATGCAAGTGATTCTCTAAAGCCCACAAATTCAGCCTCTACACTGTCCACAGTGTCAGAACCAGCAGCGATCGGTGTAAGTGAGCTCTCAACTACATCATCAAATGACAGTATAAATAGTGATGGTCCACAAGATTGTGAGTTACAGAATGACTCTGTTGAACAACAGAACCAGTCAGCAGGCCTCACAAAGCTATCCCCCCTCACATCCAAGGACGCATCAGATCCTCATTTAAAGATGACAAAATCCCAGTTCCTGGCACAGTTGGAGATTTCACCTATAGTTCAAACTCCGAAAGAGGTAATTTCAGAGGTTTTTGTTGTTGTTTAAGTGAATAATTGGCACCAAAATGTCTTATAAACTATTGGTATAGGCAGAGCTTTGGACTGATAGTAGATATTGACTGTCGTCATACTCAAATTATGGATTTTGTGATAGAAAAACAACTTTATGTTGAGGTTTAATGAACAATGTTGTTCATGTTCAGTTACCCATATTTATTACTTTTATATGGATGTTCAACTGTTGTGATATAGTCAAAGATGGTAAATTTTGGATGTTGTGTAATCTTTTTTGGGTAAAGTAGCTGTCAGTAATCAACTCTAAAGTGTCAGTATTGTATCCACCTTTAAGAATGAGGCAACTTTTCCTTTGTCATATTAAATTATATGATTACATTTCTACTATGAACGTTGTAACAGTATTGATGGCTGTCACCTACACATGGTTAGTTTCTTTATTGTTTATGTGCTGATGACTGAAATATCCTTTTCTGTTTTTCTTTTTTTTTCTGTTCTTTTTTGTTATAGGTTTCCTGTAACGCCTCTGAAGATATTAGTGCTGGCACCGGGAAGAATTTACGGAAAAATTCCCTTGTAGCTCGACTCCGAAGTCACCTCAAAGCCCACTTACACTCTAAAAAAACTGAAGCAGAAACACCAGTAGGAAAAACGGAAGCAGAAACACCAGTAGAAATGGAGACTACATGTATAGCCCCCCAAAAAACAAAACTAGACAATAATGATCCAAATGCTAAAAATGAGGGTAATGAAGAAATTGATGACTCTAACTCTGTTCCTTTGACGACATCTGGACCTTGTGAAAATGAACCAATAACTGGAGGCTCTGAATTATCTGCAAATAATGCTCGTCTTACAAAGGATCTCAGAAAACCTGCTAATTTAAGTCTTGGTCTCAGACTGTGTAGTTCAACTCGAGAAACTGCTAGCCGTAAAAAGATTGACAATACTTCTAGAGGACCAAATTCTTCTTCATCTAGAATTAAGATTACTGAATCTGCTGATGTTTGTCCAAGCAAGTCAACTTTCAGTAAAAGTGGAGCCACCTATGGGTTTTCCAGCATTAGTTCCACTCCTCTCACTCGGAGGAGGTCCACTGTCTCTAATGATGTTCCTGATGCAAAACAGGTTAAGAGGAAATTAGATGCTGTCAGTCCTGGGAGGTATAGTGCATCTATTTCTAAAAAAACAAATATTAAAACTGGTTCACCAAGTACTAGGTGGCCAAGACTCAATCAAGATGTCACCAGTCCTAAAAACTCTGGGGAATCTGTTCTTTCCAAGAAACCCAGGCTAATTAAAGACGACACTGTCTGTAAAAATGTGCTGAAAGTGGTAAACACTAAGAAGTTGGCTTCAGCTGCTAAAGTTAATACAGTTACTAGAATTAGAAAGTCTAATCAGTCATTGCAGATTGGTGGTAAAAGACGCCAGTTAACAGAAAACCAGGCCGGCTGTAAGAATGTGAAAAAAGTAACAGTTAAAGGTATATGGACTCCTCCATTACTGCCAGCCAGTGAAATATCACCCACAAGTGAAGCTAAGTCAAAAAAGGATACAAAGTGCCAGAATCAAAAAATGGTATATCCCCCAACTCCTTCTCTCCACCCGATACCTGTCAGAGCTCCTCCCATCATATCACCATTGCAGCCGTTATCAGTCATCGGTGGCCGTCTGCTCAAGAACCAATGCGGGGAATGTGGCAGAGTCTTCAGCACCAGTGCAGCCCTAGAGAACCACGTTGGTCTTCACACTCGCAGTCAGCCTTTTTCTTGCAAGCTCTGTGGAAAGTCCTTTCTAGACTCTAAGGGTCTTAAACGGCATGACAGGGTGCACCGCAATGGAAGGATTCATGTCTGCCCAAAGTGTGGGAAAGGGTTTACTTATACTTTCTGCCTCACTAAACACCTCCAAATGGTTCATGGCAAGGTTAAACCTTTTAACTGCAAGGTTTGTAAAAAGGGATTCTTCACAAAACGAGACATGGAAGGCCACATACGGATTCATACGGGAGAGAAACCATTCCATTGCAACCTCTGTGAAAGAAAATTCCCGCGAAGAGCAGACCTCAATGTGCATTTGAGGTGGCACAACGGTGAGAAGAGACACTGGTGTCCATTCTGTGGGAAAGGATTTTTAGACTTTAACAACCTGAAGCGACACAAGTATATTCACACAGGGGAGAAACCACATCCCTGCTCACATTGTCCTAAGCGCTTCACACAGTCAAGTCACCTGAAAAAACATCTAAGGAATGTACATAAAATTCAATGAGAGATGGATGTCTAAGATATCCTATTTGCAGATAACAAGCATCATAAAATCATAGTAAGATGTATACATTGTTAGAATATGAGAATTATGTTTGATTTGGGGCTGTTTTGTCTTCATACACAGCCTTGTATGTGTAAAACAAAGAAAGTGTGAACTGAAATTCCTTTGCTTTATCCCTTAAGAGTTCTTTAACTACACCTTTGCCAAACAGATCAGGACTCCAAATGGACTATTGATTTATTTATTTTTTTTGGAAAATAATGATTCCTTTTTGTGAAATTGGTGCAAAAGGATGCCATGTGCAGCTCCTTCTTGTACGAACCTGCTCCTGAAAATGTGATCAAACATTGTTCTATTGGTGGAAAGGGTTGGTTTAAAAACTGTACATTTTCTGTATGTTCATAGTGTATTTTGTACATTTGGGAGACAAATGTCTTTTTTTAAATCTGGATAAAATAATTTGATTCTTCAGAGCTTTAAACAATTATGTTGATATGGAGCCGGCAAGGAGATGACTATAGTTTACATAGAATGTATAGGAAAAAATTGGAAGGTCACCTGGCAAACGTACAATAAGTCTAGAAAGTCTCTGCACTCAGATGCAGTTTAACTCAGATACTGTTAAAAGTGACAGTTTTTCATGCATTTTTGGTTGATGAGACTAGATTGATGTTTTAGAGGAGGCATTTTTTCTTTTAATGACAAGTACTGACTAATTTCTTATATTGGTTGTCTTGTATAAGACAGACTACAATGCAGATTTTTTTTTTTTATTTATTTTATTGGCACTTGAGTTGCTATTTGCTTAAAAGGCCTAATGTCACACCATTTTTAAGAAATTCACTGTATGTTTCCAGATTACTTGTTGAGCAGTTGTTTTATTCCCTTTTTTCAGTTTAGTCTCCAAACACTGAAGAGGACGAGTGCCTGTCAGTTATTACAAATTGTTTAGCATTACTGTCTACTACTTGTGAATATGTGGAGAATTTCCATTTCACACCTGATTTAAGATAAAATAAATATTTCACTTGGTTAATGTGTTTTCCTTTTTATTCCTTTCATTGGCACTAATTTGGTGGGTTTTTGGTAATTTTTTTTGTTTGTTTAGATGGTCTCAAAGTGCTGCTACTCTACCACTCTACCATTCTACATATCTAATTTAAAACCCCAATTTAAGGAACTATGCATATTAGCACACTGTAAGAAAATCTAGATGAGAGTCCCTTTGAGAATTACTCTGAATAGGTCATTATGTAGAATGATTTGCTACTGTTCCAGAACTACACTCTTGTAATTCTCATCTTCCTTTATTATCTCATTACATTTTGGGAGCAGTATATCAGTGAAAATTTTTTATGACTTTTTAAATTCTTTTTTTTTTCTCCCATTTACTTATAACAGGCGAAATTTAACATATCTATAATGCTGATGTCACCACATGCATATACATGATGACATCAGCTGGACTGATGTCAAAATAAGCTACGCTAAGAACATGACGTCAGAGCTTGGGGGTGAGTTTTGTTTTGCCTGGCACCACTTGTTTATATCAGGTGTCGCCATCACGTCACTTGCAAGCTATTTTCACGCAATCAAAATTAAAAGTGTCCTGCCCCCCTCCCGAGACGAAATGGTAAAGTAGCTGTCAATCAAACTTTAGCACTGGTTTGTCTTCTGTCATTGGAGAGGGGTGTCTGCCCTGCACCACTGGAGAACAACACATAATACTGGAGGACCTACTTCATACAGTAATACACACTCCACTATCTGAATGAGTGATGAGAGCGTGAAACTATTATCACTATGAATCCGTACACTTCCATATATTTAATAGCGTAAGTTAGGCCAGATATTATAATAGTAATTAATGTAATGTCACTGAAATTAATCCACTAACAGCCTGTATCATAATCTTTCACAAACAGCCTATATCTTAATGCAGTTGTGGCGCTGCTTCGGAGCTGGTAGGCGTGGCTGATTCTGGTGGTAGGTGGGCCTGATTAAAGTGGGTGGGACTGATACAAGTGGGCGGGACTGATACTGGAGCAGCTCCACCCTTCTGTTCTGCAGCGAGCACCTAACCATTTTTTCAGTCATGTCACTGAGGGGCGGTGTTACGGCATGCGTCACTGATGTGTTAGGTTTACGCCCGTTACACGTAATAATAATAATAATGATAATAATAAATGTTATTATTAATAATAATAAATAATATTAATAATTATATTAATAAACTTTATTTGTATAGGATCTTTCATACAAAATTGTAGCCCAAAGTGCTTCACATCAGTTAAAGTTTACAACAGATGAAATTTAATTTCACAAAAGGCTTAAGACAGAGTGAAATAAGGAATAGATTAATATTATAGTACACACAAAATTATGAGTTATAGAAGTACAAGAAATAAAATAAAAGTTTCACAAAATTGCATAAGACACAGGATTCTCACTGAAGGCATCAAAACTATGAATGAATACATTTGGAATTATGTAGTTTAAAAAAGTGTAACTCAGAGCATGTTTTATATTATAGATTCTTCAAAATAGCCACATTTTGCTTTTATCACAGCTTTGCACATTCTTGGCATTCTCTCAATGAGCTTCATGAGGAATGTCACCTGAAATGTTTTCCAACAGTCTGAGTCTGATGCTGAGCACTTGTTGGCCATCTGCAGTCCATCTCATGCCATTTAAAGGAGAAGGAGAGTCCAACTGGGAGTGTATATAGATAAATATTAACATTCAAAATACACTCAAAGACCAAATTGTGTTAACTTGCACTACATTTTAGAAATATAATAAAATAAGAAACTAAATCTAAGAGATGTATATATATATATAGCATTTTTCAAATGTTTATTTCACTTGTTCTGTCGTGACCATGGGGAAAGGCCCATTGGCAGTGGGGGAAGACCCACGGACATCCAAGAAAGTGTGGATGACAGCACGGAAAGACGGCATGCAATAGTGTGAGGGCTAGCTCCCCAAAGCACTGCACAAACAAGCTACGAGTACTAAACAGAGAAAATACCCCCAGGCAGTCCGAGGAGGGGGGGAGGATAATCTGCCAGAATGGACGGATCACACGGTTAATGACCCGGACAACGGCATAGGAACTACGAGATCGGATGCGACAAGGCAGGAGGGTGAAGCTCGGAGAAGATGCAACATCTGCGACAGATTGTTCAAGAACGAACGTGGCGTGAAGATTCACCAAGGCAAGTCTAAATGCAAAGAACAACTTCAGCAGCGCAAAGCACCTGTTATGACTCAGAGAGCCATCTCTGAGTTTATTAGCATTGCTTGTCAGTCGAGGGAGGACACGGGCCAGGAGGCAAACCACAGTGCCCCAGTCCTCTCCGCTGAACCAGTCCAGAGCACAAGAGGGGGTGAATCAGAGAATCTGGAGGGCTTCGAGAGGAAACCAAGGCTGAATCTACCACCAGCAGCAGACGGCAGATGGCGGCAATTGGATGAAGATCTGAGCGTCACTCTGGACAACGTCCTGAAAGGAGATGCAACCAAGAAGATAAAGACCATGGTGCAACTTGTGTATCAGGCATGCCATAATGCATTTGGTGTGAAGGTAGGCCAAACAGTCAAGCCATCTGCAGGCCCTAGCAGAAGGCAGCGCCAGATCATAGAACTGCGGAAAGAACTACGATCTCTCAAGAAAAGGTGGCGGAAAGCAGACAATGACGAGAAAGCAGCCCTAAATGAGCTAAGTTCAGAGCTACGGAAAACTCTAATGCGGCTTCGAAAGACCGAGACAAGTCGGAAAAAGCAGAGTGAGAAGCGTAGACAGAGGAGGGCTTTCTTTAACAATCCCTTCCAGTTCACAGCCGGCATCCTTGGTAAGCCAAAAGGCGGAAGACTGACATGCACAAGGGAGGAAGTGGAGGACAGTGTGGCAGCAGCCCACAGTGATCCAAGCAGAGATATCCCCCTGGGAGACTGTCCATTCCACCTGCCAATACTCAAGCCACACGTCCCCTTTAACATGGCAGATTTCACTCTCGACGATGTAAGGAAAATAGTGGAGAAAGCCAGAGCTGGGTCTGCCCCGGGACCCTCAGGCACCACCTATAAGATTTACAAGAACTGCCCCTTACTTCTTAAGAGGTTAGCAAAGCTTTTCAGGACACTCTGGAAAAAGAAGCAAGAACCCTGGCTCTGGACAGTTGCAGAGGGCTGTTTTGTCCCCAAGGAACAAAACTCATCAGGACTCGGCCAATTTCGAGAGATTTCCCTCCTAGATGTTGAAGGGAAAATTTTCTGGGCCATCATTGCTAAAAGATTGACTTCGTACTTAGTCGCCAACAAGTATGTAGACACGAGCGTCCAAAAAGGAGGAGTCCCAGGATACTCCGGATGTCTGGAGCATACTGCAGCAATCAGTCAGATCATCAAGGAAGCAAAGACCAACAACAACACACTCTCTGTCGTATGGCTGGATCTTACCAAGGCCTACCCGAGCGTACCTCACCAGCTGATCAAAAAAGCATTGGAGCACTATCAAGTTCCATCTGAGGTGACCAAGCTTGTGATGACTCACATGGATTCACTGAAGATGAGGTTTACGGTGGGAGATTTCACGACCAGATGGCAGAGACTCGAGAAGGGCATCATGGCAGGATGTACAGTATCCGTGGTTCTGTTCGTGGCTGCCATGAACCTCCTACTTAAGGCAGCAGGAATGCAATGTAGAGGACCGAAAGCAGACGATGATACAAGACATCCATCCTGCAGAGCTTTCATGGATGACGTTACGGTGATGACGCCGTCGATACAAGGAACACGCTGGATCCTAAGCTCTCTGGAGAAGATGGCCATTTGGTCACGAATGCAGTTCAACCCGAAGAAATCTAGGAGCCTATGTATACTGAAAGGGAAGCTGTCAAGAAACATCTTCAGTATTCAAGGGTCGGAGATCCCAGTCATTCAAGACCAACAGATCAAATGCCTCGGAAAAAACTATGACAGCACCCTGAAGGACGGAGGAAACCTCAAAAGCACTGTGGCGCAGCTAAACACCTGGCTCAAGGCGATCAACAACAGTCAGCTGCTGGGAAGGCTGAAGGTATGGTGCTTCCAGTATGGCATCATACCTAGACTGCAATGGCCATTCCTATTGTACGACTTCCCTATGACCCAGGTGGAGGCAATGGAGAGACTGTGCAGCAAATTTATACGAAGATGGCTGGGAGTCCCCCCATCGTTCAGCGCTGTGAATCTTTACAGTAAGACATCCAAGCTCCGCCTGCCACTTTCATCAGTAGTGGAAGAATTCAAAGCCACTAAGGCAAGAGCAGTCAGCACACTGCTCCTGTCAGAAGACGAGAAGGTCAGACA
>JAPTYQ010000001.1:35426936-35437797 GCA_029814465.1 Ostorhinchus cyanosoma
AAGCGAGCTCTTGTAATGCTGCCCAGGCCTGCCCTCCCCCGAGCCACTGTCCCGACCAGGGTCCTGTGCCGCAGCCGTGACTCAGCAACCTCCACCGCTTCTGCTTCTGATTTAATATTATACCCAATATAAGTCGGACTCAGCTTTGCTATAGGAGTTGGGTATGAATATGTCAAGGGAATGTCGTCTGCTGGTCCCAACACCTTGTACAAGACAATCCCGACTCTTTTCATCTGTCATCCCATGCTGGTGGAATGACCTAAAGAGCACTACCAGAACATGGGTGTCCATGCCTATCTTCAAGGAGCTCTTGAAGACCCAGCTCTTCAGAGAGCACCTCCTGTCCTAGCACTTTCAAACATTCCATTTTTGACTGTCTTATTATTTTATTACATTGTTTTATTGTTTGATATTGGTTTATTGTTTTTTATTTTTATTGTTTTTAATTGTACAGCTGTTTTATGTTTTTTTAATGTATTCTTGTATTTTATGCTTTTATTTTACTTTTTTTTTTTTTTATTCTGTTCAGCACTGTTTTTAAATCGCACAGCTGTTATAGGTCCCTAATCTATTCTTGTATTTTATTCATTTTTTAAAATTTATTTATTCTTCTGTACAGCACTTTGGTCCACTGTGTGTGTTTTTATTCTTTTTTTTTTTTTTTTTTTTTTAAAGTACTTTACACTTTAAGAGGAAGAGAGAGCTTAATTGTTAATCTTCCCCTTGTAAGTCGCTTTGGAAAAAGCGTCTGCCTAATGCATAAATATAAATGAGTATGGAAGAATGTTGCTAGACTGCCATCCAGGATGCTGGGGTTTGTTTTCCAAATGTAACACAAAAGTTCCTGTTTATTTTTCCTTCACTTTTCAGTGATCTGTTTGGTTAGGTTTAGAACAGGGTAAGGATCAAAAGGCCATGCTTTTGAAAAAAAATAGAACCACCAGAAGGCTTTGCACTCAGATACAAATATTTTACAATAGTAGGTCTATGGAATACCTAAATACTAGTTAAATAGACACACCAGGGAGGTGAAGGGTTGTGTAGAAGAAGAACGGTGGCCTCATCAGCTTGCTGAATATACCATGCATTTGCAACCAGAGGGCATTATTCATGGTAAGTATTCATGGTGCATATGCACAGTCTTTGTTGTGGGCATGAGTACATGTATGCATTCATGCAGATGATCCCTTGGTGTGTGAGGTCTAAAAAGATTAGGCTGGAGCGGTGTTTGGAATGAAGGGTGGTTTTATTTATGGCCTCCTCTGCATGCATCACTGGCAATCCTCTAAACACCAGCAAATCTTTTCACACAGAGCAAAAGCTGCTGGCAGCCATGCTCACCTGTCCACAACGACAACAATGACTGTTTAACAAACCCTGTTTCTGAACCTGACCTGTACCAAGCTAACAGTGTTTCATGAATCCAAGACAGCCAAAGATGATTTTAAAAGTTGTTTGTTATTGATAAAAATCTGCATACACGGGAAGTTTTTCCATGTTTGTGTGTTTGGATGGGTTTAATTTGGGGGACAGTTTAGTGTTTGGCTTGGCTGCTTGCTACCTCTTTCCATATTCTCTGCTACAAATGAGCAGGGCTGTATTGTGTAACCAGATTAAGGGATGGAGACATGTTGGTGCTGTCCGAATGCATTGGGCTTTGTGTTCTTATGTATTTGTGATGAGACAGTTAATGAAGGGAAAAAAATTTACATTAAAATATGTCATTCTTTTCCACACTTCAGCTTTATATTGTTGATGATTCTGTTATAGCTTTGAAGCTTCTTGTTGAAGTTTATTTTATATGAGTACTTCTTGTTTTCTTTAGAAGAAATGACTGTTTTAGTGTAATTATATGCAGTTTTATTTTTTCCATGTATTGTAGACAGAAAGATTTAGGATGCATGATAGTGCACGTCTGTCATGCCATGTCATGACTGTGATCTCAACAGTAAACTGTTGTGTCTTTCTGCAGCGCCAGTGCGACACATGTCGTTTGGAATTCCTGGTGGCTCCAACAATATGATGTACTTTGTCCTATGTGGAGGAGGCTTCACTGCTGCATTGGTTTACGTAAGTAGCACTGATTTTGTCCCCGTCACACCTTACCCTCCTCTTCAGTTTTAAATCTTGATCACTTTCATACACTGAGAAAATATATTTCTTATCAAATATTTTGAAAAAGGTAGATGATATAAAATGCCACATTGAGTACTTTAGTTTTATTTTATACTCTTGTGTTATTTTAGTGTACAGGTGTACAAGACTACAGCATACTCTCCAGGGTACTTCTGTAGATGCTAGAGGGTAATTGAAAAGGAAATTAGATAAAATGCATCATCTTTTTTACACACATCTGTTGCACAGGAACAACTGCCAATTAGGCTGACAAACTTATGTCATACTGATATTTTTTAATACACAGTAAGCTGGCTGTCAACACCACATGCTGCAGCTGAGAATATATTGAATCAGGTTAACCTAGCAAACAATTAAGTAAAAATGGTTAACTGGATGCAAGTATGTTTGAGTGTGATTATAGAAGAAGCTAGAAATAATGCACAAATGCTAAAAAAAAAAAAAAAAAATTATGGTGTTTTGAAAGAGTAAGCTGACATGGATAATGAAATCATTACAAGTATTTATTGTACCCTAAGTGTTAAATTGTTGAAGTAGTTAGCAAATCCCTCATACAGGTAGTTAAATATGATTAATTAATCATATACAATGGGGAACACAATTTTTGTTGAGTTAGGTTTGACAGCTGTTTTTAACAAATTTTTGTTCTTAATTTCTTAAAAAAGATACTGTGCTTACTGTGCTTGCTTTATAGAAATGTTCAAATATTGACATACAATGAAATATGAAAGAAACAGGCATGACTGCAATGTTTATTTAACACTTATGTTTTTACAAAGGATATGTCTATTGTAATTACAGTGGTATTAGTACTGACCTATTGGGAGCTGCACACACCTCTCACTGCATTCTCTCAATTGTGACCACACAAACAAGTGTAGCTGTAGAGGAGTCCAATCGTAATTAGCTGGCAAGTCTTACTACAGCTAATCAGTGGAATTTTGTTTATCTGGAGGCTGTGGAGAAAAACATTGACATTCTAGAAAAAAACTGATAGCAATTTTGGAATCAGCATGCCAATTTTAGTTTTAATCAGGATAAAAATCTAACTCAGATTTTTTTTTTTCAAATTGTTCCCCAGTGTAATTACAAAAATTAACTAAATTAATGTTTTTTATAAAGAGTGAACTAACATAGTTGTAATAGACTGGCATATGTAGAAACATCTAGAGATAAATAAAATAGTTACTAAAATAGTGTAAATTAATTAATATATAGACTGTTTCATAACGGTAGATAAAAGTAATACATATACACTAAGAGTTAAATTGACGGACTTTTAAAACAATAAGCTAACAGATACCCAGAATTTCAACAATCATCTTTAGTACATCAAAGTAAATGTCAAAATAGATAGCTTTACCATAAAATAGATGACACAAGTTGTTAAATCCTAAATTCAAGCCTTTCATATAGGTAGGCAAAGAACAGAAATAGCCAAAAAGGCAAAAGTAAGTAGCTAGCTTTTACACAGTAACTTACCTGAAGGTAAAGGTTGTTAAAAGTAAAAGATAAATGTAAATTACTTCTATTCTGTTTGTTTGGGAGGGTGGAATATGATAAAAAAAAAAAAAAACCCTGGGCAAAACAACCTAAATATTATTGTTTAAGAAAAAATATTGTAGCAGTTGAACACTTGAACATAATTGGTGCTTAAACATTAATTTTATAGTACATTTAAATATAATGTAATGATATCAGTAAAGGAGTACTGAGTCTGACTGTTAATATTTTTGAGGGTGCATAAGACTAAGACCCAATCCCAATTCACCCCTTGGCCCTCCCCCTTCCCCCTACCCCTTGGCCCTTGCACTTGACACTACCCCTTGAGACAGAGCTGCCAGAGGTAGGTGTTGAAACATTGTCCTATGAAATGGGACAACCCTTCGTGACCTGTTATGTCCTCAATGCCACTATTAACAGATGCGAAAACTTTGTTTCTGAAAGTATTCATGCCATCAGTAGCTGTAACTATCTGTTGTATGCGCTTTTCTCTTTGCGGCTATCAACTATAAACCACAGAAATGCGATCTGTAACACATTGAAATAGCATTAAATTGTTGATCAACTTAAGTTGTTGAAGAAAATAAACATTTGTATTTCTTTCACCACACTTTTTTGCTGTGTTTACCTCCATCTTATCAATGATTCAAACAGAATTATGGGAGATTTCTCCTACCCCTCCATTCGTACTGTGGTCCTGGAAAATCTTCATTTCGAGGGCTATACAGCCCTCCAAGGAGTGAATTGGGATTCAGCCTAAAATGGTTGGAAATTACAGAGCTACAATAGAGTAGTGCACAGCAGACATTACCACAGCATATGCACTTGAAGGAACATAGAAAGTACTTTGGGATTTCCTATCTCTACACAACCATTTTCTGAACTGGCCGTTCAGCAATGACTGTCCGTCCAGGGAACATACAAGTGTATATCAGCTGGTTCATGTCTAGCAAAATGTCATTGAGTTTGTGTTTGGTCATGCTGTTACTAATTTATCCAGTTATCAGTTTTGCATCGGAATGTACTGAGTGGTTATCTGGTCCTTTCTTTCAGGCCTACAAGACAGTGAGCGATGATAGTGTGCGCTATGAGGACAGAGTGGCCAACATGGGCTCCTCAGAAAAGGGTCAGTCAATTTCACATTCCATGGCACTCTCTGTAGAATGATCTTTTTATAGAGATGGAAATAAAAATATGTCAGCTCTTCACTATTTGCAATGACCACACAAATGACAGAAATACAAGTTGCTTCCTTATTATAATATCAGTGGAACTTCATGCATTTCTGAGCTGCACCACCTAAATATCAATCACGGTAGAATGGTTTCCCTCAATAGCTTTATCTTTCCAGCCTGTTTAGATTTCTGTCTGCAAATTACTTGTCTATTCAACCAGCCTGGAACCTGAGCGATCATGGCTCAGTGCCCAGAGCAGCTAACTAGTCTGTAATGGGGATAAGCTGCCACCGTCTCTAGTGAGACTGTGTACATGCAGCCTAGAAGTGTTTTTTTTTTTGGTTGTTAGGACTGGGCTTTGGAGTCTGAACCCAAATGTAGGCCCAAGACACATGAGTAAAATGCAATGGTGTTTATTAAACACACAATATAAATCCACAGAGCAACAATAACACTGGGGAAAAATTTGAAAAAAAAAAAAAATTCTGTTGAGTTAGATTTTTATACTGATTAAAACTAAAATTGGCATGCTGATTTCAAAATTGCTA
This sequence comes from Ostorhinchus cyanosoma, assembly GCA_029814465.1. Taxonomy (NCBI): domain Eukaryota; kingdom Metazoa; phylum Chordata; class Actinopteri; order Kurtiformes; family Apogonidae; genus Ostorhinchus; species Ostorhinchus cyanosoma. Next base: position 35,432,299 of record JAPTYQ010000001.1, read on the forward strand.
TCAGTTTTTTTCTAGAACGTCAATGTTTTTCTCCACAGCTCATTCTTCGTCCAACCGAGTTCATCCAACCTGCACGGCCTCCTCTGTAGGGGGTCTGGTGTCCTCCAGAGGAGATATATTAACAGAGGTTTTGACCTGAAAATCTTTAGGGTTCTGTGGAGGGTGTGAAAGCTGAACCTCTGTTTGCCATTGAGACATTTGGTCTGACACATGGATAGCAGCTGCTATGATGTCTTCAAGTGATGAGAGCAATCTCACGGCCAATGGAGCGATTAAAGCCATTCAGAAAAGCAGTTATTAATGCTTGTTCGTTCCAGCCAGACTTCTTGAACCATAATTTATCTTTTTGTGTTCAATGTGGGATTTCATCAGTGTAAAAACATGTTCTTCTGGTCTGGCAAGAGAACGAATTTCACAAAGTCTGATAGAGCGCCTCCCCTATCACACCCTCATGAGCACCTGTCCAGGTTGTTGTCCTCAGGCAGGGTGATCATGGTCTGTATGGATGTGCTCTTCTGTTCAAAAAGGGCATTAAAGTAGCTTAAGGGAAGACCCTCAAGAAGGCTAGCTACATAAGCAACCTTAGAGGATTCCTCTGAAAAAGGTCTAGGCTGAGCTTCAAATATTGAACCTGAGTGAAAAAAATTCCTGCAGGTGTTTGGATTACCTGCGTACTGGGACGGAGGTAGAATCATGGGCTCCTCTGACATTCTCTCAGGTGGATGATGTCATGATTACCCAGAATCTGTCCCTGGGTTATGACTGCCTCCTTTACTCAATCAAGGTCTGATGGGTTCATACTTTGGCCAGTTTATACTGCTACAACCGGACTCTGGAGGCTGAACCCAAATGCAGGCCCAAGACACACGAGTAGAATGCAATGGTGTTTATTTAACACACAATATAAATCCACAGAGCAACAACAATAATCAACGAGGTCTTCAGGTCAAAAGGGACCCGGGCACCACTCAGGATTTGGACAAGTAGCTTGAACCGAGCCAGTTCCAAGCATACAGGTTCCAACTAGGAACAGACAGAGGAGAGTCAACAAACAGTTAAGGTTATGCATAGGAGAGCAGTCAGAAAGGCAACAGAACATGGGGGAATAAGCAAGCTCAATGTACTGTAATCAGGCAAAACATCAAAACCATGGCAGCAAAGGTACCGACAGGGAGAAGACGAGGCTTGGGAACAAGGCTCAAACAGGGTCAAAGACAGGTCAGGTAGGCAAACAGACAGGATCAGAACACTGATGAGATGAGGTTACAAACTGACAACTGACAAGGGGAAAACATAGGACTTATATACTCAGAGGAGGGGGAAGACAATGAGACACAGGTGTAGCACATTAGGGCGGAGAAATGTAATCACACAGGTGGAGTGATAAGGGAACAAGAAGTAAAGACATGACACAGACAGAAAAACTTCAAAATAAAACAGGAAATGACAGACAAACAGGGAAACCAAACTAAAAGTCAAGGTGACAGGCATGATATTGGTCCCAATAGAGCTCAAGCAATGCTCTCTATGACACTGACACAGAGTCTGCTGCTGCAAATACAAAACTGATTGGGATATGTAATCAAGCGAGAAAAAAAAAACGTAAAGAAAGGAAGTGGTAAACATTTAGATTTGAATGTATATCAGTTCTTTTAAAGTGTAATTACATTTTGTGAGAACTGACATTTAGTTGAAATGATAAAGCTCTCTTTTCATGAGACTAAATGCATATTAGATAGATATTTTGAACACAGGATCTGGAAATTTTTCTGTCGTGGCAAAATGTTTGTCATGTTAGGGGAAATTCTCTGTTGTTTTATTTTTAGCTTTTATTCCAGTCTATTTGTGTTGAAATCCTGCCATTCCCAGTACTAGTACAAGTCACTATACTCAAACTTAAAGCATACCTGTACTGGTCATGCTTACAACATTTATTTGTGCTGTGCAAATTCTGTAAAGGACCATAAATGTACCACACTGGACCTTTTTATTATGCGAATTATGCACGTGGGCAGAACCTATGGGTGCAACCATTGCCAGCCATAAGCTGATTCTGGGTAATGGAGAACAAATAAACAAGCAGCAGTCAGTAAGCAGTGAGTGGAAAACGTGTTCACGCTTGTTGTTTGTACAGTCATATGTTTTGCACATTGTCCTAGAGACGTAACCGAGCACCAGCTAATGTCATCTTAGACTGTTGTCTGCTGCATGGGGTCAATGGCCAGTTCATCTCAGCCCAGGCAATCAGATAATACAACACAGTTTTGTCACTACCAGTGTGAGAACAGCCGCTGAAGGAGGCGACATGCCGTTGACCAGTAGCGGAACAAGCTAACGACGGGCCTGTATGCAAAATTGTCAAGGCGGGCCTACAATCCATGATGAAGCAAGTCCACCAATAACCTACCATAATGTCATTACAGCATAGTTATGCTACGACTGGCAAAAGTAAATGCACCACAACAAAAAAATGATGACGGCGCACCATAAATGAAAAAACAAAACAAAAACAGTGGTGACGGTGCACCATAAATGAAAAAAGTGGTGATGGCGCACCACAAGTAGCTGCAACCCACTGCCATACTGCACAGATTTTGGTGTAGAATAGACCCAAAAACACAATAAAACCCAACAGTAATAGCCAATCATTGAAATACAGAAAAAAGGTACTTACATCGCAGCTGCAACACACTAAAATATAAAATATTCACATTCAGTACATTTACATGCACTTAGAGAAAATCAACTATTAGGACTATTGCCTTAGTCCGGCTAATATAAAAGTTTTAAAAGCCATGTAAACACCTTAATCAGACTATAATCGAACCGAACTGGAGTTTTAGAAATCGGACTATTCGTGCAAGATAATGCGGTTTTGAGTCGAGCTATTCCAGCATGTATACGCAAACCACAGTTAGCCGGACTATTGACTTGCCTGGACACTCCTCCTTCCAGAAGTGACAAGAGCCACGGCATGACAACAACACAGTAGCAGATTAGCCTTCTGCTAATATCATCGCCACTAGACTTTGCATGCAGGTTACATGTAACCCAAGTATGTACGTATGTTCAGTATGTACGAAATGTACTGAGCTGCTGCATTGTTGTTGTCCATATCCTTGCTCAGTGTTGTTGTCCTTCTGTGTCTGCTTCAAATCGGCCGCGTTTGTTTACTAATTGTTCTTTATCCTTGATGCCAACCAGAAGAATACCAACGTGAAAGGGCGTGTAGCACCAACTAATGTCTCAGAGTTGAATGTACCTCACTCAACAATTTGATTCTCTCGCCGTTCATGTACTCTCGGATTTCTCGGAAACTTCAATTAAATCCTAAGCTCGATTATTGCCAATAGCTCGATTTGAAGGTGCATGTAAATGTGGAATCTACTATCTATGTACTGAGTGTCCCATGTGGCAAAGTGAGCAGAACCTAAACATTTATGGTAAAGTGGGTGGAGCCTTCCACAGATTATGGGCCCTGATTGGCCCGAGCCTGTATGCAATTGCATACTGATAGTTACGCCACTGCTGTTGACCATGCCTAACTGACAGATCAGTGCCTTAGGTCTTGCATGTATTTGACAAAACGCTATAATGAAAGCTACTGAACGGAACCATTTGTTAGCTATCTTTTGAGATAGCTAGCAATGAAAATTCACTACAGGCACCCTTTAATTTCAAATTAAAGTGATACTAAACACTCAAACTTATTTTTTAATATGTAAACTGATTTGTATGATTTCATGATTATGATTTGCTGTCAAGTATGCCAGTGCCATCAGTATTTTATTGGTAAAAACTTGTCATTTCTTTTAGAGTCTTATAGTCTGGAGTTAACTGTTCTGGATCACCATACATCATGTTATTTAAAATATCGGTCAGTGCCATCTTTTCATAGGTGTGTGTCCATCTGTCTATCAGATGGAATCTGACGAATCTCATTCATGTTTCAGTTTCATTGTGATTTGAAACCAAAATAATTGATCAATATATACCACTTGGTCAGCATTTTTCAGGAACATCAGAATGGTGTAAAGCTCAGGGAACATGTAAAGGTACGCTTTTAACATGTTTTCTTTTATACTTCTTTATTTTGTGTTTTCTTTATATTTTTTATGGATTCCTCAATGGAAATCAGACTTCAAAAGACATAGGTGTTTTTTATGTGCAATTATACGGTTTGCATTTGCTATCCCAAAAGTACGAGTTGAACCGCTTGGAGCTTGGAGCTTTTGAATCACTTCTCTTGTACTTGACTGGTGTAAGCTATCCATTGCACCACAGACCCACATGTTTAAGGGTCATGCACAAAATGCTGACAACATGATGTATCACTTATGATGCATTTCTTAGTATCATTCTTTGGGTCGATTACTTAAACTGAAAATAGAAGTATGATCCAAGACACATCAAAGATCCAGTGCAACCAGCTTCCATCAGGTCAGCAGATATTTGTGTCCGTCTGAAGACATTTTAGGATTAGGGATTATCCCTCTCTTTACTGATGTTGCCATCAGCTTCCTCACCTTTTAGACTGCTAAGAGCAAATCTCCTGACCTTTAACCCTACAGTTCTTGTTATTGTGTTTCCCAATTTAAACTTGACCTCATTAGTAGTAGTAGCAGTAAAATGCTTTAATGCCTACATGGAAGGATTTGAGAATCCATTTTACATTTCCAGCGCATCCATGAAAAATTACCTGACATTTTTAGAAATGGGACATTTAAAATAAATGTGTTGAGTGCATACTGTAAGGGAACAACATAACACTAAAGGTTTACATGTTTAAAAACATGTACAAACACATTGCATGTGTAAAAAACACACACAAACGAATTAACTAACACCAGGGGTTGCATCTCTCAAAGGTGCAAAATAGCGCATTTGCATCCAGTTAGTACGTTTCCCACAATGGCAAGGCAAGGCAAAGTTTATTTGTATAACACAATTCATACACAGGGTAATTCACAGTGCTTTACAAAAATGGATAAGAAACAGGTTAAAAACATACAATTACAGTTAAAACTTAATAAAATATAAATACTAATGAATTAAAATAAAGTAAAAGAGAAGAGAAGAGTGCAGTTGGAACCATTTCAGTTATATGCACAGTTGAACACAGCTGTTTTCAGCCTGGACCTAAACACTGTCAGAGTAGAGGCCTGTATCACGTCATCAGGAAGACTGTTCCAGAGTTTAGCTGCATGGAACTGAAATGCAGCTTCACCCTGTTTAGACCTGACTCTGGGCACCAGCAAAAGGCCTGTCACTGAGGTTCTCAGGGTCCATATGGTTCATATGGGACCAACATGTCACAAATGTACTTTGGTGTTAGACCATGAACAGACTTATACACAAGCAGAGCTGTTTTAAAGTCTATTCTCTGTGTGACAGGAAGACAGTGCACAGACCTGAGCACAGGACTAATATGGTTGTACTTCCTGGTTCTAGTCAGGACCCGAGCAGCAGCGTTCTGGATGTTCTGCAGCTGTCTTACAG
>JAPTYQ010000001.1:35463133-35473632 GCA_029814465.1 Ostorhinchus cyanosoma
TTTAGGAAAGCTTTTGGTTGATGGATTTATCCTTTTTATTTATTTTATTCTTATGTTGTTTGATTTTACCCATTTTATGTACAGTACTTTGCAATTTTTATCTGTGACAAGCTCTTTATAAAGAAATCTTACTTGACTTACTTACAAAGTCAGGACATGCTCCTAATGAGACACCCGATAGTGTCCGGGGGTATCTCCTCCCAGGTCTGGACTAGAGCATCACTGCACTACTACACAGTCTGAGGTGCACCCTGGCAGTGTAGGATAGACCAAAACATAGTGTCCCAGAGGTGCTCTATTGGATTTAGGTCAGGCAACCAATGAAGGCCTGTCAGTGGTATTAATTCCTTCATCCTCCACTACCTGCATAGTATGGCCACATTAAGCTGGGCACTGTCACGCACCAGAAGGAACCCAGGACCCACTGTAGCAGCGTATGGTATAACAGTGGGTCAGAGGATTTCCTCCTGATACCGATATCGCAGTCATAGTGCCGTTGTATAGCCAATAGAGGTTTGTACGTCCATCTGTTCATATGCCTCCCCAGACTATCATTGACCTCCCAACCGGTCCTACTGAATAATGTTACAAACAGCATAACATTCTCCACAGCTTCGTCAGACCCTTTCACATCCATCACATGTACTCAGTAGGGGTGTGCCAATACATCAATTATTAGATTCATCACAATGCGACATGTGACGATTCAATTACGATTCATAAATATTCAAAAGCAATTCTTTTTCAGAATTACTAAATGACAGGAACACAGCTGCAGCGTGCATGACAGGAAAATCAAAGTGTCGCATGGCACCCGGATGCATTTAAAGAATGGACCAGAGGAACATAGTAAAACCAACTCGAACTGTTTGGATACAGGTACAGCGCATCAGATTCATTGAGTGGGTTTATTGCTAGAGTTTGGAAGTGGCTCTCGTGCTCTGATTTGGACGCCGGAACACAGATTCAAACTTCAGAACCAAAAGTATTTTACCCAGAATGCAGTTCCCAAACTGTACAATAAAACCAAAACCAAAGTAGTGGAATCACTGAGGTAAGCATGTAGGATAACTCTGACATGTGATGCATGCTTTGACTGTGGCTAGAGAAATATTTAGTTTGTTGGGTTTCTGCTGCTCATTGAGGTTTAGTTTGGATATGATTTATTCTGACCATATAAACTAGCGTTGCTGTTGGTTCAGATTGAATTAGCTGCTTTCTACAGTTTTCTAAAGAAGTATGTGTGTGTGGAGGGCCTGAAAGTTTGGGTGGTTCCTGGGGAGCTTTAGAGGGGACAGAAAAACTAAATAAGAAATTATTTATTTATTTGTTTTTTTATTAGACTAGTACAGAAATCTGTGAAAACCACTTTTGATTGAAGTTAGTCTTATCTATTTCTAAAGATATTTTTATTTGTTTCCCTAAAAAAATGTGGACTTCGATCCACCAAAGTTTTTTTTGTACTGTTAATAGGTATATATTTTTTAAAAGTATTGCTTTTGATACAGCGGGTACAGTGTAAATCTGTATTTGTGATTCAGTGCAGCTTTTGCTGTATATGCCACTGCTACCTTTGTCCTGTTGATTCCCTAGTGGAAAGCATGTTGGATCATTCAGTGGTTTGACACAAATAAAATGGAGGCAAATTAGTTTGGTTACTTGAATTTATAGATACTGACAAATATACCTTCTTTAAAAGTGTGAAGTAGAAACAAGAGTGAGGAAAAAATACTGAATGGAGAAAAGAGATGCATCGAAAATTGTGATAATTGAAATAATCATTATTATCATGATAATCGATTAATCGAATCGGAGCACCTTGAATCATAATTGAATTGACTTGTGAGGTGCCTTAGCTGGCATACCCCTAGTACTCAGGGTGAACCTGCTCTCATCTGTTAAAAGCACAGGGGCACCAGTGCCAGACCTGCCAATTCTGGTGTTCTGACAAATAGCAGTGGAGCTCCACAGTGTCGGGCAGTGAGTCGAGTGCCCTTTAGAGGGTATCAGGTACTCAGGCCATGCTCATGAAGTCTGTTTCTGATTGTTTGGTCAGAGACATTTATATCAATGGCCTAGTGGCTTTCATTTTATAGGGCCTTGGCAAGTGCCACGTTCCTCCTTGGATAAATGAATAGATACCAGTCCTGCTGGTGAGTTAAAGACTTTCTGTAGCCCTTTCTCGCTCTCCTAGAGTAACTGGTTGTCAGCTGGAAGCTCCTCAGTGCTCTTGAGACTGTGCTGGAAGTGACAGCAAACCTTCTGGCAATAGCATGTATTGATGTGGCATCCTTGAAGATTTTGACTGTCTGTGCAACCTCTGTAGAGTCCAGGTATCTCCTTATGCTACCAGTAATGACCCTGACCCTAGCCAAATGCAAAACTACTGAAAAACGATTAGAAAGGAAGGGAAAGAATGTTTGTGGCCTTCACCTGTCAAACACTTCTAGTTTTGGGGGGTTGTCTCTAACTTAGTGGTTTGTCTCAACAGCGATAAATATGGAGTAAAACATTTAATGGTAAACACACATTTCCCTTTGAGGAGAGGAATGTTTCCTTCTAGTGGGACTAGTGATGCTGTACAAATACAGTCATACAATAATCACTTATGTTTTTAACCAGAGAGACAGACTTAAAGACCAGCTAAAATATATACAGACTATGCAAATATCTGGTCATTAGGTGTGTTCCTTTAGTAAGGTTTTAATACATTAGAAGTGTCTGTATTAAGATACAAACACAATATATAGAAATATATAAACGTGAAAAATAAGAAGATTCTACCTACCAAACTGACCACTCTTTGCACTTAACATATCCTTAGCTCTTTCGTGCAGCCAGTGATTAGTTTATTGCATGGATAGGTTTTATTCAACACATATCATGTTTTTTTGTTTGTTTGTTTTGTTTTTGGTCTTCTTGTTTGTCAAGGACAAAGAGGGAATTAAATTCTGACTCTTACCAGTGGAAACCATTTAATTTTGTACTTGAAGTTGTTATAGTATCGTTTCACATATATGAAGAGACTGAGAAATGAATATATGCTTATTACAACCTTGATGTTGTTTGCAAAAGTACTGAAACTCGCATTTAAGTTTTAACATATGCAGGTTTTAAATGTACGTATGCTTTGAAGTCTCGTTGGTACATTGGCTATTGTGAATGTTTTTTTAAGGAATGGGTTAACTGAAGAGCTGCCTCGCTGCTGATTTATTTGACGTACTCATACGCAAGAGGGAGGGCGAAGGAAGGATTTCCTGTGTCGGCGGCGGAGGGATACGTCGCCGTTATGCGCCAAGTTGAGCTAGAAGAGATTTCCTATTAGCGGCGGAGTGATATGCACTACTAGCTTCCCATACAATTCAGTGAGAAGTCAATGTGAATCTGCAGTAAGGGTAAAACATGGCGACTTCACAGCATGAGGGGCACGCCAATCAGCTCGATCTACTTATCAGAGCCGGTAATGTATCGTTACATATTTCAAACCTTAATGCGGGACCTGAGACTGGCACGAGACTTGTGTTTTCAACCTCGACCTCTCTCCCTCGGCCCGCTCAGTAGTGTAGTGAAGTAATGGAGGGCAATCAGGAAGTGATCACCTTGATAGCAACCTGCATGGCGTTGGTACACGGTTAATCATACCCAGTTTAAGACGAGAAAAACTCAAACTAAGAGCGAGAGTCTGCGTGCATTGTTTGCGAAATGCACTGAATGTGATTTGCACGGAGGAGCAGATTTATTCCGCGGCAGGACAGTGTGGAATAACGGTTTGCAGAATGGCTTTGCAAAACCAGGAAGTGCAAAGATGTTGTCTTTACTACGTCTTTGCCACGCTGTCTGAGTCGGAAGGACATGTGGGTTTATTTTTACCATCTATAAACTGACACGTATAGTCGGAAGTCATCACTGATGTTATCGTGATTTACACAATTTAGTATGTCACTTCGGAGGGTTCAGTTTGTCCTTTTGATTTGAGCAAGTGAACAAATACATTTATAATGCACATTAGCCCATCAAATCTGTAAAGTAACGACCATAATATTGTATTTGAGTAAATTCGAGATGCAGTGAGCACATTATACAAGCTGCCACTTTTAAGGGTTTGTTAAATATGTTTCTGGTCTCCCGCTATCGTGTTCTCGCTCTTAGTGGAGCATGGGATGGCCTGCTTGGCATACTGGCTTTCTTCCCTTTAGTTTAAATGCGGCTTCAGCTTTCGACAGTTTACATTAAAAAATACACATTTTATCCGACTTTTTATGTGGTTCTATTTATTACTGTCTCATTTTGAAAACGGAGCGTCGTTTTTAAATATTCTAAAACTATAATTTCAAGGTATTTTTGTCCCATCTCGATGGCGGAAGCATTGTTTATTTGGGAGGGCGTGACATGTGTCTGATTGACACGACCGTTTGTCCAATAGCCTATTTGCAACATTAAAACGTCAGCAACAGTCCAGTAAGATTCAGTAAGGGGCGGGCTCTGAAACGGAGAATGAGCCAATCGCTGGTGAGGCGGGTGATGAGTGACAAGAGGATTTGTGTGGTTCTTCGAAGAGAACTGGAGGGAAAGGATGAGGAGTGTAAACACGGAAGTCATCACAGGCAGCACTACTTTTTGTCGGACTTGCTGCTATTCTTGGCGCCGTTACATTTTACCAGAGGGTAGAAAAGATGCTTTGTGAAATGAATATATGTATAAAACAAATATTCATTACACTCGGATATATTTGCTATACATAATACACACTTGTCACACAGTTCATGTAATATCCTTTGATAGATAAATATCAATGCAGACAATTTCAAATGGCCAGATGAGTTTAATATTAATGTAGGTCACGCCCCATTCCAGCTCTCATCTTATAATGGGTTTATTACAGCCTGGTTGAATGGACAGCTGATAGGGTCTGCTGTGTCTGTGACCATTACATCTAGTTTGTTGAAGTGAGGGACTCCCTGAGAGGGGTAATCTAAAGATAGCCCCTTTTTTCCCCCTATGCAGTGCCTGTTGCCTTAGTGAGATAGCCAAACTTGGACAGGGCAGGCTGGAAGAGGGGATCATGTTTCTCACCAGTGACTGACAGTGACAACAGGTGCCCTGGGTTCCTTCTCAGGGTCCCACATAGGCCATGCACCATTTTTTCCCCCAGAACTGACTGTTCCAGATTTTTTATATAAACCATACTGTTTATTTTTTTGCTGCCTTTGGGATTTCTCCATGTTGATACTAGAGGAGGTTTAGCTGACTTCGGGATCTTCCAACTTTGAAAATATCTTGAAACAATCACTTTATCTTGCTTTAGTGAAAAAAAATAAACATAAATAGTTGGTAATGTTAACTGGTAACACAATATTTAATTGGTTGGCATATACTTAGAAAGTTGTACCGTGTGTGAGTCAGACCATCTGTGTTGCCTACTGAAAAGAATCCTAAAACCAGGGCATATCACTAGGGGGCACTATCATTTTAAATATTATGATAATATTTTGGTTAAGATTCATACAGTGTGTATGTATATTACAACTTTTTGCTGATTAGTTTGGTTTGTTTGTGTTTCAGTGGAGGCTTCTGTCCATGGCACTAATGTCCACTGCTCTGATAAGACTATTGAGGCTGCAGAGGCTCTGCTGCACATGGACTCACCTTCCAGCCTTCGGGAAGACCGTAGCCCAGGTAAGGCATAACAAATAATACAAGCTGGAGCAAAGCAAAAGGGAATGTCGTGGGTCTTTGACAGTTCATCTTTAAAAGTAATGTTTTCTGTTGTAACAGTAAGGATTAGTTAATCATGGGTATCTTTGTTGCCATTAGAGACTATCATGTTATAACTGCATGAAACAGATCTTTTTAAACCCTTTAATAACATGGAAGGGATCTTATTTCCGACAGGGGATTTTTTTTAACTCATCCTGTTCCCCTCTGTAGATGCTTTTGTTCCATCATGTGTCGTGTCACCAGACTTCCTCCATGCTGCCATGCGTCCAGACATGATCACAGAGACAGAGGTGGAGATATCAACGGAGGACTGCTGTGAAGAGGAAGATGAGATGGTCGACCTGCTGGATGAGCCGGAACCAGAGCCTGACCATGAGCCCATCAGGAAGAGGAAAGGTAAGACTCAAACAAATGTGCATTTTGGGGTTTCCGGCTTGGTCCAAGTCACCTCTATAACATTTCTATGAAGAGGTGAAAGTTAACTCCCACTGCTCTGAAGTTATGCATGTTGTGAAAAGGCTAAGCCTATATTATCCATAACTGAAAGTAAACCTAAGCAGTAACCCTAGTATCAGAGCACTGCTGCAGGGTGTTAGGGTTGTGGCTTGAGAAAAGGAAAACTATATTTTGAAAGTTCTAACTAGATTTTAAATAGAAACCATATGGCAGCACTGTGATTAAAATGGCCTCGCAACTTGAATGTGGAGTCTTAACATAAACCTCAAGCTAAAACCCACAGCACTGGACTAAACTGAATTTAGAAATCAGAGAGCTCCATCTACTGGTCATATCTGACATAACCAATTTTCACTGCTGGGTTCCAATCGTCAGAGTGGACAACACTAAGTTGTCTTACAAATGTTATCTGTTCCAGCTGGACGGAAGCCAAAGACACATCAGTCAGTCTTTTCCAACGGCTCTCCAGACCTTGGCATCAAGAAGAAACCAAGAGAGGGGAAAGGTAACAGGACAGTATAATGTTTCTCTGGATTGAGTGCACTAGCATTTGATGGTGTACTGAACTTGTAGCCTAATTTCCAGCAGGGAGCACCACCTACCTATGGGAGTTCTTGTTGGACCTTCTCCAGGATAAGAACACATGTCCCAGGTATATCAAGTGGACGCAGAGGGAGAAGGGCATCTTTAAACTTGTCGATTCTAAGGCTGTGTCCAAACTCTGGGGCAAACACAAGAACAAGCCAGACATGAACTATGAGACCATGGGAAGGGCACTCAGGTGAGCGGCAGAGTACTTTTTTTTTTTTTTTTTTTACTTTTAAATGCTTTTGAGAAAAGGGAATTGTACTTTCTTAAAGTGTTTGTCCAACTTTGGGTCCTTAAAAAGTCTTTAGTCTAAAATCCAATAATCTGAAGTTGTAACCATTGTCTGACTATGATTATTGCAGTTCTTAGAAATTCATTGGGTATTACTGTAAAAAGTTACATTAACATTAGTCTGTTTGAAAACTTATATTGGTTGTGTTGTACTAAAGATGTTGCAATTGAGTGTTTCAAACCAAAACCTGGTAATGTAAGACATGTTGTTCTATCAAGTGTTAAAAAAAACATATGTCTTATTATGAGGTTTGATAAGTGTTATCAAGACCAACCTCATGTGAAATACATTTTTGTCTAAAAAGTCTACCTCAAAGTTGCAAATCCAAGTAACTGGACACAAAGTAGAACATAAGTTTGTTTTGTAATTGTCTTCATAAAGACAAATCAGTTTACATTTTATTTCTGGAATCATTAGAGTGTTTGCTTTTTATTTCAGAGATAGAACAACAAAAAATAAGCATAGCGGGGCTCAAGATTGCGACCAGAATGGTCACATATGCACCTGGAATTTTGGACGTGCGATTAGATTTGAAATCACGGTCGCACTGGTGCGCCTATTAAAAAAAATCAAGCAATCAAATAACCTCCCCTGCCAGCTGACATGAGCGGTAACGTAACACTTGACGTGTTGCTATTTGCCTGCTTTCGCGAAACCTGGAAGTTGCGCTGTACTGGCTTAGCAGGTCGTCGCAATCGACACGATTATGGTGACCTGCTAAACCAGGACCTGGTCTGGTGATCATGATTCATGAATCACAAAATGAAGCGTTCAATAGCGGACTATTTTTTAAAGGTTTCTCTTTCGAGGCAGGGAGCGCGTATGGAGACGGGAGCATGTGCAGAGTGAAGTGGCTCCGGGCTGGCCCAAGAGCAAGAAGACCTGACTTTAAAGGGCTCAGTAAAACGGTTCAAGGAAGCTACATTTTGAAAATGCACAATTCAAAAGTCCAAACCCCTTTCTTCAGACATCCCTCCAAAGCCACGCCTCCAGAATACTGGCACGCGTAATGCTTGTTCCCAAGTGTTCACGTGAGCCACACAGCAACAGTTCGTCAGGCCGCAGTCCAGCTCGGGGCTCCGGCCTGACTTGGGCTCCCACACCGGCTCGGGCTCCGACCCCAGTTCCAAAACCAATCCATAAATACCTCAACAAGTCTCCTCCTACACCCCTGCTCTTACAGAACAGCCCCAGTTCATACCTATCTGGCTAACGTTACGTTTCCCAGTGATTTATGTTGGTGACAAAACTGTTTCCCAGTGAACTTTACATCCTAATATAGCTAGCCAAGCTCTGGCTTCATTTCCTGTACTTGCGTTCCAATCCTCTGAGAACGCACGATTCATGCAGGAGAGGTCAAATGGCAGCTGAGTTTGATAGACATAATCACCACAACAATATAGTAAACATCTTACACCCCACCTTTAAGTCACACCACAGTGACTGAGTTTCCTGCTGTCTGTGGAATAAAGCATTAAGTTGGAACAAATGGTGTGATTTGCCGTTTATCCCCAAGAACCACCTAATATTACCACACTGTTCTTTTCCGCCCATCATTATAGGCATTTAACTCAGCAAGATTATGCTTTATGCTCTCCTTTAAATCTATTCAAATATACCTTAATCCCAGGTTGTTAACACTGTTAAATTGATCAATTATAATATAGGATTATTACTTGATATGGCCAAGAGATTTACTTGTGCTCCCAAGTTTTTATAGTGGTGTGCGTAGATTTTTGCTGATGCGCCCAACTTTTTTGGGTTGGGAGCACCAGTGCTCCGAAGTCAAAAAGTTAATCTTGAACCCTGCATAGGAACAATAGTCCTCTCTGACAGGGAGTAGATAGTTTTCTCCATATCCCTCAGCTCTTGGTATTTCTGGAGCTTTTTATGTTCCTTCCTCCTGATGTTGCTGTCACTTGAGATTGCGACATCTATCACCTACGTTGTCTTCTGATGTTTATCGACCAACACTTTCGACCACTGTCAGGCTGATTGGCCATCACCATCTTGTCGGTCTGGATCTGGAAGTCCTACAGGATCTTGGCTTGTTTGTTCTTGATCACCTTTGGGGGTGTCTCCTGTCTTGACCCTTGGACTTCACCTAGCAGTTGTATTCCTGGAGACTTGCTGTTTCCCCCTGGATAGTGGCTCTGATGCTCACTAGTCCTCAGCTTCCCTTCTTTTGCTTCGTGTACAGCTTGGATCTTGTTGCCATTGAGCTGAATTTTCGGGACTTTTCAAATACCTCTGTAGGTATTTGGTTGTGGCTGACCTCTGAGCTGCTTGACCATTTATCTTATCATTCATATAAATATATGTAAATATAATATCAATTCTGTTGCATCACTCCGGTTTTAGCACATTTGCTCTGGCTGCCTGTCAGTTTTAGGGTGCAGTTGAAGGTGCTGGTGATCACCTATAGGGCGCTTCACGGTCAGGCACTGCCGTACCTCACTGAATTGTTGTGCCAGTATGCTCCTATGTGGCCACTGAGGTCAGCTGAATGGAGTCTGCTGCTCATCCCCCGTACTAGGCTCAAAACCAAAGGGGATAGAGCCTTTTTAGCAGTGGCTTCCAGATGGTGGAATGCCCTACCCCCTGAGCTACGCGCAGCAGCTTCAGTGGACATTTTTAAGAGGCATCTTGAGACGCACCATTATTCTTTATCTTTTATGGGTATTCCTTGATTTTAGAGGGTATTTTGGAATGTCATATTTTATGCTTTTGTACTTTGTACTCTTTTGTTTAGCTGTCCTTTAATCTGTAACACATTTTGTATTTTTTGTTTTTTTTGTGTATCTGAACAGCTGTTTTATCCTTTTTAATCTGTAAAGCACTTTGTGAGGAATCTCTGTGATAAGTGCTATATAAATACATTTTTACTTACTTTACTTACTTATAAATATCATTCAAGGTATCAACCATTCCAAGGTAAAGGCATATAGTGTTAAGGGCGTTGCCCAAGGCCGCTGCTGAACTGTCTACAGGGTTCCTGTGGGGTTTTAAAAAGTCTTTAAAGTCTTCCATTTATAAATCTGCATTTAATACCTTGAAGTCCTTAAAAAGGTATTCAATTTGGTATGGTAGGTCTTAATCAAATTTTATTTATATAGCGCCAAATCATAACAAAAGTTATCTCATGACACTTTACAGGGTTTCCCCCAGAAATCGCGCTAAGCCTGGTGGTGCAATGTGGTTGTACGTCGTGCGGGGGGGAGCGAATCCTTGCGAATGAGCCCGACACGCTCCCTCTTCAACAGGGGCTCGCTGGACGGAGCTGGTCGCGGTACCCGAGTCTGTTACTCACGGTTTATTTACCCAGCACTACTTGTAAGGGGTAGAAATGTCTTTAAAATAAATAAACAACTGACGCTTAGCCTGGCGGGGAAGTAGGTAAAGCCTGGCGGGCCGCCAGGCTTATAATGCACTGGGGGAAACCCTG
>JAPTYQ010000001.1:35487717-35517350 GCA_029814465.1 Ostorhinchus cyanosoma
TTAGGGAGGAAAAGAGAGGGAGTAGAACCACCAAAATCTAATCAGTTCTTCCTTGGGCTATTTGTGGCCTTCAGTTAAAAGTTCATCAAAATCCATCTGTAACTTTCTGCGTAATCCTGCTAACGGACAGACACTCGTCGACTGTTACATACACCTTACCGCCTTTGGCGGAGGTGAACCAGTGGGTTCCCCACATGTTAATGCACTAGTGGTGCTAGAATTACCTGCTTTATAGCAGCATCCAGATTTGATGATTGTGGGGAGATGATTGCATGTTTTCATTTATAAGGAAAACAACTGTGTGTAATTGAAAGGTTAATTAAATGTGTAATTGAGGGCGTTTAGGTATCTAAATGTTTCTTAATGAACGTGCTATCCATATGAAAAGCATCTCTGCTTTTAGAGAATAGATGACTTTTTCACATGCCCCTGGCCTTTCTCAGTATGGATAGTCAGTTCGCTTTTATTAAAGTTGTTTCCTAGCACATGGACTGAGTCGATGAAAAAAGAATTAAAAACAGAGGCAACTGTAATGTCTTCAGTTATCTTACCCTCAAATCTGAGCAGTATCTTTTGTTCTCCCCTCTGAGATTGCTGATATTTTTCCAGATTTCTTTACTTTTAGCCTCATTTTTTACTTTAAGATAAAATCCTAATTTGACTAATCCCAGCTCTTTAACCACTTTATTCCTAAAACCTTTATGAATTAAAATGGCAATGTCTCTTTTGGACTTAATTGTTTTTTTAAAGTGGAGTCTCTACACGTCAGAGCTGACTGCTGCAATTTGACATAATTCATATATTTTTGGTCAAGGAACAGACTAGTGAAAACGGCAAGTTGATAGGACCAATAATTTGGGATGTATTAGTAATTTTGGAATACAATAGCTGTATAATCATGTTGCTATGGCCAGACCACTTTGGCGGTGACTGTTGGACAAATGCAGTTGAGCATACATGAATGCACAACAGCACAAAAAAGACTACATCTAAAACCCATGGATCCCTAAGGGTCAATGGACTAGTGTGTATTCATCCTCCATTCTGAATGCTCTTCGGGTTTTTGTCAACACCGTCAAACAGAAAACCTGACGGTGTTGACGTCTGACAATGTTTACAAAAAACTAATTTTTTACATGATGTGCTTGACCTGTATTCATGAGCCATCTGGTGTTAGCCTTGGGTGTTAGCTACCTCTAGCCCTACTTAAAATGTATTAATTTATTCAATAATTCTATTTAATATTTTCTATACAAAAGTGACAGTGTTGACACACCATGGTTGTGACAGTAAAGATTTCAATAAATATGTAAAGATTTTTGAAGAAGCACGTAGTGGAGGCTGAATGAACTTGTTGCATGTGCTAGATCTGGACAGTGAAGAAGAGAGTCCTCAGGAATGTAGGTGACTCTGTGGTGCCTGACTTTTAGTCTTTTTAAAAATATCTGACTGTGTTGATGGAAACGTGGGCCGCATTTTAAGGAAACGCAAAATAATAATACTAATAATAAATATTAATGAAAATTCATGGCTTAGTTTTCAAGCCACTTTTCATTCTATAAGTATTTTACTCATTTAAGAAGAGTTTTCACTGTTATCAAATAGAAATGATAATCTCTTGTCTGTGGACAAGTCATTTTGTGGGTAATGGGCTAACATAAAATGTAATAAATTTTAAAAAGTTATGGATAAAAGGTAGATAAAATTCAAAAGACCCTTAGAAGATCAACTCTGATAATTTTTATAATGAAAATATTCATTTTCAATGGAATTGGCACTTTTTTGAGTGGGACATGTTTTTTCTAAAATCTCAAGAATCGGTTAAATGTATGCAAGTATTCACAGAGTTTGCCATTACATTCAAAATTGAGCTCAGGTGCATCCTGTTCCCTCTCGTTTATAAAAGATCCAATAGTTGACAGTGCATGTCAGAGCACAAACCAAGCCATGAAGTCCAAGGACTTATTACACAACCGAAAGTACATATATTAAATAAATGTCACCCAAAAAGCTTAATAACTAAACCAAGAGCACGCATCCAAGCCTTACTATCATGAAGAAAACACCCTGCAACAATCACAAGACATTCCAAGCATTGTAAGGAGGATCATGCAGCCCAAATGAACTCAATGAACATCCATTGCTTTTGTGGGAGCAACTGTGAACATGTTATGACTCACTCTCTATGCACATGATCCAGGCAGTCTCATTTACTGCACCAGTCACTGTATGTATGACAGACCAGTGCGTGTGTGTGTGTGTGTGTGTGTGCGTGAGAGTGAATGAAAGGCCGAAGCATTACTGTCAATGTGTCCTTAAAGTGGCGTATTGATATTTCCACACTGGAGGGTAGCTAACTCATCACATTACAATATGTGGGGGGCCTTTATGTGTATGCCAAACAGGAACATAACCCCTTAGATTCTGCATAATATTGTGCAAGAAGTTGTTTTTGTTTGAAAAATCATAAAAAAGAGTGAAAAAGTAAGCATACCAATACCCCTGCCCGGTTGCACACTTTGCCACTCCTGCTCACTGATACCCTGCCTACCTAGGGATTAATTTGTCTCAACTTTCAGTCTTTTCAAAAGCTTTTCCAAAATTTGTAAATAAATAAATAAAGGCTAAAATTGAGAGAAAGGCACATGTAAAGGACATGTGTCAAACTTGAAAATAATTGGGTGGTAGTGTCTGAGAAATCAGTTATACAAATTTTTTTATTTTTTTTTTTTATTTAAAATTTAAGAATATTTTATTCAACCTAGTGGTCAACCGAGCAGTGTATGTCTCATTTGAGCCTGTAACTACAAGGTCACAGCATCAACTGGTGTCTTCTGCCCTCTGCTGGCAGGGGCCAAGTGTCTTTCAGCACCAAACATCTCCTGAAAAAGAAAAAATTATTTTAGCTATAAAGCAGTAGATTCAGATCAGCTACATGACCAAAGCAGGTCAAATTTGTTTTTAGAAAAGAATAGCAAAACTCACTTTTTTGGGACACTTAAAATATTAGCAGTGATGATTTTATATTTCAGGAGACTGGTAATGTACACCAAGCTGCCATAACATTATGGCCATTGACAGGTGAAATGGCAATAATGTTGATAGCCTGGTCACAATGGTATATATTAGGCAGGAAGTGAACATGTAGTACTTCAAGTTGATGTGTTGGAAACAGAAAAATGAGGATCAGAGCAACCATGACAAAGATCAAACTGTGTTACCAAAACTACTTGGTCATCTACTAGAGCATCTTCAAAATTACAGCTCTTTCTGCAGATTCCCTGGTTTGTAGTGGTTAGTACCTAACATGAGTGGTTTGACAACCTAAGGAAAACCGTGCATATGCCATTTCATTTAAACTAAATAAAAAGATAATTACATACCTAAGTGTGACTCCTAAAACACAGTGAAAACAGTTTGGGTTTTTATTTAGGAGCACAGAAACAGACTATTTTAAAAACAATCTAAAAGTGTTCCAATGCTATTGTAAAATTCAAATCTAACAATAATATTGTAAATTCAAATTCAAAGGCACAGTAATAAAGTAATTTAGGAAGGCCTGTAATAAAAAATTAAATACCAAATTATAATCCGTATTCCACTGCAATTCAAATTTAAAATGAAAATTTACAATTTACAATAGCATCGAACAAAAGAAATACTAAATAAGTGTGACAAAGTATGGCTATCCGTTCATCAAACATTCTATCTGAAGGGCAATAGTTTCTATATCATGTTCTACGGTCAAATCATTTACAGGTTACAAAGTTATTTGATAACTGTACTAACTCTGCTCATTTCTACATCAGACTACAGCAATTTATCAGCTCAGGTCTTCTGGTCTGTACTCATTCTATCCCCTAGTTGTCTGCCAAAGTTTAACATCTGTTGGTGTAGTAGTGTGCTGACATGTCCCAACTGGTGACTCCTGGTTTTTAGGTGATCAAGCAGGTTGCCCATCAGTTCCATTAGATCATCGTCACTACTCAGCCTGTCCTGTGTTAATAACAAATCCTCTCTCCAGGCATCCTGTAGACTCTGAAACAAAGCCTCTGTATCCTCTCTGAACTGCTGAACCTCCTGTAGGTATTTGTCTTTGTCCTGCCCAGCTCTGGTAACATACTCTTTCATCTGTTGGATGTGGAGCTTCAACCTGCTGTTCTCCACACCGACCTGCTCCAGTTTCACCCTGCTGTTGAAGATGCCCATCTCTACGCACTGCACCTCTGAGACCTGTTTGTCAAACAGGTCAATGCATCTTGCTCGTATAGCTTCCAGTTCCTCCTCCTTCTCCTCTTTACACTGAATCAGAGAGATGGTGTTCTCCTTCAGAACCTTGGTCAACAGCTCCAAATCACCCCTCTTCTCTCTTTGCTTAGAGATAAGCTTATTCAGCCCCTCGTGTTTGCACAACTCATCATTCCACCCAGCCTCTACCTCTTTCAGCGCCTTCTCTTTCTCTTCTACGTCCCTCTGCTTCTCCTCACAGCTCCTCATGACACTCTCCGTCTCTTCAGAGCACTGCTTTATTTCCTCTCTCTGTCTGGTCTCTCTTTGTTTGCAGTCTGCCTTACACTGGATCACATGACTCATCAGTAGAACAACGTCATTGCTCAAGGGGTGGCGCTGATGGAGGGTGTCCTCTTCCTGCCGCAACTCCTCACATCTCCTTCTCACCATGCTAATATCCAAAGTAATTTTCAACACATGTTCCTCCTGCTTCCTCTTCCCCTCCTCCAACAGCTGCCCCAGCTGCTTTTTCTCCTCCTCATAATGGCTTACGTGTTTCTTCTCTGTATTCATGTTGCCATACAACTCATCTTGATGCCTGTCAAACATATGCTTGTTGATAGACTCAGCTTCTACAAGTTCAACAATAAGCTTGTCCATCTGTTTAACCTCCTGCCTGTGTTTGACTATGGATGCAATACGCTCCTCCAGCTGTGACTTGGACCTCTCCAGCTGCTTTGAAGTGTAGCTATGTTTCATTCTTACCTCAGTCTCCTCCTCATGTTGACATTTAAAAACCTCACAGATTTTAGCCATGGTGTCTTGCCAGTAGATCCTTGAAGCTCTACCCACCACCATTTTATTTTCTAATGCTGCAATGTCCTCTTTAAGTTGTTGAATAGTGATAAGAAATGCTTCACTCATCTCACACAGCTCCCTCTTTAGAGTCTCCCTCTGTGTTTTTTGGTCCTGGTACATTTGGATCTCCCCTTTCAGTTGTTTCTCATACTGACCCCAAGATGCTGTCAGTCTTTGCATACTGCCCTCCACCTTCACCATTTCAATTCTGAGCTCTTGCAGACACTTGTTGGCCTTTTGTTTCTTCTCATTAACTCTTACCAATTCCCTTCTTTTATTCATTGTCTCTTGTTTCTGCAGCTTGATATTTTTGTCAGTCTGAAACATCTCTTTGGACAAGTTGTCTGTGCTGGCTTCAAAAGAATCTCTTTCGAGTGCAGCATTGTGCTGTAGAATTTTTTTATCCTGTTCAACAGCAGCAATTACTGACTTGAGATGATCTATTTTCTCCTTTATCTTATCCAGATGCTTCTGTGAGGAGTACTTTCGGGTGATTGCTTGGTTCAGGGCTGCAACCACATCCTTGTGTTCTCCCATAACCTGATCTCGATCTGGACGCAGGACCTCATTTTGGGCTAGAAGTGCTTTCTGCCTCTTCACAGTAGCTTCCTGTAGCTGTGAGGTAGCCAGTAGATCATTGTGCAGCTGCTCTATCTCCTCAGCATTAGACGCCCTGGCTGCTACTACATCAGTCATGATACCCTGACGTGTCCACTCTGTGGTATTATGACACTGATGCCTTAACTTGCTGTTTTCGATGGTTGCCACTTCTAATTGTTCATGGGTAGCGCGCCTGTTCGCCTCCAACTCTGTGATTGCGCTGGTTATCTCGGTCAGGTGCAACCTGACCTCAGGTCGGATTCCTTCCTCTTTTAGCTCGTTGTCCAGTTTCTTTAAATTCTCCAAAGCAGTCACAACGGCCGGGGAGTCAAGGAGAGGTCGAGAAGCCATGTTTAACTCAATGTCTGTCTTTTGCTCTAACTGCTACCGTTTTCAAGTTTACCGTTCAGCTACCACCAATAACTCGCGCCTGGAGTCACCATGGCAACAGGAACTCATCCACGAAGAAACTCACATGCTACGGCAAGTCACTGTGGCCATATGGAATTTGCATTGAAGGTCGCTAACTCTGGACTGCTTACTCCCATAAAATGTGAGTATTTGAAATAAAGGAGAGCCTAAACAAACTGCGCCCCCAAACCAGCCCATGGCGAGGCGACATCTGTTATTAAAATGCGACAGCAGGAGAACTTCACAACACATTTAACACTTACCTGGTTGTTGACCTGGCAATTGGTATTCAAAATTGTTGTATGAGTCACAGTTGTCTAGTTTTCCCACAGTTCAGGTACTGGTGTGTCAGGCAAACTGTAGTAGAACAGAGGTAGCCTATGGCATAAGCTACAAGAGCTTCGGGGTTGCCAGATATGGCAATTAATTACACTTAGATATAAAGTTGGATGTAAGAGAACTATTTCTTTGGCTTTTAACAGTGTTGCCTAAAGCAAACCTGATGCCAAGTTGAAACAAAAGTCCACA
Organism: Ostorhinchus cyanosoma; assembly: GCA_029814465.1. NCBI lineage: Eukaryota > Metazoa > Chordata > Actinopteri > Kurtiformes > Apogonidae > Ostorhinchus > Ostorhinchus cyanosoma. The sequence goes on from JAPTYQ010000001.1 coordinate 35,494,345, forward strand.
GTAAACTACTTGGTATAAATACAATGCTCTACCTGCTTCTAAATGTAACCAGTGAGTCTCTCTGACTACAAACTGGAACGCATATCAATATTGCCAAAATTTATTTATTTATTTTTTTAAATGAGAATCAGTATAAATAATTACCACTGATAATGTCAAATCATTATTTCTTTCCGGTTTAAGAGTGAAACACTGGGAGAAAAACAGACATTACTATGTGATTGTAAAATATTTGCTGAAGGTACATAAAAAGGGGGGAAAAACAAGATTTTAAAAAAAGTCATAAAAGAAAAGAAAAAGACGTACAGGATGTAGTACGTCTGCAAATGACACCTGCGTTGTAATAGGGGGGGGACCTAACCTAGAAGTAAACCCTCGAAAACGGATGCAATAATTTATGTACATTGCAATTCGATCAATCAAATTTTATTTATATAGGGTCACATCATGATAAAAGGTGTATTATGACTCTTTACATTTAGGGCTGACCTAAGCCAGACTCTTAATAACCTCATTCACAGACACCCAACAGAATACTCCAGGAGCAAACACTTGGCAATTGTGGCGAGGAAAAACTACATTTCAGCAGGCAGATACCTCGAGCAGACCATGGTGGATGGTCGATAAATATTGAATTTTCTAACAAGCATGACTCTAGAATTTTCACCGAAGCCTCTTCCCATTCATATTATGCAAACACACAAGCGCATAAGATCGTATGGTTCAAAGAATACGTCAAAATGGCGATTCAGTGACAGAACCTGGCAACCCTGATTGTCGCAGTGTAATGTCGTCATTGGTCTACGCAATAGAAACGAATGTTCTGATTTAGACATTATATTATAATTGTATTACCCTTCCCCTTGGGAAATGTATTGTTTTCCCCTTGTTGCATATATTGATTGTGTATTATACTTCGTTAAATAAAGATTAAAAATAAATAATAATAATAATAATTATTATTATTATATAGAAACAATTAAAATAGGTCTATCACTAATTCAAAGACACAATTATTGTCGTGAAAGCTACTTTAAATCCTCAGACGTTATCCTACGGTTGTAACTGGTGCACGGGCTTTAAACTGGTAGTTTAAAAATACAATAAGAGACTGGGTTAGTAGTTATTTTTCGCGCTGCTCATTACTGTGATGCCACAGTTTTCCGTTGTCAGTGTTTCTCCACAAAACAATTTATATAATCGCAGGATTACATGACACTACTAAAAACACAGTGTGTCAGCTGAAATCAATGTCATCTTATGCCGTTTCGCTTCTGGCCAAAAGGCTGAAACAGCTTTCAGCGTGTGGAGGTTAACCCATTACTGCCCAGCGCTACATTTGTGTCAGTTCCCAAATGAATTTACTCTATATCTATCCCTTTCTTAAGTGATTTATCACCATCTTCTGTACTTTGGATTTTATCAATATAAATCAGGTATTTTCCTATATCATGTAGATCAGGGGTGTCAAACTCCAGACCTCGAGGGCCGGTATCCTGCATGTTTTAGGTATTTCCCTCTTCCAGCACACCTGGTTCAATTAATGATCAGCTCATCATCATGCTCTGCAGAAGCCCGATAATGATGTAATGGCTTCAAGGTGTAACGGAAGAGGGAAATATCTAAAACATGCAGGATACTGGCCCTTGAGGACGGGAGTTTGATACCTGTGATGTAGGGTTAGGGTTAAGGTTACGTCAGATTTAAGTTGGGGACATTATATCAAAAACAGAGAACACTACAGAAAAAGTGACTTTTTCAGTAAAAATGTATCATTAACTGAACATAATACAAGTATTTCCATCCACTGTCATTGATCCAACTTCATGGGTTTTACCGGTGAATCAATGTTGTAGAAGATGACGGCGTTTCCACGTTCACTGCGGAGCCTCTGAATGACCAAATTGGTCATATCTGATGACCATGAAAATATGACAAACTGTATTTTACACCAGTTATTTACATGTATTGATAGTATTATTGGATCAACATATATTAAACAGTTTAGATCAGGAGATGGTTTTGATTGGTGATGATTGTTTGGGTCTTTTATGGGTTAAACTGTAAAGCATGTTTTACTGGAGTGTCCGATCAGATGTATGAAGTGCAGTGCTTGGAACTTTGGGAAACAGTTGCAGCAAATCCTGGAGATGCTATTAATTTGAATGCACTTCTCAGCCTATCTCAGGGACAGGAATACACTGTAAAAGCTCTCCTGGATTTCCTACCAGCAGCAGGGCTGCATGTGAAGACGTAAGCTTAACAGGCAAGTGGTGTGACCTCCCGACTGTGAACGGCAGCAATGCGCCATGCAGTGTCTAGTCTGCCGGAAAGTAGAAGAAGAAGAAGCAAAAGAAGAGGAAGAAGAGCAGTAGCAGCAGCGTCTGTGGCAAACAAGGCCACAGAAACATGGATCTCGTCAGCAAACCAAGGAGTAAGTCCATTGTATGGATGTATTTTGGCCTCAAAGCGGACGAAAGGGGACAGCCGCTGAACTCTGGGGAGGCTATATGTCGCTTGTGTCGGAAAATCGTCCTCGCGAAAGGTGGAAATACCACGAACTTAAGAAGTCATCTGAGGCGTCGACATCGTGCGGATTTTTTGGAGCCAGCTTCTTCCACGAACCCTGCAGCATTATGCGAGAACCCAGGTGATTTTCCAGCCTTTGAACTGGAAAAAAATGCGAATGACGTACTAGGCAGGATGAGACTTACTGTGTCGTTCAACTCGGTGAAGGAAGGCTAGTGTTATTAGATCAAATGTAGACATTGTCACCTAATTTCCCAACGCTGGTTTGATGTACTGTTTTGCAAAATATCTATGCCACAGATTAAATAAGATGCAAAATGTAGTTCTTGATCATGTGTTGTCCTAGTGTCAGACTCGTTCACAGAGAACAGTGTATTTATCATGCGCCGTGTTGCAAGGATCTCAGTTTTGCAGAATTCTAGTCCCTGCCGAAAACGGCATCGCGCAGCAGCTCCCCCTTCCTAAGTCAGCCATGAAGAGGACAATGTGCACCAAATTCACCGTCACACCAGAATAGCTCCAAATGTGAGCTGCTAAAGTCATTTCACACTTGTGGCTTCGCAAGCTTATTCTGACCGGGAATGCATTTTTCGGCAGTATCTGGTGTCAAGTTCGGATCCCTGCTGAAAACAGCATCCCCCACGGGTGACGTAGTTTTCGGCATTATCTGTTTTTATTGTTATAGATTTTATGTTGCATATCTAAGATTTAACTTTTGAAAGTTTTATGTACCTTACACTTGACACATTTTTAATAAACAGATTTAAAAAGTAACCATAACTGCAATATCTTATATTATTAACTGCTCCACAGCTTTGATGATGTTTATAGGTTGAATAATTCACAATTAATTTCATATCCTACAGTCAGAAAGGAGAAAAAATAATCAGCCAAGGTGAGTAGGGAGCATTTCTCAGCAAGTTGTAACAGGGTGAACTTGGTGCACATTGTCATCGTCATGGCTGGCTTAGGAAGGGGTAGACGTTTTCGGCAGGAAGGAGAATTTGGCACATCTGTAAATTAAATTCGTTGAGGATTATCAATAAAATTAAAATACAATTTACATGACCGAATTGAAAACAATGATGAATATACCTTATTCTAACAGACATTTTGACAATTTAAGGCAGGAAAAAGCACAGATATGTACCATTTTCATCTAATGTAAAGGGCACCACTAGACATGGAAGCAGCCCATGTATCAGCTTCAGCCAAGGGGGAAGACCACAGCTCTAAAATGAAGCCCTTGATGAAGGGCTAACTCTCATAAACTTAGACATTTTTATTTCCAGGAGCCATTCTTTTCTCCATTTTACTTTGGACCCTTTCTTTTGGTCCATCTTTTAATTATTGCCCTGTTAACATGATTTTAGGTAGAACAGAAGCTTGAGGTCTTCCCTGTTGGATTTTTGAACTTAATTTAGCTCAATAAAAATATCTTTTCTGAGTTGGCTGTAGTGGTGTTTCAGAAAATGCACTAATGAGATTGTGACATGATGACCTGGATTTGGCATGCAAATGTTTGATCAACATTTTACCATCCAAAACATTGTGAAAAAGATCTACACTAGGTAGTGTTTTGTTTAGGTTTTTTTGGCACTTAATACATCTCAAATCACTTAACCGGTGAAGGTCATACTGATGTTCAACAAAAGAACATTGTAGCAATCTCATACTCTTGTCATTGTGTCTATGGTTTCTATACAGTCCAGATGAGGTGTTTCTGTCTCCTTGCCTTACTGCGTGTGTGTAATAACAGCTGGTACAATTAACTGGCCAGTTCCTCCACGTATACCATAAATTCCCATTCATAAACAAACTGACAGTTCTTTGCAATTCAGGATAGTAATGCCATATAGCATAGGAATCTACTAAAGTCTTTGAAACCAACGTTAAATGTCTTCCATTTATGAAAGAACATGTCGTTGTGTCCTACTCCCATGTTACTCAATACAAAATATACAAAAAGATAAAATAAAAATTATTGTCTCAAGGGTGCCTTAGACTCATATGTGAATGATTGTTGTTTTTTTAAGGTTTGGATTCAACCCATGAAGAACTTTTTGAGGATTTTCCATTTCTCCAGAATACTTCAACCCAGAACTATGTACCAGATGCTGTACTGCCACCTGGGGAACCGTGGCTCCATGGTGGCCCCTCCAGGGCAGTGCTGTCCCTGCCATCCTGTCTGTGCCTGTGCGATGATTCAGGGACAGGACCCTCTGGTTCTTTGTCTGGCCAGGACCAAATGGGAGAGATGAAGGTGTACGCCAAGTGTCATCTTCAGCAGGGCGTAATGTTTGGGCCCTTTCTGGGAGAAGTTTGCAAAGGACAAATGCCAAGCAACCTCAAATATGCCTGGGTTGTGAGTAGACACATGTAGACTGCATAATACTATGTAGAAATATGTGAGATAGGAAAGCTTACATTGTTTACCTTTTAAAACCAAGAAGTCCCATTGTGATTAGAAATTTCTTTTGCAAGGGAGACCTGGCCAGGGTAGCAGCCATACAAAGTCAAAACAATATAAAACTAATACATGATATACAATGAACAATAAAGCAGAATAACAGCTATTCAACCTTAATGACCTCTCAAGAAAAACAGTGACATTCCTCCTTCACAGCATTCTCCATGATACTTTAGAAGTGATTAACAGAGATGAATGTTTGTAGTTTAAGAATTTCTTTCTGAAGATTATTCCATGACCATTGTACATGGTAGGAAAATGTCATTTTGCCAAAGTCTGTTAGAACTTGGGGGTACAGTTGAGAGCAACCACTTGGTGACACGTAGATGGTAACTACTAGAGTTAATAGAAAGAAGGGTGGTGAGGTATTCTGGGAGTTTTACCCAGCAGAGCTTTATAGTTGAGCATAAACCAGATTGAAGGCTTAAATTGAAAATATGTGCAAGAGGCTCAGCAATAATGCCTGCAGCCATGTTTAAGAGGTAAGGATCCAGGTTATCTGGACCTGCAGCTTTATAGTCATCAATGTCTTTTGGGACTTTATGAAGTTGGAAAACTGACATAGGTTTCAAATCAAACAAATCAGATTTTACGACTTACTGGAGTGTAATAGCATGGGGCAGGGGTATTTGCATAGACTGTGCAACATGTTAAATTAATTCAATTGAATTAAATCGATTGATTACAAAAAGAAAGATTACAAAGATTACACTATAATATCTATAATCACTGTCACTGAGTAAGGTGATGACCTATATTACAACCTTTGGATATGAAATGCTAAATTCCAGTTTCCATCATTAAGATGTATCCTACATGAATCATTTCATCATGGAATTACAGTGAAATCATACTTGAGTTATACCTCTAGTACCTGAAGTCTCAAGATGGTGTTTTGTGTTGTAAATATAACCAGTGTGTTTAATGATCATTTCTAGATAAGGGATGACACAGCTTTCATCTACATTGATGCGTCTAATGTAAACAAGTCCAACTGGATGAGGTGAACGATTCTTATTTTTACCACATTTTTCATAATTCACCCTAACATTAAATTACTTTTCTTGCGTTGCTGTTTATTTTTCACAGTTTTTTTCTCTTTGTCTAAGGTATGTATCATATACCAACAGCGAGGAGGAACACAACCTGATTGTGTTCCAGTTTTATCGTCGTATCTACTACAAAGTATCCCAACCAATCTCAGAGGGAGCAGAGCTCAGGGTCTGGATCGGCAGGGATTATGCTTCGCTTCTGGGTCTTGGGATTGGTGAGAGCTCTTCTGCTTTATGAAGCAGAGTGTATTTATTTTAGCTATTCATGTTCAGTATTATCTTTGCTGACAGTAGATTTTTTTAAGTAGAAATATGAAAGTTTTAAAGGGGAGCAACATCCTGTGCATGTGATTCTTTTCTTGGGGGTCAAAGGTGAGAGTGTGAAGTGTGAAGTCGGCGACAAGGATACCATCCTGCGACCCTTGCAGGACATCCAGTTGGTCACCCTCCCAGAGCCCAGCAGCTCCTCCCTTTGGTCAGATCATAGCCAATCTCAGAGCCCCATGCCATTCATCAGTGATGTGATGACCATGTCGATCCCTGATGCTGCTAGTGATTCGGGTTCTGCTGTCCCCTCCTCTGCCCTCGTCTCCTCCCCATCTCCTAGCTCACATCAGTTCGATAAGTATGATTTTTTGCCTGGAACTGAAAAATTGCTAAGTAACCCAAATGCCACAGAGAACAGTCCGTGGTACTTCTTTGGGTTTGAACCAGACCCTTCTGGACGGCTGCTGGACAGGAGCACTGTGGTGTGTAAACTGTGTGGGGAGCGAGTGGGCTGTGGGGGAGGAACAGCCGACCTCCAAAACCACCTGACCACCAAGCACCACATTCGGCCACGAGAGACCAAGGATCGGACAATAGGTATGTATTCTATTAGCAAGAGATGTGTAGTACGAGTCTGGTTTTTGTTGACTTCACCATTATCTCTCTACTTACTGGAACAAGTGAAAAGCTAAGCAGAGCTTACTCATACCCCTGCCCGGTCACACAGCACTTTGCCCGTCGTGGTTACTGATACTCTGCCTATCCAGGGATTCATTTTGAATCTGAAATTACAGATAATTGTTGGGGATGCACTTGGGAAAATACCGGACTGTTCGGTCCACCCTGCTTTGTGATAATCCACCCTTATGGACTACAGTTTTTAAATTGTACAATTGTCTTTGCATTGGCGCTTTATATACTGCTTTACAAGCCACTGAGTGTGTGTGCCTGTCCAGGCAAGTGAAAGCCTGCCCCTGCAAGTTGGCCACCATGGCCCACAAAGCGAGGTGCGGACTGTACTGTAAGCTACCTGTACCATTGCACCCCTAATAATTGTAATCACCCCTTTTTGGGTAGTTCAACAAACATTATTCTGGCCAGGTCTTGACTTTCAATCTTTTCAAGAAACGCAGAAATTGAAATTCAGTAATCACTGTGCAGTGCAACTGTGTGCTGCACCTTTCCTAGTGGTAAAGACCATCTGTGTCAAATTTGAAAAGAATTGGGTGAATAGTGTTCAAGAAATTGGTTGAACAAAAATCACGGATGGATGGACAGATGGAATTCCCTCTATATTATCCCCGCTGTCTGGGGTGGGGGTATAGTAAAAGCTGTACACCTGTCAGTGACTGGCAAAATAACGGGGAGGGACATAACATTAGAACAATTGATTCTTTGGGCACAAAATTAATACATGTTCCTAAGTGGAGGATGACTCATGAAAATAATGTTGTAGGAAATGGCCACCCCTAAGGGTCTGTGGTTTTGGGTTAATCAGTTAGTACACATTAGCATTCAGCATAGTATTTGAGTACTCTACTGAAAATTCCTTTGATTAATCGAGTATTTGGATAAAACTGGATTTTGCCAAAATAGGGCTGTGACAAGGTAAGGGAAAACTTTACGCAAGCCATGCCCCATTTTGTTAGTGGTTTTGGGAAATGAACCATGCACGGCTCGCTGCCAAAAATGTATGCTTGTCACAATTGTAATAAACAGCCAGACATTTGCCATAATTAACATTGGCAACACTGCTTATTTCAGACCTTACCCAGCTGGCAACAAGAAATTCTGTTTTCTGATTAGTTGAGAAATTCTATTTTCTGATTTGCTAACTCAAGACAGCTGTACAGGCCCACAGTAGTCTACCATTAAGTTGTTCATAGTAACACGGCGAAGTTAATAATTTATCAGCGTCAGGGCCACCCCTGGCCAAACTGGGGCCCAAAGCAGAATTTTATTTTGAGGCAGGAGAGAAGCAGGACCACAGCAGCCAGTCCAGAGGTGATCCAGGGAAAACCTGTGAAAAACAATAAAGACTGCATGTTAACCATAAGTCACTTCTAGGTTATTTTATAGCTGTTGTGCAGCACCAAGAAAAACATAACGTGCTATGCACTTTTAATACCCCTCGGCCAAATGTATTGTAAGATTCTGTTGAAAGTTACTGTCCGATAATTTAGATGGGATTGTCTTGTGTAAGCCTTATTACATACATATTTATATTTGAAAGTACTAGGCATGTCCCAATCTGATCGAAAGGTGAGTATCGGCTGCCAATCTTGCATTTTTTTAGAAGATCAGATCGCATTTAATCATGAGATTGGCCCAGTTCTGGAGGAGCAAGAGGGGTCAATGCCCCCTTAAACAAACATCCTGCCCCCTCAAATTTAAGTTTCCAAAGGTAGGGAAAAGGGAAATGAGCTGCACAACAGCAGGAGACTAAAGGCCTCAAAGAGTTGGGCGTACTTGAGTCTGCGGACATCTGTGTGTACTTGAGGCGGATTCAGTGCAGACCCAGAGCAGATGTCCGCCAGACACGTCTGTGCAAAGCTCAGTTTTTACGACCACTCGGACTCCACATACGCATACTTGGTATCACATAATGTAGGATGATGTAAATGTAGGAAATTGGTATGCTCAACTATGAGACCTCAAACGTTCACAGACAGTGTGCACGGAGTCTGTGCTGCTCACAGTATGCACACTCTGTGGGAGCCTTTAGAAGAATTAGTAAAGCATCTATAAGTTTTACTTTCACTTTGTACAGTTGTATGGTCTGTGCATACTCATTGTGAGGTACATACGGCACCCAACGCACTCCCATATAATCCCTGAATGGACCTGTCACTAGACGCACTATAGCAAAGCTGGCAAACATATGGCTCGTTGGCCAAAACCGGCCCGCCACAGGTTCTAATTTAGCCGACAGTATGAATTTGGAAAGTGCAAAAATTATACAAAAGTTATTGAGTCAAAGGTATCGTACTTGTTTTAGTTCAGGTTCCACATTCAGCTCAATTGTGAGCTCAAGTAAAATAATTGCATAATAACCTATAAATAATGACTCCAAATTAAAATTTCATACTAAAAAGTATCGGATCGGTGTCAGAATGGTATTGGCAAAACTAATCATAAAAAAAAAAACAAAAAACAAAAAAAAGGATCGGAAGCAAAAAAATTCAGATCAGGACATCACTAATTATAACTGCACAAGGCTATTTGACCTTGAAAAAGTAGGTTGTGACCTATTTTCAGTAAGCTTCTGCTCCATGCCAAGATCCACAGTATAAATTTGAAGCAAATTCTGCATTCTTCAGATTATGTGATTATGTTGTTGTATGGACGGACAGATGACAAAATAATTACAGTACCCCTTAAACCAGAAGTAGGCCGAGGGGTAAAAATTAACATACCCTTCTCTACCCAAAGTACTCAATGATTTATCAAATTGTATTGTTCTTGAAAGACCCATCCCTATTAGTCTGATACTAAGTGTCTCTTGCTCTCTCGATACCTTAATTATTGAGGGTTTTCCTCAACAGGTCAACGCCCACTTCTGCCAATGATTAACAGTGGCCTGATCGGTACACTCCCTCTGGTTCTGTCTGCTCAAGTGACCGATGCCATCGTCAACTTCCTCATCATGGATCTTCAACCCTCAACTCTGGTGCAGGGGGCAGGCTTCAAACAGCTAATCCACAACTTGATGCCCACCAAGAAGGAGCTGCCTTCACAGTTCCACCTTGATAGCCTACTGAAAGAGCACCACATAAAAGGCAAGATGAGTCTGGCACAGCTGCTTAGGAGAAAAACAGAAAGCAGGGAATATGAAGATGTATCGGACTACATGGCTCCCATTGAGTTTGAACCAGCTAGACGTGGACGACCTCCCAGTCATCACAGGGAGGTTCCTCACTTTGTAACCCTAAGTGTAGATATATGGTTTCACACCTGGCAGGGAAACACTCAGAGGTACCTCACCCTGTGGGCACATTTCGTAGATCTCAACTTTCATTCTCAGAATCTGGCCCTGGCAACCCAAAGACTCACGGACCATGAAGATAACAACTTTCAAGCCGTGGAAGGCCAAATCAAAGCTATGGCTAAGGAGTGGGGTATATCCCAACCCAGTCTAGTCCTCCTGGGAGGAGAAGAATGGAACAAAATGAGACGGGGACCAAGGAAGTGTGAAAAAGCTGGAGAGGCTACAGGGAGCAATTCTCACCCGAACTCAACAACATTTCTGGAGAGGGATGATTCTGCTTCACCCGAGGAACCACATGGTCTGGACCAAAGCCACTCTAGTGATGGATTAGTATCTGTCCCATGTTTCATCAATGCAGTACAGGGCTGCATCGAAGAAGTGATGTCACATCCTGTCATTTCCGAGACCCTCAACCAATTCCACGTTATTCTTTCAACTCTGTTCTTATTGCCTGCTCAGAACAGAAGCTACTGTCAGCACCAAGCCCAGCGCTTGTTGCAGTCTATGACCAAACAGGAGCAGCTAGAGTTAAAGTCCTGGGTCCATAGTGAACCCACCTGGAATCAACTGTACCCTATACTGAGCACACTCATCAGGCATAAAAGCCTTGTCTGTGATGTTATAAAAGATCTGAAGGAAGAAATGGCTTCAGAGTCCATTTCTCATGCAAACTCCACCTCCAGCACATCTTCAGGAAGCAGCTCAGCCTTTCGTTCTGAATGGAAGGTGCTTGAAGAGCTGAGTTCAGTCCTCAAACCTCTTGATGTGGCATGTCGGACTCTTGCTAAAGAAGCCTTTCCCCGTTTGTCCCTCATCAAACCAATTCTCACAGGCCTGCTCTCCCGCCACCTCATATCCCGGCCAGGAGACTCATCTTCCATCCTGAAGGAGGTGAAAAGGATGATGAGGCGACATTTAGCCAGCTGCTATGACAACCCTGTTGTCAACAGAGTTCTATGTGTGGCCTGTTCCCTCGACCCTCAATTCCACGGGCTCGGATTCATGGACAAGAAAGTAAGTCATAGAGTTTAACATGGAAGAATTGGTGGCATCTTAGCTTTATTCATAATTATAACAATTTCTGACTTTGTAACTTCTCTTGATTGGTGATTGAAAATGAATTATTTGTACAATCTGCTAATATTGGTCAAGATTAAACACTAACCCTTAACCCATAAACTGTGTAAAAAGAAATCAGAGTTATTGAAAATTCAACACAAAGATTTGAATCTTTTCACTTTCATCTTTGTGACTTTGGACACAGATGCCCAAATCAAACATGAACTTCATCAAATAGAACTGTTAGCTTGTTAGGCAGAAGTAACAAATTCCAGGCCTTCATGTTAGTCCTACTGTATGTCAAATCCATCAAGTGCATTCAAATTAGACCTCAGCAGATATGGTTTATACACAAAAAATAATTAAATGAAAAATACATTTAGCAGTCAAGTCTTGTCAAATTTTTTTTAAATCTTCAACAGTTTTTCACTCCACATAAACTTTTTGGCTTAGTCCTCCTTTATTTTCAGCTTGTTACTTAGACTGTCTACTGTGCTTGCATCAAAAATATATCAGGGAAGGTCATACAGAAGTACTTTAGGACATGTTCCCAAAGCTGTACACAATTAAACATTAATCCCTGTATTTCGAATTGTCACTTTTCCATCCTTTGTTACATTGCAGAAGTATTCTTTACTTAGGAAGTGTTTGAGAACACGTAGCTTGTACATAAAATGTCACATTATTGCATCAATATAATATTTACACCACTGTAAAGCTATTTCATTGAGAAAACATTGCCACTACATTACTGAGAAATGATTTAAACTTGTAATGTAACTTGTAGGGATGTTACTGTCCAATGCTGGTTCTTGGTTGTATAGCTGCATTAGTTACATTATTTTGTCAAGTTACATATTTTCTTGCATGAAAGTGAACTTAATATTTGTGACAGCTCTAATCCAGACCTTTTTCCACTGGCTATATTTAAGGAGCAGGCAACCACTTTTGATTGGCTGAAAAAAGAAGCAGTCAGGATCGTAAAGGAGGATAGAAGGAGGAGCCGCAACAAGAAGTCTTGTCCAATCAAGAGAAGTCCCTCACCTGGGTCACCTGAGTCAGAGAATGAGTTTCTACGGAGGAGCAAAAGACTCAAAGAATCCCAACCAATCAACTTCAGAGAGGTTGAGGTGTCTGAAGATGAAGAAAGTGATGCTGGTGATGTTGATGATGGTGAAATAGCAGAGCCAGGCTCTCAGGGTGGACTCTCTGGTATGGAGTTCCTGTTGGGAGACCTTTTCTGTTCTGCCCCCAAGAGCAAACAAAGCTCCGTAGAGGAGTCTGTGGACACGGAGATGTCTTTTTTCAGGGCTGAAAAGGGGGCTTCACTTGGAGTGGAGCCCCTGCAGTGGTGGAGGACCAAAGTATCACAGTTCCCACTGTTAGCCACAGTGGCACGAGCCTACCTAGCTGCCCCAGCAGTGGCAGGTAATGCTGTCCAGGACTTTTTGCTGGAGGGAACAGGAGCCCTATACAGGAAAAGGGCCAACATTCCACCAGAAAATTTGGATGCAATTCTGTTTTTGCACCACAACCACATAACCAGCATGGAGAATGGACAAACAGTAGTAAGATATGATGATAAAAGGATTGAGAAGTTCACATTACCATAGACATTCTTTGACCCATACCCTAATTTAAATCTATACCTCTGTAAACAAACCCCAAATCCACATAATGAGGAAGAGCAGTAAGTCAAAATACCCAAGTACACAGACACCCTACATTAAGAGTCCATTCAGTTTTCTGCTTTCTGTGATCCAATGAATGGGGTTTTGATTTATACAAGGCGACCCAAGTGAACTAACATTTGTCATTATAAGGAGCTCTACCCAATTTGAACATGTTCATAGAAAAGCACTATACAAATCCAATCCATTATTATAATTTACTTCTGAACATGATGGAGATCAAACTCACTACAAATGTTGTAATGAGACAAAACAACTATATAGGCCCAAGATTGTAATGTTTTTATGTACTGACAAATCAAATTTTCATATATTGAATACATTAAAATATTCCTCTCTAGGCCACAATGAATTAATCTTCCCCTTTGCTGGTACTTCAGATAGCCAGTTTTACACACATTACTGCCTTTTCAACCTTGAATGTAATTCCTCACACGAAAGTAAAATTTGCAGTTCATTGTGGATGATATACAACGCGGTCCCCAGTTAGCATCACTGTCAGCTCATTTCTCCAGCCCAAAATGGCAGTGATAACAATAATTGCTAGCGTGTATGAGATGTCAGTGTCATGAATTAGTTGGGAAGAACACTAAAACTGCACCACTAATATCGCATTGTTATAAATTTAAAGCTGATGAAAGCTGACCTAAAAAAAAAAAATACAACCCCAATTCCAAAGAGTTGGGATGAGCTCATAACGTAGATCATTTAGATCATTTTTATTTTTATCCTCAATGCATATTTATAACAAATGCAGTATATATTGTTAATGCAACAACAAGGATGTCTTAAAATCATACATGGAAAATGTTCTTCATGATCATATCTTGTAAAACTTCCATGGTGCCTTTGCATTTACATTTCTAATCTGTAAAGAGTGGAAGAAAAGTCCAAAGATTGAATGACAAAAATTGAAGGAATCTGCATCACACATGTATTGATCACTTGGAAAGAACCTGGAGAGATCACGACTTCATAATGAATGGAAAATGTAGGGAAAAATGGTACCTGAACTGTTAATCGCCTCTGAATCCTGGATTGAACTAGATTGAAGCATTGTTTGTATATTTTAAAAATTAGATCAATACAGACAAGGTAAAAATGTAATCTCCTGCTCTGTCAACAGTACAATGACAATATCACGTTTAAAGACCTGCTGTGTCATGTATGTATTTGTAAAGTAGTTTAAAGTGTTCTTTGTATGTTTTAAAGTACGTTTGTGCGCTGGGAAAGAGAAATACCAATATCCAAAAACTGTCATCTCAGTTGTCACTGTAAATATTGCCCAGAGTCAGGCCTTTACAACTTGAAAGATAAAAATTCTACACCAATATATTTAAAAAGTTTTAGAAAAATATTCATATATATATATATATATATATATGAATATTTTTCTAAAACTTTTTAAATGGTTTAGAGCCACAAGATTCTTCATTGTGGGTGTCATATATCTAATTTGAGCAAACAGATGGTTTCCAAAGTAAAAGGTTTGGAGCATGAAGTTTCTCAATCTCTCGCTCAAATGATCTTTGCATGTCTGGTGTCGGTTTTGGAATGAATAAAGAAAGAAAAGGAGGAATTGGCAAAGAAACAAATGTAGACAAAGAAGATGCAGAACAAGGAATGAAAATGGAGAATGCAGACCAACTAACACAAATTCCATCATCCTGATACATCTGTAACCCCTCCACCCTTCACCTACCCAACCCCTATCTCCACTCCTTAATCTTTACCCCAAACCCCATCCCCATACACTTGTCTTAAGCCCTCAGCTTCTCACTATCAGCTCCTTAACACCCCTAAACCTCTCACACTTTATACAGTAAACCCACTAAATCCATCAAGCCAATACCATTTACCATTTGCTCATTTCTCTTCCTTACACAGTTCAAATTGTCAATATACACTGTAAATAAAAATTTATTCAAAGTTATTTCACTGGTGTTTCTATGCATAATTTTAGAAGTGATCATTTGTTCAGAATTTTGTTTTCAACTGTACATTACATAACACTGTATCATGTCAATTCACAATGGCTAACAAAATATTTTTATTCATTGCAAAATGTAGTAAATATGATTTCAGTGTTTATTATTATCAGACTGAGTATAATATTCATCAAAAATGGTGAATTTAGAAATCAAAAGTAAATATTCTGTCAGCTCTCCAGAAAAAGACAAATGTCCAAAAAATCTCCCAGTCTGAAGAGTCAAATGGTGACAAATTAATTTACTGAGTTCCACAAATGGATAGATCCAACTGCAATACCCTCACCAGATGAAAGTAATTAGTGTCCACAGTTCCTCAGAATTCTTCAGAAGAACAGCTCAAAAATTTTAATTTTAGCAAAAATGTATAGCAGACAATTTTAGCGAAAATGTCTGAGTTAAAGTTTTAATGATTAGGTTCTAACACTAATTCAAGTAAACATGTACTAATGTTGATTTTAGCTGCATTTAATTCATATTTCTGCGAATATGAACATTTCTTGACTGTAGGGGCCAATAAAATGAGTGTGTCCCTGGTCTTCCTCATCTACAGCTGCCACTGGTAAAATGAAGAAAAAGCCATTTGTTCACCAAAAGTCTTGATTTCTTAAAAACCAAGAACTGTGATTCCAGTGATGAGTCAAGAGGCTTCTGCACTGTGCTCACCATTTACAGACTGCCAGTCACTGCACAGAGATTTGACCCACCTCTCAGCCTGTTACAGAGCTCAGCTGGCTGAGGATAGACCCTACTGAAGCTGTTCCTTTCTGCAGACCACCACCAGGGGGCGGTGGTGATTCTAGGGAATGCCAGGTTGCCAGGATCGTGAGAACGTAAACGTTAAGCGTTTTCCTGGTTCCGGATCCAAACATTCAAGATGTGCAAACTACAATGCTAATGGCTGAGCAGGTGCCTTTTTTTTTTTTTTTTTAAACTATTTCTAACTGGGAGAAGGGGTCTGAACTCTTTTGAGTCAAACTGTTGGTTTTGTAGTCGTTAAAGGGAAGCTCTGTAAGGGGGTTGCATTGTTTGTGTGCATGCACACCATACGACTGTACAAAGTGAGTGAAACTTAAGATGCTTTACTAATTCCTCCAGCATTTGTGCAGCTCATTTTTGTTTTACCCATCTTCGAAAACTTTCATTTGAAGGAGTAGGACGTTTGTTTAAGGGTGGGAATTCCGCCTGCACAATTTCCTTTCAGCTCAGGCTGATTGTTTTTTTTTCCCACATTTCATTTTTTACTCAGTAATGGGATTTTCCAATGAAGGTCAAGATGTACTTGAGTAAAAGTAAAATTACCTATTTCAAAAACTACTTTAAAAATTACAAATTACTCACAAAAACTACTCACAGTAACATGAGTAAATGTAATTTGTAATGTTCCACCTCTGCTTAAAATACAAAGTAAATCAAAGGTTTGTAAAGCAATGTCTATGAGTCTAAGTCAGACAATCACTCCATAAATATGAAACCACCAAAGACCGCATCACTTTTAACTTTATATTAGAGGAGATATTATGAATTTCTACTAGTAGTAGAAGAAACTGCTATTTTTTTCTAGTACAATTTAAGTAGCAACACATCAATTTTCTGAAGTATCACCACTGCAGCAGTTCAGATTTAACCTGATGGTCACTAGTAAAAAATGTCTTACAAATTGACAACAGATTTGTTTAGCTTGCTCATTATCTGCATATAGAAATGAGTTTGGACTAATCTCTAGAAGCCTTTTCCTCTGTATTCATATCTTTTGTTTACCTGCTAGAGGTGTTGCTTTTACATTAATTGATTGATTGATTCATTCTATGATTGTACAAACATAGATGAAGTGTACATTGTACAGTTGAAAAAAGGTTTTCAAGGCATTTTTTGGGTTCAGTTTATTGACTTTTCTTCCCCTCTCTTTAGAACTATTGTTACTTGATAAAAGCTCTCTGTACCTTGTTAAACTGATTGACTAGAGTGATGTGAGATAACTCAAACTAGAGACCTTTTGTTTCTATAAAGATAGTCACTCCTAGGTCTCCACCTGTAGTCGGCGCTGTGTTGTATCACCTGCAAACAGCCTGTCAGTTATCCTGGATTTTATCCATAATTTGTTTATACATTTCTTTAACATCATTACTGCCAAGTATAACTTGTTATATAACCTTATGTGTTAACATGTATTGAGAAGCTGAAATAACTTGGTGGCCTTCTAATTATCTTATGGGATGTGCTTTAGTTTTATTTATTTATTTTTTATTATTTTTATGATCTTCAGTATGGGTCCACCTCTGTCCATTCCTCTGTATTCAAGCTGCTGCAATACGGTGTCCCTGAGTTAATAAAACATTCAGTTGTTATACTAGCACTTCTTTGATTTAGACCTGATAAATTCAATTTTTAAATGAATAAAAAAGAAAGTTTGGTGTCAGCTAACTGTATCTGCCAACCCAATCTTTCTCAATCCCTGCTTCTTCCCTCATTGTTGCTCTAGCCTATTGACCCTAGGTGCCTGAAATCCTCCAATTTCTGTATCTCTGCTCCCTGTACCTTCACTGTTGCACTTTGGTCCCTCTTGTTCACACATATTCTGTGGTCCGTAATCTACTGTAGGTATAAGGCTTACTGTGAAAATTGTCAGTTTTAACTTTGAATTAAATAAATGAATTTTCTGGATTGTAAATGGTGCCTCACTAAAGAAAGGAGTGATAAACAAGCATACTGGACAGTCATGTTTTGACATATGACTTAACAAGCAGGTGGTTGTGACACGTCTTTTTCTGGGCTCATAAATTTACATACCCTTTATTATTATGTTTTATTGGGTTTATAGTTTTATGGTTTCAGGGGTGTTTAGATTTAGAGTTTTAGATATTTAGCTTGGGTTTTTAGATAGTTATGGTAATGGGTTTTAGTGTGTGGAGGTTTTTAGGTCAGTTTTAATAGTTTCTATAAAGGTGAACATCCCCTAGAAGGAGTAGTGGTTGCAGCCAGTTAGTGGAACTGCATATAAAGCGCCCATTTCGATCGTTTGTGGTTCGGACTACTGGAGAAGACACTGCTTCCTGGACCTCCAGCTGCACTAGCGCGGTCCCTGAGCATGTGCACTTTCCCTTACAATTTGATTATTGAATAAAATTAAAATTACGGTCCACGATCTCCTGCCTCTCAGTCTCGACTTCCTCAACTCCTTCACATCCAACCGCTAAACGGCCAGCAGACTTGTAACAGTCTCATCCACAACTACCACAAAAGACTGAGCTGTAATTGATGTTAAAGGAGCCAATACAGAGGATTAAGAACTATGGTATGTAAACTTTTGATTGGGGTCATCTGTATATTTTTTGTTGCTATTATGAGAGCAAACACATTTGTTTGATAATAATTTGATTCACTAATCAGCTAACCATCATCAAAGTTGTATTATCGTTCATATTCACTCAAAAATGGCCCCAAAAAATATCACAAATTCTGCTAGGGTATGTAAACCCAACCGTAAGTTGGCTTCATCTTTCAAACTTAGGGGGACAACATATGAAGTACACAAAATCTATGTTTCACTTTGAAGAATTTACGTATATAAAAGTTTCCAAAAATTACATTATCCACTAGAAAGCCATTTTTACTATTGTCAAGTACATGTTCATTATGTCCATCTAAGAAAAATCTCCATGACGCAGATCTTAAGGGTAAAGCCAGTCATGTGAATTCAGAAAAAAAACCCAACAACATAAATGCAGTGTAAAAATAAGTGATGAATAAGTCATTTCAACATCAACACAGGAAATATATTTAGTTTCAGTTGACAACATGTTGCTAGATGGATACACACCATTTAAAATTAAGCCCCGGAGACTGTTTCTTCTTGTAAATCTGATACTGTGTTTATCAGATTTTGGTTTTAAATAAAAGTATTATTTTAAAAAGTATGCTCCCTATTTATTTATTTTTTGTTATGGAAAAGCAACTCGATACAATAGCATAGATCTAAATTGTAATATTCCACCTTATTATGCATTTGTAAATATAGGTTAAATATGTTTCAGTAATTTTAACATTAAACAAATTTTCTTTTTCTTTTCTTCTAGCCACGTCCCGGAAATACTACTTTGCTTCCGGGTGAACTATCATGGCGGCAGCCTAGATAGCACTGGAACGTTCAAGCTGTTCTGCCGTCTTATTATTAAAGCTCTACGTGTGTTTCGGCAGTGATGAAGTTTAACGAGCTGAAGAAGTGGAACACCAGAGCATCTGCAGTGTACGCCGTGGGCATTTGGACCATGGTCGGGTCCTACGCTTATTTAAAATACACGGGAAAATATGACGACTCAGGTGAGTGACGAGGAAAACGCACGGATATGGAATGACTTTGAAATGGCCTGATGTTACTCAAAGTCCATCTACAGAGACACGGGAATCATTTGGTTAAATGGGCATTTATTTAATTGGCTTTGTTGAACTTTTATTTCGATCCAAGTTTAGATTTCAAGTCGTTTAAAATTCCTAAGTGTTTTTTCGTTGTCTATTTGACAAAACTCCAAATCTGAGATACTTTCTTGGAGACCTGCATTATTACAGTGAAGGTCTGTTCGGAAAAAATAAACAGTATTTCTTTCCTTTAACACAGTGAAGAAAGAATATATAGAAGAACCTGAAGATCCCAACCGAGCGGTATATCAGAGTCCTCACTTCAAAACAGTCATTGTCTACAAGAAAGACTTTGTGCCATACACCACCAGGATCTACAACTTCATCCAGTCCTTCATCAGTGGACCCTCACCACCTGCAAATAGTGACAAATAGCTCCATCATTGCAAAGGACTATGGACTATGAAACTGATGATAGAATCTGTATAATGCAGTAGGGGTTGATTGAATTTATTGATCTGTGTAAAATATATAAATATATCCAAGTTTCACATACCCTTTTTATTCAACTGTCAACTTGATCCACATGCGAGCCTGTTATGAAGACTATTCATATCTACTACTGATGTCAAATAAACATGGTCAGATTCCATGTGACTACAATAAAAATGCAAACCCCATTGCTGGAGAAAACTAGGACATTTGACAGGCTTTGTAAATATAAACAATTGTAGATTTTGATGCCTATAACATATGTAACTAAAAAGTTAGGACAAATAAGTTTATCATTGAGTTGTGTGTCCTTTTCTTTTTAGATATTTCACATTCATTGTGTTCCTCCTTTTATATATTTTTCACTTCGTGTCTCTTATTTTGTATAAATTTTTTTGTATTCAATTACATAATTTTTGTTATAACTTTTATCTTTTTGTCTTGATATAAACAGTTTTCATGTTTTTTTTACTTTTATTTTTTTCGTGTTTTGACGTTGTCTTAATCTTTTTCTATATTTTTTATATTAATTTTGTTCTCTTTTGTATTTTACCACTGTGGCTATAACTTTATCCAGGACAACATTATAATCTCTTCCAGAGAACAATTTTCTATTTTAATTGGGAAAATAAATTCACATATTTATTATAATTGTTATATAATTTCCATTGATAATTAGTGACCCATTAAAACATCTCTCACTTTTCAGGGGCGTAGCTACTCAGGTCTGAAAGAAACCCTTTTCCAGCATTTTTTTGTTTTTTGTTTTTTTTTAAGCTTAGCCCATAAAGACCCAGTACTACATATGTGACACTTCCCAAATGATTTTTTTTTCTCTATATTTAACCCATAAAGACCCCAAAGCATCAAATGATCTAAATTATTCATCCATTAATCCTAACAATACATGTAATTAATTGGTGTATAATACAGTTTGTCATCAGGTATGACCCATTTGGACGTTCAGAGGGTCCGTAGTTACCATAGAAATTCCGTCATCTACTCCAATATTGATTCACTAGTAAAACTCATGGAGCTGGATCAATGACAGTGGATAGACACACTAATGACAGATTGGAATGAAAAAGGCACTTTTTCCTTCAGTTTCTTTTTTCTGTTTTTATATAATGTCCTTTTATAATTTTGTATTTAATGACTTTAATCTGAGCTTTTTTGAACATTTACATGATCAGTCAGTTAAACGCGAAAAAAGATTATTTTCACCAGGAAAAAAATCCAAAATTCAGAGTTTAATATTAGAATAAATGGGGATAAAATCACTTAAGGTTAAATGGAGAGAAAAAATAATTTAGGAATTGACATGAAAGTCACATTGGGTCCTTATGGGTTAAGAAGGAGGAGAATCTTCAAACCATTAAAGGAAAGACGTAACCTTTCAGTTTATCACAGCCATTAAATATCAACAGACTTAGTGACAATTGTTTTCACTGGACAGGAGAGGAATCAAAAGCTGATCTGAAAAGCAGCCAAAGCTATGGTACAAATGGAGTAAGAAGCACAATAGTTAGTAAATATGACATGATTCGTTCTTGCACCTGCGCTATATTTAGTGCACTGGTACGTATTCATTCTAGTCGTGGGGTACATAGCGGGCACAGGGTCTGCACTTTCTGATTTGGCCATGAGAGGGAGACAACGGAAGATCCATGTTGTTGGAAGTTGTGAGTGTGTGCTCACAAACAACAATGAAAGCCATTATTCAGAGAGTCACTAAGGCGACTGTGACAGGTAAGCCACTACGTTAAACTCAGCCCAGTTCCCGGGACTTGGCCGACGTCGTTAGTGTCGCTAAATAACGGATACCTGTCCTTTCTTCATATCGCCGACTGTGCTTGTTAGCTAACCCTGCTCTGTTAGCATTAGCCGTGTCATTAAAATGTATGAGGAGGCAGACGGTCAGGCAGGTCTGAGCGGTCCACGCGTCCTGTATAGCTCAACGAAAAGGTTATTTCCTCCATACTGATAACCAGAGTGTCGCGTGCGTGGAAGTTTGGGTTTGACAGATGAATATCAGAGCTGGCTGTCAGCTGTGCTCTTCACATGTACTGAAATGGTTGAGTTTGTCAGCTGTCAATCACCTATCAGCTTATTCATGTCTTCCACAGTGGGTGACGAACAGATCAGTTCAATAGAACGAGGACTCTGTGTCCTGCTGGGCATATCAGTGGTGGACACTCAGAGAGATGTGGACTACATGTGAGTAACACCACACACCATTGCATTTTATAGAGCCATTTTAGGACATTAAAAAAAACCTTTCTGAAGCTAAAATATATCATTGTATGTTGTATCTCGACGTGGTGACTGTTTAAGAAGCTATTTAGAATTAGTTGGTATAGAATATATCAAGAAAAAAAAATCGAAATTTCAGTGCATTTACAAAATTTCAAAGAAATCACAGAACTACACTAAAGAAAACAGGGATATTTGTCATTGTGTTGGTCAGAAGAGAATGACTGATATGTGAAGACTTTCTTTGCAATGGAGTATACAGATGAATATCTTCATGTCATAAAATCAAAAGTAGTCGACTACTTCTTGAATTTTTTTTTCCTTCATTTGGAGTGTAGTCTACATTTACAACTGCAGAACATCAGAACGACTTATGGTTGGGACAATATAAAAATGTGTAGTAATAATAATAATAATAATAATAATAATAATAACCTCGTGGTGTCCTGTGGGGGGTGCTTCGGGAGTATGGGGTCCGGGGCCCTCTAATAAGGGCAGTCCGGTCCCAGTATGACCGAAGCAGGAGCCTGGTTCGCATTGCCGGCAGTAAGTCAGATCTGTTCCAGGTGCATGTTGGACTCCGGCAAGGCTGCCCTTTGTCACCGGTTCTGTTCATAATGTTTATGGACAGAATTTCTAGGCACAGCCAGGGGCTGGAGGGGGCCTGGTTTGGGGGCCACAGGATCTCATCTCTGCTTTTTGATGATGTTGTCCTGCTGGCACCATCGAACATGGACCTTCAGCGTGCTCTGGGGCGCTTTGCTGCCGAGTGTGAAGCGAGTGTGATGAGGATCAGCACCTCCAAGTCTGAGGCCATGGTTCTCGACTGGAAAAAGGTGGCATGCCCTCTCCGGGTTGGTG
>JAPTYQ010000001.1:35517450-35531473 GCA_029814465.1 Ostorhinchus cyanosoma
CGACTGGTGTTGGAATCGAACCCAGGACCTTCTTGCTGTGAGGCACGAGTGCTAACCACTGCACCACCGTGCCGCCCGTTACAAGATAATATACTGTATTTTCATCTAGATGTATTTAAGGTGACATGTTTATATGATGGATTCTGTATCTGTCTGTAAAATGACTTTCAGCGGTGGAGTGTGTGATATTTTGTTGTAGATTGAAACAAACTGATCACCATCCTCGTCAGTGGCTAAAAAATGTTTTGTCGTTAAGTGATTTTCTATTAAGGGGATAATAAGTCTTGTCCATAGTAGGCAGTGGTAAAGTACCTTATTGTAAGGTGCTATTTGCTATAAAGTCAAAAGAAACAAAATAAGAAGTTTCTTAAACAACCATCAGTTAAAAGAGGAGCATAAAGGTTGGACTGTATTTCAATAAACATAAGTCATGTGGTCTAATGAGTCCAGATCGACCCTGTTACGGCCTTAGAGTGATGGGGTTACCAGGGTGAGAAGAGACACAGATGGGTTGATTACCCATCATGCCTAGTGCCTACAATACAAGCCTGTGGGGGATACAGTACTGTTGTTGGATGTGGGATTGCTTCAGTTGGTCAGGACTAGGTTCAGTGGCTTTATGTTTCCAAACCTATCATCAGCTCAAGATGTCGGTGAAAATGTAATGTAATTCTGGGATGGAGGTAAATGTTGTGACATATACACTTACTGAAAAATGCCACGAAGAGTGTGTGCTGTAATCAAAGCTAAATAAAAAGTGTGCAACTTTTGCTTTTGGCCAGGCACATATGATGGACTTGGACTTTTCCTACTTTAACTACATCTGGAAAATAACATGTACGTACTTTCACCAAAGGATCTGAACACTCATTCTACCATTGAACTCATCACTCTTTGTCTGCACTAATGAGCACCTGAGCATTTATGTTCCTGCGTTAACGGTCTTTCAGTGTCTCAGAATCTGCTGCCAGTTGCATCAAAGCCATGCTCTGTGTATCAAAATATATTCCGCATACAACTCTTTGGCCACATTTTATCCTTACATTATGTCTTCACAGTGATCAGATATTATTTTCAACTCTCACTTTGTAGCTGACAACAAATAATGCATACTTTTAGGACTTGATAGAAATTTTGTATTTTCTGCTAATCCTTTCAAGTTTGTCCTCAGCAGCTCTGTTTGTCCTATGATCCGTCTCCCCCTCCCTCCCTATCACTCATCCCTTTCTCTCTCTTTTTTCTAATTCCAGACGAAAGGGAGTTGGACACTCATTCCAAAAGTTGGATTTGTAAATAGCTTGAACCACATCTAAAAGAGAGACAGAATTAGCGAGAAAACACCAACTCAGGGCAGAAGAAAAGGAAAAGAGAAAAACACCACATTGTTCGATATTCAGGCCCAGAAACAGAATCCTCTAATGCAAGTCCCATAACAGAGATTATGGAAGACAGAAAAGTACATTTTCAACAGGGGTTGGCAGAAAGTAAACATTGGAATCACGCACAATTTCCATTCTTATTTGACAGGAAATTTCATTTGATCTTTTTTGCTCTGGAGAAATTATCAAAAGTAACATGACCAGTGTGTGGCGTATGAAGAGACTAATTACTGACATGAAAAAAAAAAAAAATCAAAAAGTTCAACCGCATTCATCAAAAGCAGGCAGAACTGCTGACAACAAAGTGACCCATAGTGTCCGTTGCTGCACTTTCTGTCTCTTTCATGTGGGTGACGTGTTCTGCCCGGTTTTCTGAGAGACGTCAGAAAGGCACCATGGTCCGATTAGGAAGACGCTGGCAAACAATACCAGGGCCCAGTGCCATCTCCAGCTGCTTCCTCTCCACAAAGGGCCTCGCAGAGTGCACTGAAGTTTATTTATTTATCTTTATTCCTCTTATTTTTTATAAGACTCACATAAAAGGCAGAGCTGTTTATGTGTGTTTATTATGACTTGGGTCCCCAATAGAAACCTTGAGGAAGAGTCCCCTTGGAGAATCAAAGAGCTGGTGTATGTTTGATGCTGCACCTGAGTGGTCTTAAAACGCTGGGATCAGCTGGTTACTCTGACTTCATTAATTCTGCTGACATTTAGGTGTGATGTGGAGTGACCTCAGCTTCCCCACAGTAGCATGTGTGGCTTTCAATAAGATCTGTTTCCTCATTGGAGCAGATTCAGAGAAAAACAAAAACCAAATGAAGCAGCTGTGTGCAGCGTTGGAGAGCGTTATACAGTATATACGGTACATTAATACATGTTTAATTGTGTTCAGGTGAAACAGGTTGTACTCAATAGGCATTTCTGTTGTAAAACAATTCAATAAGCATCTAGATACATATGTTTCAAGAACTATACACTTCAGTATAGAATGTATCAGCTGATTCAATTCAGCTGTAATCTGCAGTTCTTAGTCAAACCCCAACTCCAGTAAAGTTGAGATGTTGTCTGAAACATAAATAAAAACACAAGTCAATGATTCAAAAAGGATTTAAAAATCATCGTATTATGTTTTTTTATGTATATTTTGGACTTACAATACAATTACAACTTACATTTACTATTTTCAAATACACTGCCTAAACTTTAATCCCCCAAGCATTATTTGGTTGAATCATCTTTAGCTTTGATTGTAGGACACATTCACCATGGAATAACTTGTGCCAATAAATATCACAAACTTCTTTCAGTCTGTAGTTGCACTCTCTTTTTTGCCAAGATCTTGTATTAATGATTGGAGAATTGAACAGCCTGATCGAGTCTTGAGTTCAGAGGTGGAATAAGTGTTCAGGGACTGTAGTTTTGTTAGTAACAGTGATTGTGCTGTATTTAAAACCATACTTAAGTAAAAGTTTATACTTAAGTATGTTCCAGTCAAGATGCAGTTAAAGTGGGGTTAAACCAAAGTAGCCACTGTCTAAGTGTATGCAATGCCACAAAATTAACTTTGTTTTTTATTTTTCTCCAAGATCTTGCACAGATTGTGGAGTCCGACCACTGTGTATACTTTTCTCATCACATCCCAAAGATGGGCTTCAGGCCTGGACTCTGTGACGGTCAATCCACATGTAAAAATGATGTTCCGTGTTCCCTGAAGCCCTCTTTCATCATTTGAGCCTGATTAATCTTGATTTCGTGCCATCTTTATACTCTCCACCTGGTAGTTGTTTCAGAAATGAGGAACTACTAATCACATCAGTTAGGGTTAAAAAAACTTGTTGCCACTGAAACATAATGATCACTTCAGTGATTATTCAATGGAAGCGTCTGAACTATTTGCCCAGTTAAATCTTTTCTTCTTTTTTTTTTTTGATCAGGCTATATTTCATTATTCATTCAGGAAAAGATCCTAATCCAGATTTACTCAACTATTTCCACTGTACAGTAATGTAGTGTAAGTTGTTAGGAAAAAAAAAACAACTATTGATGCTGAATTGTGGCAAAGTTTTGGCTGGAAAAAGTTTATGTGTGTGTTCTTGCCTGTATTAATTGTAGCTTCCATAGAGTCTCTGCTGCTATTATATGTTACAGAATGTGTCTCAAAGGTGAGTTTAAACAATCACTCTTCTTACAGGTGCGGGAGCTGAAATAATTAAAAAAAAAAAAAAAAAAGTCCTTTTGCAGCTTGTCATCTTGGTCCAAATCAGGAGACTAAAAATATAATGGTTGGACACCAAATTTTTCTTAAAGCAAAGCTTCAGATCACAAATTTATGATTTCAAAATGAAGTCTTATTTATATATATTTATGTACATAAATCGATTGTGGGCTCCGTGCACTGATGTAATTGTTTTTGAAGTCAATTTCCAATTCACATCAGTGAATCTTCACACAGTAGATAATGCAGTTTTAAAAGCAACAGATCACTTCAATCGATCACATATTTTAAGTCTGAATTAATCACTCGAGAATTCACTCCCCACATTTACCCTGATGATAAAAAATAAAGCACCACAGTACATATGCATCATAGCAGCATCTATGCACATATTGCCTCTCAACAAGTGATGTGAAAACCTTCTCCAGTTTTGTCTCCTTCTGTGGACTCTGTTTTCAGGCTGTGGAGAATCTAACCATGTTTTCAGACAGGCAGGAAGCAGTGGCACCTGGTGAAATGAGTTTTTGGTGAGGCGTAATATGCAAGGCCCTATTTGGATGCACTGTAACCACATATCACCACTAGGATACACCAAAGCACATACACTACTATTTTAGAATATTAATCTCAAGTTTAAAACGAAATAGAAGTTAGCCTACGGACTAAATTAAATAGAAAGTTATGACCGCTGCTGCCAGGATTTGGACCATGGTCTGCTGCATCCAAGTCACCTACAGAGATATGCAGGCACTGATATTGGTACATTGGTAGTATTACCTGCAAAGGTATCCGCTGAGGTATATATTAATATATAGTGGATGTACAGAATTTTGTCATTTTAAAATTAGCCTACAAGCCAAAAAAGTCTGGGAACCCCTGGTTTAGACAATTTAGCATTTCTGAGGAAGGTCTTCAGTGTTTTCGGTGTGTGTCTACTCCTGTGGGTGGTACTTGGGCACCCCAAGGCTGGGGGGGGGGTCTACTTCGCACATGCCATTTACAATGAGAGTCTATATAGTAAAGTGGGAGCCTCTGGAGCAGATTTTTGCACCAAACAGCAGTCACTTGACAGTTCACTAAACAACGAAAACATTTATAAACTACACCTGAATGCAGATGATACACGGTACTCATGGGCTGTATCATATAGAGTTTGTTTATTTAAATATTCATGTGTTTGTAAAAATAATTTTATGTGATTCCTGTCGTTTGGGGCAGCACTCTAGCGCCCTCTATTGATAATCATCCGCTGGTAAAGAGTTAAATACATGTTGCTGTAATTATCAGTCACTGATCAGATACTGATCCTGTGACTCTCCTGCTCGACTCTGGAACTTGAGAAAATACTGTCGAAAGGTGGACTCAGCACACACTCATTTATTTTTATATTGTTATTTGGACCAGGAAGAGGACCATGGTCCTGCCTTTTTTCTTTTTTTTTTACCTCTTACATGTTTTGGTAAAACAGGGAAGGTAAAAGCTACACTTTCTGGTTTAATTATTAGCAATAGATGCACCAACATGTACAGAAGAAATGAAATGACAGCAAATCTTTTTAATATCTTGGTAATTATCATTTTGGTAATTCAATGCTGTGGATTCCAAACAGGACATCTCATGCATTTGTGTTTACTTACAGCCTACATTTGTTCTTTCTGTATTGCAGGGGGTGTTCATATCCATTCAGAGGGACTCCTGGATTCAGTCCACTTCAGGTAGCTGTATTCTGTTAATGCTACATTCATCACATTGTTACATATAAGGGACAATGTATGAATGAATGAATGCCCTTTATTGTCATTATACATATGTACAACGAAATTAAAAAAGACACTGTTGTAAAATGCCACAGGGAGGTACAAGTTTATTTTCCTACAATGCCCAGTTTGCTGCACTGTATTTCTCTTATTACATGGTTGTTTCCTAAAGCAATCAATAATATAAAACTGCCCCAACAAGTAACTCTGAAGAAGATGATAATGATGATAAAATAAATTATTCAATTGCTCTGCAAAATAGGACAGTCCATTCAGTTCTATTGTTGAAAGTGTGGACTATTATACAGACATAATGTTTAAAAAATGGGACTCGCTTTGAGTAATCTAATGGAATACATTACAAATGACATTTAAAGACAAGTATTCTGTAATCTGTAGTCCCTCTTGACAGTGGTGATATGGCACACTTAGTTTTCTGGGCCTGAGAATGACAACACTCCTGCCATTGTTAGAGCAAGTACCTCCACACTCGATTGAAAAAAAACACTTGGCCATATCCCATACGTGGCCCCGTGGGGAATGGCAAAGCCTCACGTCTGCAGTCGATTAGGGAGAGAGATTAAGGCCTGCCAGGAGAAACCGGGCCATGGTGGAGGTGTGGGCACTGGGAGAAATGGAATGAATAAAAGACGAGTTTAAACCAAATCAGGCCTGCTGAGCTTATCCACTATCAACTGCAGAGGGGTTGGAGCTTCCTGATAAAGATGCAAAGGACCACATTGGGAAGAAGGTGGGTAAAAAAAAAAAAAAGAAAAAGTAGATCTGTCAAGTTTACATAGGTTTCGACCGTCACCACCAACTGCTAGCATGCTATCCAAAATCTACTTGTCCTTTTTTTCCTTCATATCTTATCCCTTTTGCCCTGTGTGATGCATCCTTTGATTGTAGAGTGGTGCTTTAAGCTCTTCACCAGCAAAAGGAGATTTTACTGCCCCTTTTTTTAGTATTATACACATATCTAGATACTGGTGGGAGGGAAAACTGTCTCATCTGTTTATTCCTTAACTACCATCAGTTACGTTCACAGTAGGTTCAATAACATCTTCATCGGGATCCCTTTCATCTTGGATTATGATGGTTATTTACTTTCCATTATATTACTGTATGTCTCTGGTATATTACAGCTGCTGAGTTCTTTCTCCAGCAAAATATTCAGCTCTCAATCCACTTTTCACTTCCTAAATAGATCCAGAACCATTCGAGCCATAGGATCCGTGTTTTTGACACATTGTTTTAGCTGCATCTATGCACTGCCTTGCTAGTCCCACTAAAGTAGATCTGTCTCAACACTTCTTCTGTACTTTCCTTTTGTTCTGGAATAGGAGTAAAAGTTCTCTGAGTTGTTAGTTTTCAATGCTGCACTATTGTATTTGAAAAATAGTGTTGAGAGATAAGTTGATTTGGTGGAACATGTTCAAATAAGGAAGTGTGCTTTGATACTAAATCCCTACAAAAGAAATCTACACATACAATGACATCTGTATTTGTCAAAACCTGACATTGTCAGGGTGTAGTTGCAGCCGAGAGGTTGCTGTTCTTTCTTGTAGTGAGAAGGATCTTCAGATAAGACGCAGACAGAAGAAATGAGAAGCATGACAATACATCTAAACAGTGATTTGTGTATGATGTTTATTTTATATTCATTTTACTTCATTTATAAACAGAGATTCATTTGTGTACCACTAGAGGGAGGACAAGTACCACCAGTGAGAGTAAACTTTGTCGATACAACAGAGTTGTGTATGTGATAATATTATTACTGTGTTTTGTTTTTTCTTCTTGAAGTCTTTAACAAGCTTATGAGCATGGTCACATGGTTAGATCCTTAGATCTTTAGGCATACAGCTAACTTTAATAATGTCAAGGCTATGAAACACAAAAAAATGACATTCAGGACCATGACATTCAGTCATATGAGGCAGTTCCAAAGTGTTAAAACTAAACATGCCAAGTACATTTTGACTGACCTTCCATTTGAAATGACTCTAGATACTATTTTCCC
Organism: Ostorhinchus cyanosoma; assembly: GCA_029814465.1. Lineage (NCBI taxonomy): Eukaryota > Metazoa > Chordata > Actinopteri > Kurtiformes > Apogonidae > Ostorhinchus > Ostorhinchus cyanosoma. Next base: position 35,524,825 of record JAPTYQ010000001.1, read on the forward strand.
TCCTTCACTATTAACATTTTAACATCACCTCTTTCCATAAGACCTTATCCCAAACCTAGGGTTAAGCTTATATCAAATGAAAGGGAAGGTCATGTGTGTTTGACTTTATGTGAGTGCAAACATCTTCATGATTCTGTATTTAACATGTGGTCAAAATGCAACATATGCTGCATTGGTTTAAAAATGTCTCAAATGTAATTCTACCCCTAACGTAAAAATAGTTAGTGATGACCTCAAAGGTTTTAAAATACCTGAAAGTTTAAGAAAAATATCAACAATGTTTATAGGATTAAATTACAGTTACAAAACTTTAAATACATTAGAAGTCAAGCACATCCAGTTTTGACTTCTAGACTTTTTTGTGTCTTAAAACATTAATTATCTCTTAGAGTCCAACTCACCTCTCCCATCGTCGACTCATCTTCTGAATAAGAAGCAGCTCCACCATCTAGTGGCTATATTTGAAACATATCAGCAAAACAAACCTACAACCTCTTTCCCAATGCAACAGTCTCCAACACAGAACAAAAAGTACTCATGTTGCTTCTATGGTAACACAAATAACTCCAAGCCAATCATTTGAAGTTCATCCATACTGCGCTAATGATGCTAATAAGGCTAATGACAAAGAGGATCCTCTGTTCTCCTTTCATGTCAGCCATGAAACAAGAACAACATTTCCCTTCCTTAGGACAGTATTGGATGCTTTTTGGCTTCAGAGGGTGGCTCAACTCTTTGAAAATCTATGGAGTGGGGGGTGGGGGGGAGTTATCACAAGAGAGGAGGCGACTGAAACAAGTGAGAGAAAGCGGGAGAAAGGATTGTTTGGAATCAGAAACACATTTCAAAGGCTTCCCCAAAAAACAGCCTGCAAAATCTGAGATGAAACCAGTTAATAAAGCACCACACGGCAATAAATAATGCAACAAGAGGAAACAACATGAAAGATCTTTTCATCTCCATATAGAGAGGAAAAGGAAAGGGAAGCAATGAGGATGTGTATTCGCTCAGTTCTGTAGTCAATGCAATAGTTTGTTGGACTTCTCTTTGAAACTTTGGAATATTCGGTCAAAAGAAGGTATGTATTTCAGGTGTAGTTTTGATGTTGTGGTAAAAACAAAATGAAAAAAATGAGAGAGGAAAACAAACAGATTTTCCTGAAGTCAGAGCTACGACAAACATGATGACATTTGACACTTTTTTCCATCTTTAAGTAGACTTTTGCTGGTCTGTATCACAGTACAAAAAGGTTTATTTCCAATTTTATGTCACTACTACTATTCACTTTAGTGTGGGTATAAGGTTCCTGTCTCACTTCAGCCTGTCTCTAGCCTGTCATATTAAAAAAGAGGACCAGTTCTTATGACTCATTACGATCCAGTGGCCAAAAAAAAAAAAGAAAAAGAAAAAAATCCCCTCACATCCATCCAAAATAGTTCTGTCCACCAACTCACAGCCAAAGACGGAGATCAAACCAACCACAAAGCGAGGGGGTCAAAAAAAAGAGCAACAAAAGGGCTTCCTACTCTAATCTCTGTTAAATTCGAGTGGACGTCCATGACGGTGTGGGCTTCCTGGAGAGGATCAAAGGGGCTTGAGGTGACTGGAAGTGGACCGTGTGGTTATGATATTATTAATAAAGACATGCATTGAGAGAAGACAAATGCTTTAAGTGAAGCCTGTGTGTGTGAATGTGAAAGTGACACAGAGCAAGTGAGAGACAAACATGAAGAGAGGGAGCGGATGCAGCAGTAGGGTTATATAACACTGACATCTTGTGGCCAAAGGTTTAAACTGACGTTGAGTTCTCACACTGCCGTACTCTGGGCTGTTTGTATGTTACTCTAGTTCCTTGGTTAAAACATATTTTTCTCCCTGACAGACAGGTCTTCATGATGAAATTCTATAGTTCTTCGTGTCAATTGACAATCACAGGATTCTGTCATGAAGTTTAGTGGTGCTTAATTACTTAACTGAGTGCACTAGTTGATCTTTTATTAGCATTCATTCATATTGAAATATATGGTCTACCAGCTAGTTTCTCAGGGAGCCAGGGGAAATCCAATGGACACCTCATACTGTCAAAGGCTGGTGTCATTTTTCAAAAACTATTGTCTCGATGGAAAACATTTAGCTTGGCCAGGCTTCTGGGAACTGTACCGAAAATTATACACGGGGGTGGTGTTGGTGTGACCCCTGGAAAAAAAAAAAAAGTGACCTATTTTGTGGCTTGCAGGTGGATGGGTGACTCAGTTTCCATTGATATTTTAACAATGGAAAGAAATGTTTAAACCAATCTTGCATACCATCTGAAAGAATAGTCAATGGGCTTTCAAATGATAAGCAACATAATATATACGAATAAATATGGTACTGAAAAAAGACCAAATGAACTGTTGAATACAACTGTTTTCTGACAGCTCAATTCTCTACAACATTTTATTTCTGGTACCTGTTACTCTGATCTCCTCATATGCAGTATGTGTATTACATGGAAGGACTTTCTAAGAGCTTTTATTTGGTCCATTATACTGCTGCTTTAGGAACAAATAGCAGTTGTCAATTTTTTTTTACCCATTAATCCCTCAGCAGCAAAAAATTTGCATATATGGATATTATGAAAATGTTACATTGTCCCAGCTGTCTGACTTTTATTAACTCAAAATAAATTATTGTTATTCAAAATGGTCTTCAATGGTCTTCAGAGTCCAAATAAAGTGCTCTTGAGCATGTCAAAGTTTTTCCTTGACAGTTACAGCCAACAAAACCAGGAACATCGTTCTTGCTGCAAGCACAATCTCTGGCACACCTTTTTTTGCACATGCACCAGACGTAAGTATGAAGATTTGCAGGAAATACTCCTTTGGTCATGTAAAGATGCAAGATTTTCACCAAGTATTTAGAAACACCGACACCTGGAGAATTTGTTGACAGGCAAGGCAATCAGATAGCATATAGGTCCGGCTTTAAAACAATGGAAATTTAGCCTACTTGGTAACATGTTAGACTGCAATGTGGAAGACGGGTTCAAGTCCTGAATAGTAAACATTTATTTTTTGTTTTTGTTTTTTTTTTGTGAAGATTTTCAAACAGGGAGCAGGGGGGCATGGTGCCTAGGGTGCCCGAAGGTAAATCCGATATTGATATAAATCACCCACTGGGACAATGTTCAGAGTGCAGAATTCGGACCAGAGCACTCAACACACTGAACTGACACAGAACTGAGAAGTCACATTGCATCTAATATGTAGCTCCGCCCACCTTCTCCAGCCTCACTGACTACACAGAGCAAAGAAGACCATAAAACAACATTAGAGTATTTAGAACAATAATTCACATTCTATACTATATACTATCACTAATTTGTCATTTCTTCCATCAGTTGCCACAGTTCTGTGGCAGCAAAATGCAGAAAATAATGCATTGAAGATAAGAGTGTCCATGATTGGCTCTAGTACAAATGCTAACATTTGATTGGCTCTGTGGTAATAGACAAACCAATATTTTGTGCCACACTACTGTGGCTGTAATGTGTGCCTAATTAATAACTACAAAAAAACGTAGGTGAAGCATGATATATATATATATATTGTACTGTCCCAACTTTGTATTAACAAACTTAGCATCCGATACTGGAATGAAAAATTCTGATGTAATTTTCATTGATGCAGTTAAACCTGAAGGAAAAAAGACAACTTGGAATATCAAAAATTGCAAACTTTCATTTCACCAGACATGTACATGATAATCATGTGAAAACAGATTACACAAACCTGTATCCACATATATTCTCTAAAAGCTTAACTCCAGGTATCACATACCAAATTATAGACCATGAAATTTCCTTTTTATTTAAGGTACAAACTGTGTGTCCTAATACTAAAATTACTAGATCTACATTAGTGTAATAAGAGTAAGTAGTCAGTGTGCCCTCTGAAAAAAATTGTGGTTCACATTTTCACTGCTGTCGGTTGCAGTGGTCTTTGGTCAGTGGACACTGCCATGTTGGCTCACCTGCCTTGACTGGCATATGAATTTAAGTGACATCCCATTCCTAGTCTATGGGTTCAATATGATGTCTTCCACCCTTTGCCGCCATAACAGCTTCAACTCTTCTGGGAAGGCTGTCCACAAGGTTTAGGAGTGTGTTCATGGGAATTTTGGACCATTCTTCCAGAAGTGCATTCATGAGGTCACACTGATGTTGGAGCAGAAGGCATGGCTCTCAGTCTGCGCTCTAGTTCATCCCAAAGGTGTTCTATTGGGTTGAGGTCAGGACTCTGGGCAGGCCAGTCCAGTTCATCCACACCAGACTCTGTCATCCATATCTTTATGGTCCTTGCTTTGTGCACTGGTTCACAGTCATGTTGGCAGAGGAAGGAGCCTGCTCCAAACTGTTCCCACAAAGTTGGACGCATGGAATTGTCCAAAATGTCTTATTCTGCTCAAGCATTCCCAGTTCCTTTGACTGGAACTAAGGGGACAAGCCCAGCTCCTGGAAAACAACCCCATACCATAACCCCCCCTCCACCAAACTTTACACTTGGCACAATGCAGTCTGACAAGTATCGCTGTCATGGCAACCGCCAAACCCAGACCCGTCCATCAGACTTCCAGATGGAGAATTGCGATTCACCGCTCCAGAGAACACGCCTCCACTGCTCTAGGGTCCAGTGGCGGCGTGCTTTACACCACTGCATCTGACACTTTGCATTGTAACTTGGTGCTTGGATGCAGGTGCTTGGCCATGGAAACCCATTCCATGAAGCTCTCTGTTCTGGAGCTGATCTGAAGGCCACATGAAGCTTGGAGGTCTGTAGCGATTGACTGCAGAAAGTTGGCGACCTCTTCGCACTATGCGCCTCAGCATCCACTGACCTGCTCCGTCAGTGGCCTACCACGTCATGGCTGAGTTACTGTCGTTCCCAAACACTTCCACTTTCTTTATAATTCAGCTGACAGTTGACTGTGGAATACATAGGAGCAAATTTCACCAGTGGATTTGTTGCACAGATGGCATCCTATCACAGTTCATGCTGGAATTCACTGAGCTCCTGAGAGCGACCCATTCTGTCACAAATGTTTGTAAAAACAGTCTGAAGGCCTAAATGCTTGATTTTATAAACCTGTGGCCATGGAAATGATTGTGCTTCGTTTGTGCTGGGTTGCGCAACCCAGCAAACGAAGCACAAAGGAATGAGACTATTTTGGTTAAATTTTGAGGAAGTGGGGGGGCTGGACGACCCCTGGATGACCTGTAAAAGAATTGTTAATAACTCAATAACCATAACAGCACAAACGAAAATTTTAACGGCACAAACGAAGCACAAACGAAGCACAAACGAATGAGACTATTTATCCACAGATTTTCAGAGGGTGGGGGGCCAACTTCTCGCAGGTATATTACGGCACTTATCTCAGACTAATTGATAATAAGAACACAAAAGAAAAACAATATCTTTCTACAAAACTTTGAATTGATTTGCACAGCATGTTAGGCTGGTCATGGCACCGTGAGTTTTTCAGTTCTATCTTACAATGTTTTTTTTGTAGTCCTTGACATTTAATTCAGTATAAGGGAGAATTTACGAACCAGAACACATTTAGTACTACTGTACCAAAACCACAAATAGATCAACATTGTGTATCCACAGACTATATCAAGCAGTGACTCAAGTATAAAGCTTGCCGTTTACCCACATCTGTATTCTAGTATCACCGTCTATCGTTTTCTCCTTCAAACTTAAACTCACAGTCACTTATTTTGACAGTTGGTCAAAATAACACTGTATCTTACAATCTTCACCTGCTGCATCAGCTGATGGCTTACATTACAGCTCTGTTAGCTTAGCTCTGTTTTTAGACAGAAAACAGCCACAGTAAAACTACAAATCACCTCCGTTTTCTCTACAGTTTGTGTTTTCAGTGGCTGCACTATTTGTTTGCAATCATCCAAATAAAATCAGAACCATCACAGTTCTGATTTAGTAAAGATAATATCATCATATAATAACTTTATACTTTCATAGCCTTCAATAATCAAACTCATCAGTGAAGTACAGTGCTTTTATTTTCATCACTTTATTTTCTCAGAAAATTGTTACTTCCTGGTTCTTAAGCTCAACAGCAGAGTGACACCATCTACCCCTTCTAGTGGTTCCATACATTCACAGTGACAGATTGGCCCATGGCTGTGAAGAAATTCAGTTCATATTAATCCAACGCAATACATCATTGACATTAGGTTACTCTATTATATGATGATAATAATAATAATAATAATAATAATAATATAGAGATTATAATATAACTCTATTCTCTAAACACTTAGTCTTGGGTCCCTTTTGAATATTACAAAGTACAAATTCTACAGCTCTAAGGTTCAGCGTGTGATATTTAGTGATATCTAACGATGAAATTACAGATGGAGACCATCTGAATATAACCCCATTTTCCCCATGGAGGCATCAAAAAATACCAAAGTCCCTCATTAGAGCCCACATTTGTTTATTATACTAGACTAGATGTCCTTTGTGAGTTACAGAAGCTCACTTCCCCTGTCAATATATGAAATTAGTAAAAATATCAAAAGCACATTCATTCTTTTTTGCATAGTTACATGCACTGTAAAAAAAAAAAAAAAACGATA
>JAPTYQ010000001.1:35547607-35560820 GCA_029814465.1 Ostorhinchus cyanosoma
TGTGTGTGTGTGTGTGTGTGTGTGTGTGTGTGTGTGTGTGTGTGTGTGTGTGTGTGTGTGTGTGTGTGTGTTGTGGTAAGGGTACATTTCAGTGTTCAAGTACAACATGGAAATTATACTGTACCACAATACAACCAGTCGGAGAAGCATTTCTGTAAAAAAATTAAATAAATAATAATAATAAAACATTACATTTGTGCAAATCAAAGCCATTGTGACCTTAGCTTAGACAGTTTGCATGTAAAATGCAATAAAGCTGCTGACTGTTATGACTGGCTGTCTGGCCACAACAAAGGAGGGAGATGTGATGAAGACTGGCATGGATGTCAGTGACAGTAATGTAAAGGATGGTATTAATGTGTTGGTATGTGTGAGGCATGTGTTAGGAGGGCAGAACTGAACCAAAATGCAAACAAAAGTGGGGAGTGTAATGTGCACTGTCCCATGGACAAATGGGGTTAAATAAGCTTGTTAACGCTGGTTCAGTTCCATCTACCAGAAACATGTATGATCTGTGTGCTTATGTTACACCGTTGTGGATTACATCTGATGTAATGTACATTAAAAACAATGTGTTTGGCTTTTATATCATATGGGAGCAGGGACCACTGTGTACTATCAAATACCATGTCCAGTACCAGCTTCACCAAGGTGCTAGGAAACCTTAAAGGTTAAAGGTGAGGATAAACATAATGTCAAATCACACTGACTACAGACTGGTCAATCCAGAGTTGCATCAGTATGCATGTGTGTTTTCATGTGTCATAACTCCTTTTTAATGAATTAACCACAGATTTGATTATCAGCAACTACAGCAGTATCATTATGACTACTGACAGACAAAGTAGTATTCATTTTTTGGATTGTGTTTTTACAACAGGACCTGTTAGTGGGTAGGATCTATTAGGCAGCAGATGAACATTTAGCCCTTGACGCTGATGTGTTGGAAACAGTAAGAATAGTATGAGCAGGGATCTGAACAACTTTGACAAGGGGAAAATCATGATGGCCAAAACAGCATCTTCAGATCTTGGCATTTCCAACGTAAAGTGGCTCCAACCTGAGGCCTAGACCCCACAAGACCTCTGAAGGTGTGCTTCGGTATCTGGCATCAAGATGTTTCGTAAGTACTAACCACTGCAGACTGAGAGCAGCCAACAAGACCTGCAGTTGTGGAGATGCTCTGACACAGTCATCACCATTAGAAAATGGCCCTTGGCAAAGTCACTCAGTTCCGTATGTTGCTCATTTTGCTACTTTCATCACAGCGGCTTTGAGCGCTAAATGTTACTTGCTGCCTAATATATCCAACCCAATGAAAGGTGTAATGAAATAATCCATGTTAATACCACTTTTCCTGTCAGTGAAAGTAATTTTATGGCTGATCAGTGTTTGCTTCTCAGGCTACTACTGACCACTAATCTTTTATTTTGGAAATAATAATTTACAGTTTTAAAGTCATCTCATAACACTTTACATTTAGACCTGGTCAAGACCAGACTCTTACTCTCACTCACTGTTGTCTCCACTTGTAGCTGCTGTTGCAGTAAAGATGATGGAGATGATAGAGTAGTTTATTTAGGCTTTGATCATTGAGCACATCATCAAATGAAACACACTGAGTGCTCTCCTCGGCATTTCAAGTGGCTCTGAGCTGAAAAGGACAAAGAAGGGTTCTTCCTTTATTTGAATTAGGGAAAAGGAATTCACATATTTTTGAATTCTCTTTTCATCCACTAACTTGTTGCCCAAATAAAAACAAATATTTAACCTATTTTATGTTCAGTCTTTACGTTTGAGAAAGGTAGGTAGTGCTAAATTCTAAAGTCATGCACCATCCAACCATCCATAACTTCTGTTTTGATGTAATTATCCAGTTTAGTGCAAGTTAAGTGGGATTTTCTTTAGTCTTCCTAAAAGTCTCTGAATTCTACTTCATATCTTTCCATGACTTGAAGAAATTAGAGTTTTTATTTCCTGTCTACATCCCCAATGTGCAGCTAAAATGTGCTGAATATCTTTTAAAAAGAAACATTTGGAGTTTCTTAGGGTGGTAATATTAATGTAATCTCATAATGGCAATCACAAACTTGCGAATGTACTGCTCACAGTAAATCTTCTATATCTATATTCATGAAAGGATCTTATATTAATAACTGCTTGTTTTAAATGTTTCAGAGCTCTAGCTTTTCTTTAAAGTACCATCTAATATCTGGACATTAGAGAAGCTGCAGATTCTGATGTTTCCAAGCTGACTACCAGATTTAACCCCAGCAGCTGCGTGCTGACGGTGGCCACTATACCAAAAACATCCTCACAGCCCAACAGTGATCCTGAGGGCTTGCTTTACAGTCCTGTATAAATCACTTCCTTTGAGGTCAAAGGCCACATATTTTTTCCTCCTCACACCTTTCCTGCTGTCTTTTCTAAAACAGCGCCTTTGGAAACATCCAAGCTGCTCCTCCTGTGTCTGGGATCTGCTTTTAACATACCAGATAAAGCATGTTTTACTGTGTGCATGTCTGTGTGTGTGCGTGTGATTGAAGAAACCTGCAGGTGGAGGAACATCCAGTAACCTACAGTATCTCCAGTCTTCAAAAAAAGAAAAGAAAAACTCCTTTATGTTCCATCGCCAGATGTGTAAAAAAAATGCAAGACAGAAGAAATGAGAAATTGTGGCAGAGATCCAGAAAATATTGTGTCAAAAAGCTGCTTCAACAGGTCATATGTTTTCACTCTTTTGCTTTTTGTCTGTTTCTCAGTGATTTTACTGTTTCTCAATATTCTACCATCAGTAGATTTAAAGCCAAAAAAGTCCTTCACTCCTTAGTTCAGATCCTTCCATTGGGTATTCGCTGTAGCGACTAATATGTTTCAGGTGAAAGAAGTTCTTTAATCCTAAGTGATGCATTGATTAGTTTCTCATTTCTGACACACCCGTCGGATAGAGAGCATAAAGACTGGACAATGTCAAACACCTGCATTTCCTCCTCCTCCAATCCAGTATTCTACACTCAGTGCTCATATTTAGACCCAGAAGTTGTAAAGCTCTGAATGAATTTGCCCTCTAGGGGTGGATCACTGCAATGATAGATAAAAGAGCATATCCACAACCTTTTTTTTCACCTTCATACTCTGGATTTGAGATTTGGTCATTTTAGATCATATCTTAGCAGTATCTGATCTCTGAGATTAAAAGAACATTTATACAACAGATGGGAAGAAGACGTGAGCACACACTCTTGCATCCGCTTTAGTCATGGTTTCAGACATGATAGAAGGATTCTGCCTCACAAAGGTAACACATTAAGGCTAAATGAAGGTGTTAGTTCAACCTCAACGCTGCTGTCTATCAGTCGGTCCTATTTCAAAGCTTGTAATTTGAAAGGTATGAAATGCTTCCTCCAAAGCTTTTCAGCCTGAAGGATGAAGCTCGGAGGAAAAGGGTTCCCTGAGGGACCCTCTATATCTGCCATCTCACACATACCACAACACACGCGTGTTCAAACACATGCTTATATTGATGCACACGCACTTCACTTATCTTTGTGTAGAACATCTGTTAAACTATACTCTTCACCCCTCCACCTGAGCATGAGTAATCTTCCTTCCATTGATCCCCCATTAGGGCTCCACAACTTTCCCCAGAACAGATGTCAGGCAAGCATCACACAGATTGATGTTTTTAATAAAAAGGCAATAAGAAGAAAGAAGTTAAGGAGGAGGGAGAAAGGACACTCTTCTCGTGGAAGAAAAACCTGCAGGTAGGTGTGTTAGCGCTTAAGTGTGTGTGCTTCAGTATGTTTGTGTCTTACTTGGCAGTGCTTTTCACAAGTTTCGCCTCTACTGATGTGGTTGGCGAGAAACTTTTTTTAAAAGCATATTTGAAGAATCTCAGATGTTACAAGACGCAACACCCACATGTGTTTGTGTGTGCGTGCGTGCCAGTGAGTGAGCGCAGATTGACTTGACTCTTTCACTTCAATAGCATCTTTGTAGGTCTGCTTGTGGATCCTATAAGCAAAGCGCAGGGGGAGAGGTTGCATAGCAGAACTTCAGTGGTTTCTTTGGCAGAGCCATAAGGGATCTATAGCACCGGCAACCTGACTGGCAGGCAGATGGGTAATGATGGAATGATAAAATATCAGATAAGAATCTGTCAAAATTCAAAAATGCACCAGTCAATAATCCATGTTTTTGCCCCAGCACCTGAGTCGGAGTTTGAGAGACAGACAGAAAGACACACAGATAGACAGACTGAAAAAACAATAAAAAGAAAGATCAACTGTGGAGGGAAAAATAGTGAGGTAGAAAATAGTGATTTGATAGAGCATCAGATAGATAGACAGAGAGAGAAAAAGGAAAGGGTTTCAAAAGTATTTAAAGATCCATTGAGCAAAAGGACACCCATTACTCTCCAAAAAATTACCAATCTAAGATAGAGAGAGTTACAGTTGTGCACTCACACCTCCAGTCCATTTGATAAAGCTGCCTACACCAGCACCAGCTCCTCCTCTTTCTTTACTGATGTATTTACTAGACTGACAAATACTTGTGTCAACCTATCGATGGATTGGAAATGATGAGCGCATGAATAATAAATCTATGGCAGCTGTACATTTTTAATTGATTCTTCGCAAGTAGAAACAGCATGGAGATTGTGAGTCTTCGTGAGCACCCTCCGGGAACTGGTTTGATTTCCCTTTTATCCACTAATGTATTTATTACTATTGAAGCAGAAATGAAAGGGGGAGGGAAAGGGAGGTGATGAATATTTGACGAGGAGAGTTTGTGACATGCAATATGTCAGTGAAGTTCTCTGACAGTCGGTTTTATCCCTCTGTGCTTGTTTCACTCATGCTTTCAGGAGCTGCTCTGTGACCTCTGCTTTGTTAAAAAATTGGATTTTCATTCAAGTTTCATGATTGCTGGTCACTTGAGAGGCTCTGCCCAGTAGGCCTCAAATAGACATTAGTGGATATATAAGCTTTGATAATCTAACAGTGCAGTCAAAACCTTAACTATCATCATTTAATATTTGTCTTGTTCTTTCGTTCGCTCTCTACAGACCGCCCCGCATTTTACTGCAGAATTCTCAAATCTAGGAAAAGCTACAGTAGACGACATACACACAGGCATATCAGGTAATAAATATGGAGACAATGTAATGTATCATTACATACAACAAATCAAATTCAATTGTATTCATATTGAGCGAAATCATAACAGAAGTTATCTCATGACCCTTTACATTTAAAGCTGGTCTAACTCAGTCTTAAGCCAACTCACAGACTCCAACAGAATCCTCCTGGAGACAGTGAGGAAAAACTTCCTTTTAACAGGCAGAAACCGCAAGCACACCCCAGCTCTTGGAGGATGGTCGTCTGTGTTGACCAGTTAGGTTAAAGAGAGACGGAGGGGTAGAGGAAGAGGAAGAGGAAGAGACAGACTGTAGATAGTCTCAAAAGGTAAAGTACATGTACAGACAGAGGTGGGAAGTAACAAAGTAGAAGTACTTTATTACTATGCTTAAGTAGTTTTTTTTTTGTATCTGTACTTTACTTGAGTATTTATTTTTCTGACAACTTTTTACTTTTACTCCCTGTATTTGTGCATAAATATCTGTACTTTATACTCCTTACATTCTCGAAATAGGCTCATTACTTTTTCAAAATAATGGATGTGATAGTAACGTTCAGAGGGAAGACCAGTGTGGCGGACAGAAGCAGCACAGGGTCAGCACCAGCGTCCTGCACGGGTCCACTTTTTCCAAAGTTTTCCACTCGTACCCACAAAGCTGAGTCCTTCGACCCGACCCATGATTAAACGTATTGTCAACACAGTAACTCACTTTGAAGGGTTTTATTTTTGGCTAAAATGCACGCCATCAATACATCTTTAATATGTGCTGCTCAATGATGTCTTTGGCTGGATGTAAACAGAAGTGAAGCTCACTTCAAAATAAAACAAACCGGCTTTGGATCAATCATGGTCAAATTAGATGATCATTAATCTTCTTTTATTTTCTCTCTTCCTTGCCCGCTACCCACCTGCATTTTGTTTAGTTTTACTCGTGTCCTTGAATATTCTTATGTAGATAAATATATAATTTTTTTTTTTTTTTTACCCATCTTTGCATGGTTTTTACAAGATACCTGTTGGGTACCAGACCTGGTGCAGGACTCTGTTCAGTACCATTCACTGCGGAATTAGAAAACAGAAACTTTTATGATTTTGCCTGGTTAAACAGATGACCATCCTCCAGGAGTCAGGGTCTGCTCAAGGTTTCTTCCTGTTGAAAGGAAGTTTTCCCTCGCAACTGTCACCAGTCACAAGTGTTTGCTCCTGGAAGATTCTGTTGGATTTCTGTAAATTGGCTTCAGATTCTGGTTTTGACCAGCTCTATATGTAAAGTGTCATGAGATAACTTCTGTTATGATTTGGCACAATATAAATACATTTGATTGGATTTGATTTAAACAAGTATTGTTTCATTCATGGCAAAAAAAAAAAAAATTAAATTAAAAAAAAAATACAGTTTTACTTTTGTACTTTATTACAATTGAGAAGTTCTGTTTTTTGTTTTTGTTTTTTTACTTTGAATCAGTACTTCTACTTTTACAGGAGTATTTTTTCATGCAAGTAGCTGTACTTCTACTTCAGTACAGAATGTGAGTACTTTTGTGAGTACTACCTCTGCCTGCAGCTCATCCCTGGGCGACAGCACAGATTACTTGATCACTGACCTCTGCTTCACGTCTTTCAGAGCGTTTACAATCAACCCGCTAACACCCATATCAGACCACAGCATTGCTACAATTGGGAAGAAATAGTACAGAGGAATATCTAAATGCAATCAGGCAACAAGTACAACTGTGTTTAGAACTTTCGTGGAAAACTCATCCAAATATAACGGTGAAGGTGTAAATGAGGCAGTAGAAAGCCTCAGAAATACTATATTCGACCTTTCCACAAAATTAACAAACAGAGAAACCAGAAAAAACTAAAATTATGAAAATTATGAAATTGTGTTTGTCAATGACTGCAAAAACCTCCAAAAATTTTTTAAAAATAAATCAAGGAACCTCTCAAACTAAAAACATAGAGACACCGATAATCAGAACAGGCACCTTCACTAAACTAAAACATTGAAACTACAGTAACACAGGAAGGAAAAAAAGAAGCATCATATTAGAAAGCAGCCACAGGCCATAGAAGAGTCTTTAAAAACGAATACATTCTGGGAAAGTCTGAAAAATCTAAACAAACAAAAACATGAAGCTTCCAAAATAGTGATGTATGGCTAAACCACTTCACCAATCTCTTGGGCTCAGTACAGAAAAACAAACAAAAACAAATATAGGAAAAAACACTCAATTCAGAAACCACCATAAAAGTCTGCCAGAACCCACTAGACTCCCCCAGTACATTAAAAGAACTGCAGGACTGAATAAAATCACTTGAAACCAAGAAGGCCTAAATAAAATTATAAAATTCACAGACCTCCAATTCCAACTGGCCATTTTAAAACTTTTTAACCTAGTCCTTGGCCCTGGGATATTCCCCAGTATCTGGAACCAAGGACTGATAATGCTGCTCCACAAAAGTAGTGACAAACACAACCCCAACAACTACAGTGTCAACAGCAACCTCGAAAAGCTGTTCAGTATGATCAACAACCACAGACTCCTTCAATTCATCACCACAAATGACATCCTGAGCAAATCTCAAATTGGCTTTTTACCAGATTACCATATAATATTTTCATGTTTTCAGCCTGAACACCCAATTGACAACCAAATCAGCATAAAACAAAACTATGTTTCTGCTTTGTTGACTTCAAAAATGCATTCCATTCAATTTGGCACAAGGGTAGAAAATTACTAGAAAGTGGGATTGGAAGTAAAACAGAAGAAGTCAATGCATACAAATAACAAGTGCACCGTTAAGATTGGCAGAAAACACACTGACTTCCTTCCCCGAAGCAGGGGAGTCAGACAGGGGTGAGTTAGTGAGTTGACTAAATCATTCGAACAGTCGGAAGGACCTGACATCCCCCTAGCAGACACAGATATGAATGCTTCCTGTAGGTAGACGACCTGGTGCTGCTTACTGTCCCCGACTAAAGGATTACAGCAACACCTTGATCTTCTGCACAACCTGGGCCTTGACAACAAACCTGTCTAAGACAAAAATCATGATATTCCAAAAAAGCCCCAACTACACCTACCTGGGCCTAAACATCAGCACCACGGGAAACTTCATCTAAGCTGTGAACGACATAAAAGGCAAAGCCAGGCGGGCTTTTTCATACTATTAAAAAGAACATCCAAATGGAAATCCAAATTCAAGTCTTCTGGGCTCAGTTATTGACTCCATCTCTCTGTATGGATGCAAAGTCTGCGGTCCACTCACCAACTAAGATTTTACAAAATGGGACAAACTCCAAATTGAGACTCTGCATGTAAAATTCTGTAAATCAACCCTCTGTATTCAATGGAAAACACCTAACAAGGCATGCCGAGCCAAATTAGGATGATATCCACAAATGATCAAATTTCAAAAGAGAGCAGTTCAATTTTACGGTCACCTCCAAGAGTGTGACATCAATATGTGACCGGCAGAGTAGCCGTCATATCTTTTGGTTTGTCCCTTGGACGTTCCCGTATTCCACTTGCATCAGGTAACAGCTGAGTGACCAACGAGTCAGTGGCTGTTTAGCCATTTTGCTGTAAAACGTGCTTCACCAGCCTGTTGGGATAGATCGTCAGTGTGCGAGGTGGCTCGTTGTCCTGTCTACTGTTAACCGAAGGTATGTGAAAACATTGTGGTATCGCTAGATCAATTTGTTAGAATTGTGATCTAACACTGAGCTGTTTGAAAATAGGTGCCCAGCGGCTTAGAAACCAAAGGTAAACTAGCATTCCACCTTAAAACGGTAGCGATATTAGTTACTTGTGATTGTTTGACTGACCATTTTTGTACGTAGGACCTCCGGTGAACATTTCACAGACAGCAGTGTCGGGACGTAGCACCTATACAGGTAATGGGTAACTTCATCTCTCTTTTGACAGCCAGCAGATGCACATGTAAGGGGATTAATGGGGGGGGGGTCTCATGAACATATGCCTGTGTTGTTAATTTGAACCTTTTTATGGAAACGCATTCACTTACATGTATTTAACTGTATGTGCTCTGTGCCATTAAGTGGATGATGATGAAGACTGGCACTAAGGCTGCTTCCTGGTTTTTTTGGTCATGTTAAAGATGCACTGAGGTAAAAGAAAAAGATTTTAAGAACATGTTTCATTGTAACTCTTGTATTTGTAATAGTGATTTTGCTGTCTTTACTGTGTCTGTGTACCTGTAGACAGATTGCCCCTGCTGCTTTGCTTACACAAAATTCTATGATTGCCTTGGTTGCCTATGGTTCATTTATTTCTTTTTTTGTGTTAGTCACATTGTGAAGGCCTCTGTCTACAGTTCTATTTGTTTCATGTGGTACTGGCTGCTCCAGTTGGTTGCTTTATAGGAACAACATCATTGGGTTGACTGTCATTTCTGGCTGGTAACAACTCCTGTTTTTCTTGTCCTTCTTTGGTAGAGTTTTAGAAAAGCTGCTCACCTGGATCCTCCGTCCCACACGGCACTGTGTATTGTAATGGTAAACTGCACCTCATGAAATCACTGGTTTGTAGTGTGTGTGTGTGTGTGTGTCTGACTCAGGCAGCGGACCCCCGTGCACGAGTGGTGGACTTCACCTCCACCCCTGACAGCCATAACCCTTGGTTGTATTAAATAATAGGTTTTCTGGTGGCAGCCATTACCTTCTTTATCCTCGTTGGTACTGTTTGTACTTTTTATTTTGACAGTTGGCCCGTTTTAAATTGAATTTTCTTCTTAATAAAATATTGTTGCTCTTTCTTACTGAACACACATCTCTGAACCATTCATTTCTACTTTGGTTAAACCTGTTTGCCTTAAGTGTCTCACAGTGAAGTGAGTTGGTTATATCTTAGCGTGAAAGGCTCCAAGTGGCATTGTCATCAAATAGCTGCATTGTGGTACCAATTAGCCACATCAGGTCACAAATATGCGCTATAAGAAAGTCCTCATTCACACAGAGAGACTACAGAGAGATGTTCCCTCAGCCAGCTGGTTCTGACTATGTACCGACTCAGTGGACACAGCATCGTCGTGGAAAAAGGCCGACACAAACAGACCTGGGTCCCCAGAGAGGACAGACTGTGTACCCACTGCATACAACAGGAAGCGGAGACCAAGCTGCACTTTCTGACCAGTGGCCAGTTGTATCAGGACATCAGAGACATATACAGTACTTCCCCTGATCACCAACACCCACAAAGTGTCCACGGGAGTACAACATGTCAAAGACGCCACATCAGGAATAAGAAGAAAGAACTCACTGGCACTTAAACCACTGTCCACATGATTGGAAGAGTGGTGGCACAATAAAATAACTGAAAAGAAGATAAATAATAAAATAAATATAATCCTGTAAATAAGTGGGCATTCAGCATTAAGTCACATGATACAAGCAACGGCCCTCAGTCCAAAGTATGACCATCGCTATCCTGGTTTAAGAGCCTGATGGCAGATGGGCTGAAAGATTTAGCAAACCTATTAGTCCTCCTAATAGGAGCTGTTGATAGTATAAGTAAATACCTATAACTGTTAATACTACAACTCCAGGTACTAACAGTGGATATACTATGACTGCAGCTGTTAGTAACCAACAACAGAGACCTCTACCATCCATCACTATTATATGGATATATGAATAATAATGATGGAGGCAGGAGAGAAGCAGGACCACAGCAACAGGTCCAGAGATGAAAACCTGTGACAAAGCACAGAGACAAACAGAAAAAGAAGTTATATGTCCTGTAAACGCTGGGGCAAAGATTCCCCAATAAACAAATGACACAACACCTTACGCTCCTCATACCCAATACCATAGCCTGTACAGAAGAGATGAAGCCGTTTAATGTCACTGCTGGTTCAGCTGTTTTAAAGGAGTGATATTTGGCTTTTTCTTTTTTTTTTTTTTCTTAATGGAATTATGTATTTTAAACATTTTCCCTGTGGTCTACATAAACTGCAAATGCTGTGTTTGGGTCTGAATTCTTCATTAATCCAGCTCCACGGGTCCATCTTCAACTCGATTTTTGAGTCATGACACCAGAAAGGTGGTTTTGAGCGCTGGCCCTTTAAATGCAAATGAGCCACTTCACACCCCACCTCCTCCAGGTTGTTGACTGTGCTTTCTGTCCCGTTCGGCTACTTGTGTACGTTAATACAACCAACAACTGAACATTTTAAGCAATCAGCGTAAAATTTGGACATATTTTCAGTTTTTACTACAACCGCTGCTGCTGATAAAGTTAGGTATGAAAAGACTTCTTTATGGTCAGGAAAAGAGCATCATTAGGGCTGAAATAATAATATTACATGAAGACCATCCTTATGGTCTGAAAAACAAACACAAACACACAATTTAAAGCAAACTTTATGTATGGTCTGAGAGAGGAAAAGCATTGGTTTCCAGTCTTTAAATCAACAAGTGTGTGTATCCACCCAGAAATAAAGAAGCCGTCTATAAAACGATGCTTGTCTTGTTCATTCTGCTGCTTCAGTGTCATATTATGGGCATTTGGAATATGGACGTTTTTACCACCAATGATTTCCAACAAGGCGGGCTCATTAGAGGACATGTCAGACTCTGTATTGATATTTCTCATGTTTCCTCTCCAACTCACACCTCCTACATGTCCACATTCTCCCTTTCTCCTTCACCCTCCTCCATCTCCTCTACCTCCCCTGCAGTCTCACTCCACCCCCCTACCTGCTGCCCTCATTCACCTGTAGAACACAGCTGCTCACAATCCCTTCATTAGTCCCTGTATACTTACTGGCCATTTCCCCCTCATTTTATTGCCAGACTGACATATGGCAAATCAAATCCTACAGCCAGTTTTCATACACCAGATTAGTTCCAATCCATTCATATTTATAAAGCACACATTTAAATAAACACAGGTTTCCAAAGTGTGGTACAGTGAAATAAAAACAATAAAACAACAATAAAACATAAGAACATAAAATACTAAGATAAAAACACAATCAAAAATAATAAATTAATAGACTGTCCACCCCAGATAAAATAGCCATACACATAAAAATCAACAACCTATGTGGTGTGAAAAGCCAAAAAATAGAGGTGGGTTTTAGGAAGAGTTTTAAAGTTAGACAGTGAGGAGGCCTGTATAATGTACAGTGGCAGTTCATTCCACAGTTTTGGAGTAGTAACAGAAAACACTCAGCCCCCTATGAGCTTCAGCTTTGTTTTGGGAACCTTCCGGAGCAGCTGGTCAGCTGACCTGAAAGATCGGCCGGGTGTGTAGCAGTGCAGAAGCTCAGTGAGGTACGATGGGGCAAAACCACTTAGACATTTAAAGGCAAATAAAAGAATTTTAAAATGAATTCTAAAATGGATGGGCAACCAACAGAATGAAGCTAGAATGTGAAATGTGCTCAAACTTTCTTGTGCCAGTTAAAAGTCATGCAGCTGCTTTCTGAACCAGTTGAAGACGTGCGATGGACGACCCTTACCCCCATATAAAGTGCATTACACTAATCCAGCCGAGTGGTCACTAAGACATGGATTACTGTTTCAAAGTGCTGTCTGTGGTGAAAAAGTTTTATTTTTGCCAGCTGCCTTAACTGGAAGAAGCTCATTTTTGCCACAGTTCTTTTTTAACTTGGGGTGTTCATTCATGTTACATATTATATTCATTCATTCGTTGAATGCCATTCCATGTTATATCACATTACATTACACTATACTGTGCATGTGATGTGGTTAGTTTTGCATTCTCACAAAAATTTTGAGGGCAGATTAATTAATACATTCTACCGTCAATATCTATTTGTCCTGCCTCTTTCTGTATAGATGACCTTGCATCTAAAGTCAGCATGTTTGTAGTTGATTAACTCGGCCCCCCAAAGGAGAGGCAAGGGGCATCGTTTTTGGTTTGGTTTGTTAATAGCAAATGGTTGGTACTTATATAGCACTTTCCCACACTTTCATGGTGCCCAAAGCACTTTACAGAGCCTCACATTAACACACACACACACACACACACACACACACACACACACACACACACACACACACACACACACACACACA
>JAPTYQ010000001.1:35560920-35577962 GCA_029814465.1 Ostorhinchus cyanosoma
ACACACACACACACACACACACACACACACACACACACACACACACACACACACACACACACACACACACACTAATGGGTGGCACTGCCAGGCCCTACTGGGAGTAGTTTAGGGTTCAGTGTCTTGCCCAAGGACACTTCGACATGTGGACAGTCGGAGGCAGGAATCGTTTGTACACTTAAGTTACATTTATTGTATTTTGTTACTTTTTCTGTGATTAATGACCATTGATTGGTGCATATGCTATTGACTTCTTGATTTTATTGTTTTGGGTTTTTATAGTTCTTTTTTTTCTTTCAAAGTTTGTGACAAATAAACAAATAAATAAAATAAAATAACTCTTCTGTCACTGGACGACCCACTCTCCCCACAGCCGCCCTTGTTTTTTTTTTGTTTGTTAACACTCTAGCAGCAAAACTTTTGGTTGAATTCATATTAAAGTGGGTTTATAGATTTCCAGGGACCCACAATTGAACTGAATACATTTTGGGAAAGGTAGGTCAAAGGTCAAATTTTTTATACATTTTTAAGATCTTTTTTTTTTTTTCATTTACTTACAATGGGGGAAATTTCAAATGTCTATAAAACATAAATTTTGTTTCAATTTATTTGAAACTTGGCACATATATATAGGCAATTGATATACTGACACAGCACACACATAGACATGATGACATCAGCTGGATCAATGCTAAAATAAGATACAATATGTGAGAGGGGCGGGGTTTGTTGTGCCTGGCAACACTTGTTTGTTTCATCATCCATTTGTTGGTCTTTTATTTTTCATGATGATAGCCTAGTGTAACTTCCTGTGATTCACGCTGTAAATAAACTGAACCATGATTCACTTTGATCTGAAGCAAGAACATCTCTTCTGGTCGGATCTAAGGCCAGATGTTTGGTCACTTCCGTGGTCCAGGGCAAGTTTTCACCTGCAAATGAATGAATGTTTTCTTAATTTGTCATGCCTGGTTAAATAAAGGTTAAACAAGTGGTGTCAGGCTCAACAAACCCCACCCTTTGCACATACTGGGCCTGTTTACATGAGAGATTTTATTCCTGTTGAATTCAGAATAAAGGTTAATTCCGCTTTAAGATGACCAACCATGTAAACACCTGATTCCACTTGAAAATTACTATTCTGAATTAAACTTAATTCTGAATAATGTCACTGGTTAATTCCACTCTTAATTCTGAATTAAATAATTCCTCGGACATGTAAATGTTTATTCCGCTTTAACTTCATTCTGATCATTCTGCGCATGCTTCCTGATGCACATAATCCACGCTGCTGGATTCACCGAAGTGAGCTCTTCTGCTGCCGTCTTTGGTTCTAACATCCTCTAACATCCATCCCGATAAAAATGGATTAGTCTGTTGATTTGGGTGAGCTGCTGCTTCATAATTATTAAAAAATAAATGCAAAAATCACATGTAGTATCTGGTCTTCCATGTTGATGGTTGAAACAAAAAGAAACAGGAAGTGGACGCGATTGTTTTCTTCCAGTGGAAATCATGACTTCACATCCACGTTCTGTCCAATCAGAACGCTCTGTACCACCAGCTCCGAAAGCGGAATTAACTAAAGCATTTCCATGTAAACACGAAGTGAATTGCTTTAATTCTGAATTATTTTATTCAAAATATATAATTCTGAATTAAAAAACACCATGTAAACGTAGCCACTGTAGCGTATTTTAGCATGGATCCAGCTGATGCCATCATGTCTATGCATGTGCTGATGTCTGCGTATCAAAAGAAAAAAATCATGTGGTCTGCATCAGGTGCATCAGGGTGAAAAGAGAGGTGGATTACCCATCATGCCCAGTGCCTACAATAGAAGTCTATGGGGGCAATGTGATGATCTGCTTCAGTTGGTCAGGTCTAGTACCAGCAATGTTATGTGTCCATAAAATGAGGTCAGACGACAACCTGAATATTCTGAATGACCAGGAATGTCGGTGGATTTTTTTTTTTCTCTGATGACACAGACATATTCTAAGATGACAATATCAGGATCCGTCATGCTCAAATACTGAAGGATTTGTACAGGAACATGACGTCATTTTCATACATGGATTGGCATCTAGACCTAAACCCAACTGACAACAACTTATCAAAGTGATGCCACAGGTAATGCATGCTGTAAAAATACAGGTGACCCAGCACAATATTTAAGTGTGAGACTTTTTAGACAGACTGTGTATGTCAAACAAGAGAAGCCATAGCATACTGACAAACCTTGTTCCCTTTTTAGTTAGATGCTAAAATGCCATTTGAGTCTTCTCTTTCACACTGTCCTATTATCTTGTTACTGCTCTCTTTATACTGATGGTAGCTGGACATTGTAGGAACATAAGGTGTAAAATAAAATCCCACAGGAATCAAAGTTCAGGGTTATTTTCAGCCAGGTGAGATTGGGCTATGAGTAAAAGAAACATTCTTATTTAAAACCAGATAAATTAATAATAAACATTAATATGCTAAAAGTCTTAATGCAAATCAAATTCTATTTGCTTTAACATTTGGCATTTCCAACTGTAGTAGACTTAAATAAAAAATTTAAAACTTGTCTTTACAGAGTTCCAAGAGGAAGCAAAAGCAGAAAAAAAAGAAATAGCCATGATGCAACAGAGACAGCGGAGAAAATTTACCCATCTGCATATTTATACAAATATGAGGTCACGAGGGTTAAAGCATTTCTCAACGCAAACATATAGGCTGTTTTTTCACTATCAAGTTGTTATCTTGTAGTAATCTCTGTCTAATATAAATGGATATAGATTCACCCTCCATGTGTTTATCTGCCTCATTTATGTGCAGTTAATTGCCTCCATATTGCTGAACAGATGGTCACCTCACTTTAGTAATTTCCTTCTGGGAGACGGTGTTGATTCCAGTGAACTCAATATGTTTGTCCCCACATGGTGGCACACTGGTTTGATTGCATCGACAGCGGCAGCCTTCATCTTCTGGTAATGATGTCAAAAGTTTCTCCCCCTTCTATTGGCACCTTACTAATAACTGTCTGTCAAGTCAACAAGTTGTAGGAATATTTATTTACTTTGTTTATTATCCATACTTTAATTTATCAGAGTAGTTTCTATAGAAAACTCTGAAAAACTTGTATTTTTAGCTCTAATCGGAGGATAATTTTTATAGGATGTGATATTTAAGATATTTTAAGACTTGTGACTCTTTATTTGTATCCTTGTTACATAAATGGATGTTCATGAGCTCAAACAAAATTCCCCATAGTATTCTCAGTATGTTAAATAGGATATTTTTAAGTTTTGAGAAGTATGAGCACATGTATTATTGCATTACGTCTTCTAGTAATACATATGTTAACATAAAAATAACAAAAGACAACGTGTAGAGTAGAAAAATAAAACCCTATGAATGTAAGTACTAATGTAATCTACAATTTCTCTCATTCATCTAAGGTCATGCATTACACTGAGAAAGAAAAAAAAATGATTCTGTGTTCTGTGTTGCAAGATTAGACATGTTTTGGGCAACTCCAGCCTCCTTTCTGAAAAGCCAATTTTATGTTTAGTTTGAGCCACAGAAACAAATACACAAAACAAGTCAGTGGTTTCATCCTCAGCTGCAAACACTGTTAAAACATTGCAAATAAAACCAAAACTATCTGCATGCAGGGATGGAGTAATATCCCTCTGGATCCGTAAAGGCTGCCCTGTCTCTCCTAGTTTTTGTTCAATGTATGATTTAGTTGCTAGCGATTGGTCTGAGGTAACACAATTAAGCACAAATGAAAAAAGTGAATTGTCTGTTCAAGATTTACAATTTGTTTACATTGTGGTTTTGGTAGTGCATACAGTTTAAAGTATTAAACAACTTAATTGCTATTCAGGCAAATTACCACAACCACCACATTGTGAACACCAGCTGACGTTTAGGGGCCCTCTGCGTAAGCGCCTCCTTTAACTTAGTAGTGTAGTTTATTTTGTATAGACAGATGCTAATGAATAAAAGCTTCATCTTTTGACATCCATGCCTTTCATGCAACCATAACCTCAAACCTTTGGCTCAAACATGTGACTGAAGCTCAAATGAGTCACTGGTGATTAGATGGTCAAAAAAAGTTCCACCACACAGTGAAAGTCCGAGTAGAATTTAACCTCTCCATCTATCCACTAGCTGTATGTTATCCCTTTGAAAGTTCCTCTTTTTATATGTGAGAAAAACAACCTCCAAGTAAGTTTTTCCAAATACACAAGTCTACCTCCTCCACCCCAAACCCCCAGAAACCAGACATGACTACAGCACCGACACACTGCTAACAAAGTGTGGTAGTAATTATGGACATACAAGACTAAGGTACACGGGGTTTTAGTGAGCGTTGCTCAGTGATGTCTACGGGTGAAATTGCGTATTGCAACCAAGTCAGTACCACCTCCACCTACAGTGGCTGCCAAAAATACAGGATTCCCTTGTTACAGCCAACATTAGCTTTGTCCATTCTTGGCTCTTTAGTCAGGTTACTTAGGTAATTAGTCCATACTGAAATACAGTAGATGACAGTCACGCCCCTAAATACTTAATGATACTAATGCTGAACGAGTTTTGGATTGTGGTTCTGCAACATGATGGACTCTATGAAAGGTGCCCCTCGACGACACCAAAAACATGTTTTCGTATCATTATATACTATTGAACATATAATGATGGATATTATAGTCTATTTCTACACTTGGAATAAATAAATCCCTCTTAGTCTTACACTCTGGGCTAATGTTCTGAGATGTTTTACTATTTTAACATTGAGAAAGTGATTATTACAACAAGCACTGAGGACAATGTAGGCATGAAAGACAGGCCCTGGGCTTGCCTGATAAGAACGGATGATCAATATTATATAATTTAACGCTGGTGTTTGATTTTGTCCAATAATGTTATCATCATTCGCAGGCAAGACAGGGAAATGTCATCAAAGAATGACATTTCCTTCTGCACACATCCTTGGACCGGTGCTGAGTTTTAGATAGATAGACAAAGTCACTGTGAAAGACTTTTTTAACATTTCCACATCGATGATGAACTGACAGTCACAGCATTAATGGATTTTCAGCCACTGGCATTGGGTAAAAACACTGTGCTATACTGTATCTGTGATACAAACTCCATTTTCTGCTGTTGGACTGTATGTAATGACCCTGCTCTGATAAAACTATGCAAACTGTTTCACCTGTCTTATTTTCATACAAGTATGTACAAAGAACATTCCTCCCACATATTTCTCCTGAGATGAGGTAAACATTGTAACTTTCCCTTCAAGTCATTTTTTTCTAATCTGTAGGGAGAATACGTTATGATATTTTTGATATTCACTTTGAAACCAGAACCTGTCTTAATTTGCACCACATCTGTGTTAAACAGAAAACAACAGCAATGGATTACAGCTAAAACAAAGAATAAAAAGAAGACTTTTGGAAGAAGAAAGAGTTCTCATTTTGACACTGTTGTGCAAGTAAATAAGGCTCTATTTGAAGAACAGATTCAGTGAGATCTTTTCACCCCTGCCATGTTGCCTAAGACATATTTCATTGTACCGTTTGTATTGTATGTGTTTTCTTTTCCCACCACTATCATCCTCCTGTTTTGTTAAATGAATATGATAATATATTCTTATTATATATACTTATCTCTTTCATTAAAACATAATTCAAATAGCTTCTGCTTAGCTGGACATAGTTGCAAGGACCCCTCTGCACCAGGACTCCAGGTCTGCCTGGGATCCTAAACTCCACACATGTACTATGTGTATTAGACTGGGCCCTATTTATGAGTGCTCCCCTAGCAGCCCCACTGCGGGTCTTCCAACAGTCTGCACATTGTCTGTGAAGCCAGTTACAAAACACATCAACCTCGCACTCAGATTGTTCCACAGATGTTGAGGCTGACTGGTTTCCAGCTTCTTTGATGTAACGCTGGAGTTTTTTAGAGTCCATGTCTGTCTATCTATCTGAGTTGGCTGACACCGGAGGCTGCCGAGGGTTGGATATTATTTGTGGAGCTCAGCGTAAACAAGTCGGTTGTGGCGAGCCAAATGAACCTGACATCCAAAAAACAGGAGTGTAAGCAACGTCGGGAGATGGAGCCCAGACTTTCTATAAGCCGCTGTAATCAGTGACACCCAGATGGAATCAGTGCAGATGTGAGATGGAGGTCTTGTGCCATAAACAATAGATTGGAAGGAAAGTTACATCTAATCTTGCCACTGTGTTCTTTTTCATGATATTGTTATGTAAACAGTTGGTGTCTCAGGAGGGATCTACTCCATTGGTATCAGGGGATAAAGAAATTCAAAGGCAATGCAGGGGTCATGGGATGGAAGAGGCAGGAGGCAGGATGGGATTTGGTCAGGACAGGCTGCTGTTGTCACCAGCTGTCCTTTCCATGCTCCCCCTTTGACCAAAGTGTGGCCCGATGGGTCACAAGGCCACAGACAAGAAAGGAGAGACAACCCGAGGAGTCTGGCAAAGGGGTGGAGTCTGTGTACAAAAGTGTGTGTGAGAATATATGTGTTTTGTGATAACACGCAGTGTCACCCCCCCCTCACTCTGCTCTCTCACACACACACACACACACACACACACACACACACACACACACACACACACACACACAGCGACAGCATGACCAGACGTCCCTTTGGCCTCTGATATATTTATAAGCTCGGAGCAGTCTCTGCTCAGAGAGGGAGAACCACGAGATGCACCTGAGCAAATATTAACATCCTCCATGAGGAGCCTTTGATGTGCGGGGGCCAAAGCCTGGGGTCGGCACCCCTCAGAGGGCAGGACCCAGAGCACAGAGTCTGGAGAGTCAATAGACCAATGGGAAGACACTGAAAGAGCAGACGGGTCAGATTCTCAGCCAAACATGAAAGCTACGCAACACATTTTGGGGTCAGACAATCTACATGTAAATTATGAGAGCTGTTCAAGTAAATGCAGGTATGATTCTGAAACTAAGGGTTGCATTAGGGTCAGTGAACAGGGATTTGATTTCCTTTGAAAGCTGTAGGTTCTGTGTTTAACATGCCTGAAACACATCCTAAATTACATCAGTTTATTTAACCCTGAAACGGGGTCACTGAAAACCCGGTAAATGTTGGGATGTTACAGACAGTGAAATGAAAACTATGGAATTGGCTTCAACAATACATTAAAGCTGCGTATGACTTTTGTCAACAATTTTTCATGAAATCTGTCTATCAGCCTAAGTATGATGAATCTGTTAGTCTTTCCATGATCACCAGGCCCGCCCTGTTCATGTGGACGCCCTAAGCAAGACAAGTTGTACCATACATCTATAAACACAAACTAATTTCAGTCTGAATTACGACACTAATTCATGTCAAAAGCTCATGGGCTATAAATACCAATGTGTTATATTTGAACACAGTGACAGTAATACAGTAAGACTGTAATAAATACTGACTGACTTTGGTGCGGGAGGCTGGGGTTTGTGTTCCAGTCAAGGTGTTCCCAGTTTCTGATGCACTCACTGGTCACTAAGGCCATAAGGGGCTGGTGCACTGCAGCTGGTGAAGTGGCAGGAAGTAGACACATCCAAGACGACTCATCTTAAAAGGGTTAAAGTCCCCCTAGTTGTCATACTACAGGGCACTGTTAGGAGGGGGGGTTGTTTATGGCAGATTACTCTTTCAAATTGTTCACCACAAGGGAAGATATTCTGGTGCGTAATCCTGGATTCATGATACTTAGGCTATGACTCAGGTTTTACAGATTTCATGAAAAATTGCTAGTTTTATTGATCTTAATGTTTAATTACTTGGCTGTTTTGAATAGTTTGAACTATTATTTGTATTCACCTTACTCTTAACACTATATAGCATTGGTAACTTGTTGCTGATATAGCTTTTTCGTGTATATTATTGCTATGCGGCTAAAGTTGGGCCTGTTTTTAGGGGTAATTTGTGCCTCCCTCACCATGTTTTCCCAGGTTTAAAATAAATACATGAACCAGTTACTGAATGAACCTTAACCCTCAACTTTTCCATGAACACAAAGTACATCAAAAATGCTGAAAGGTTTCTTTTCAGGCAGGAAAACTCATTGTCAGTTTTAGGGTGTTAGGACATGTTCTATGACTGTAGGTGTTACAAAGGCCATAGTCTTGTCATGTTTCTAGCCCTCCAGACACAATTTGGATGAAAATACAGAAGTCACTGAATCGGGGTTGAAGCAAGTATATTTTTACATATGCAAAAATATTGAGACAACAGACCCCACTTCTAAAGTTTGTTTTCTACTGTCTGCCAAATACAGAAGTGCAATGGTTTTTAAACATTTGACAAAACACTAATCTCCACAGGTGGTATGTTAAAATGAGAACCTTAACATTTCACATTTTCTTGTCAGTCTGCACAGGGAATTCTCTCTCTCTCTCTCTCTCTCTCTCTCTCTCTCTCTCAACCCTCCCAGAACTGCTGTCGAAAGTTCATAAAACATAAAACTCAATAGTGCACAAAAAAAGAAAGAGGGGGAAAAATCCACAACTTATTTGAAAGAGGAAAAAAAGATTAACTTCCAGAGACTTAAGTGTCTTCACTGCTAAATCCCTTTTCAAACGTCGGGAAGAGACTTGAGAGAAATAAATATATAAAGTCATCCAAGAACCAGGCTAAGTGGTTTATCTCCTTTCATCTTGCCACCGCTATATGAGGACTAATCCTGCCTTGTGTCTTCAGTGCAGAGCCGAGGCCCCCTCTGAACTACATTAAATAGAATAGATTAGTTTCTCCAAAAAGTCACGAGGTGGCATTTCAGAATCTGCCTTGAATTTTCTTTTTTGGTTCCATAGATAGAGGATGGCATGAGTCAGTATCTGTGCTCCGCTTTGTCTTTGAATGTGGGGTTGACATCTGAACCTGCACCAGAGTGAAGGGAGATTTGTTGGATTTGCTGACGATAAGGGGACCATTGATTGTCTTTGGGTAACAAGGTTTATTTTGAAGTGTGAAAAGTGTTTAGTGTGGAACTCCTTTTGTGTGTTTGTGTGCGATAGGTATTTGTAAGCTGTGTGAATGACGAGACCAGGTGGGAACTGATAAAAACCACATTCAGCGAACCATGAAATACAGGAACATTGTTCTCCATTCATTCTCCACAATGTCCATTCCTACAGACGAAGAGGACACAAGTGGATTCTGGGTGTGTAATGCAATTAAATGACTCCTTCATCTTGTTTGATCTGCATCATTTCATTTGGTCTTACTAAATTAGAAAGGGGGGGAAAAAATCAGATAAGGCCGAGCCATCATGTGTTTTCACATCAAAAGTGATGGATGACAGTGTTTCCATTATGTCTCCTCTTCATCTCTTCCGTCAGACTTCTGAGGGCAGCGGTGATTAGATCATCTCCAGCTCTCTACACAATGAGCTATTGTGAGGAGTAGCAGCCATAAATTGGACTTGTCAAAGCGATCTAGTTAAGGCCGGATCAAAGGCCTTACTGAATACTTCTACCTCTCAGTTCAACAAGACTTGTTTATATCTATTATCCTCTTTCTACCAAAGTGAGAAAAAAAATCGAGTTTTTGGTCTTGAACGGCCTGTAATCAGCTGAGTTGGACAGTTTTTCTTGGGACAAACCTGTTGTGAACGGTTATTCAGTCTCTGGCAACATATTCAAGATGTTCATATAGACATGCATCCATTTCTGAGTGTACAAGTACGTCACAGTTAAAGAGGTGAGCAGGAGGGTCTCCAGATGCACTGAGTTGAGGGGGAGAATTAACAAGGCCACAACTATTCCAGATATGCCCAAACCAAACAAGAGACAGACCTCACACTAAAGACTCTTGCAGCTCAAAGTAAATGAGAGCCAGTGTGAAAAAGTCACAGTTGATTCTTTGATTATTCTTGTAATGTTGGGTCAGATCAGAGGGAAGACAGCACAAATTTCAACCTGTAAAGAAGGCTATGGCCATTCCTGGAAAATCATGAGGTTTTGATTTGTTGATTGATGGGCTGGGTCATTGGTTCCCATGTCTGATGGATTTGGAGGAGGTATTTATTAGCATGTCAAAACGTAGGAGGCTACAGTTTGATCTTATTTATGGACACTCATAAACTGTCTTCTTACTCTATCTGTGGGTATATATGGAACAATGTACACATGTTCCCAATAATGTTTAAATTTAAGATGAGATGTAGGTATTTGTCTTTTTAGATTTTGTGATTACAGCTTCAGTGCTTCACCACTAGATGGCACTCAGTGCAACACATTGTTCATTTTGGCATAAAGGCATAAATAGTACTACACACCCACATTATATACTAACTGTAAATATATAAAATATATTGTTCACAAGACAAAAGAACACCAAAAGCAAAAAATGCTTAAACTTTAATTTCACTATATTTGACTCCATGTAATGAGTGTATGTAGACCATCCAGTCCAAAACAGTGGGCGGGGGCCCACAGGTGGGTCGCAGGAGATTTCATTGAGGTCTTTGTCGGGAATGTGTGTTTTTGATAGAACTGGCTGTTGAATTTCCACATTGTTTTAATAATTGAAATTAAAAAAATACTAAATCCAGTATAAAAAGGTAGTGCACATTCTACTTTACTGAGCTGAAAGTATTTTTTCCCCCAGTAATGCAATAACGTCACAAAATTAAAACACAGTGATTCACTGAATATTTATGTCTTTTAAACAGATAATTAAACCCTTCAATATAACAATATGAGATGGTAGTTGATAAAAATAGCAGTAAAAATTACAACTTCCCTTTTCTCATTATTTATACACAGGAACAGTCGATAGACAGCTTCTCATTTCTTAAACAATCATCACTTTACTAGAAAGTATAAAAAACAAACTGTGTTTCATGTGGTCTGATGTGTCCAGGTTTTCCCTGCGCCAGAGTGATGGATGCATCAGAGTGAGAAGAGAGGTGGATGATGTGATTCCCAATCATGCTGAGTGCCTACAGTACAAACCTGTGGGGTTTCTTCAGTGGAGGCACGCAGCAACAGCCCCAACTCCATCAAACTACCCCCGAAGATCCTGTGGTGGAAAAGTGGGGCTCTTGATCCGACAACTCCATCATCAATACAAGATCTTGACCAAATATTAGTGGAACTCTAAACAAAAAAAAATGTTGTGACATTTCCATGTATGTGTTTCAATTTTGTATCATATTTGACACATCGGGTCACAACGTCCAAAATTATTATTTTTGAACAAACTAAAACATAATATAACACAAACATGTCTTTTTTTTTTCAATAGTTTTTATTGAAGAATATGGCACAAGACGTATCAAAACATTGTCAAGTCAGCCCTGAGAACCACAAGTCAGGCATACAACAATAATATCATCATAATGCAATGAGTCTCAGTACATGAAAAAGAAAAATGAGCCATACCCCCCCCCCCCTTTTTTTTAGGTCCATATCACCAAATCCCCATGGTGTAAGCTAGATTTGCATTCGTGTACTTCCTCTTCCTTATCAGCGCTACTTATCTCTCCTATTTCAACCAACCCCTCTGGCTTTACAAACAACCAAATGGTTAGTTCCACTCTTAAAATTTGGAACCAATTTAGACGTCACTTTAAATTTACCTCGGTCTACTTTAACCCCTCTTCTGAGAAATCACTTATTTCAACCTGCCATGTCAGATCCTATTTTTTCTCAATGGCATGACAAAGGCCTTCAAATTTTCAAAGATCTCTATACAGATGGTATATTTTGTAGTTTTTCAGAGCTATCAAACAAGTGTCAGCTCCCATCCACTCATCTATTTCGTTATTTCCAAGTTAATTGTGCCAAATCCCTGTTTCCAACTTTTCCATTGTTACCTCCGAACACAAACATGTCGAAGAAATTGGTAATTCCTTTTCAAAACTGTCAGAATTCTGCCTCCTTCCTCATTAATGACAGTCTCTTAGTGTCACTGGAAAGGCCTCTGGTGAATGAATTCCTCCTCTGATGGATTATCTATGTATTGCATGTATCTAATTGTATACATCAGGTTTTTCCAAGAAAAAAATATCACACTGATTGCGTAGAGGGCTTCAAAACTCATGTTTCAAATATGATACGTTTGGCGTTACAGGGTTAAGAAGTTAAAGAAATTAAGCATATGTCATTCTCTTAAAATGAGCTGTTGCAGAGGTACCACACCGTGGGTCTTCCATGTTTCTACAGTTACTATATCACATCTTAATGCAGGGAGGAAGTCAGTCAGCTATTAAATCCGACTGTGAACCAGAGTTAACGTTCCCTTAAGTAAAAAGAAACAGAACAGACAAAACAAACACTTGACTGCAACTTTGTCTTCCATAATTTTTTGTGGCTACAGATGATGTGATATTTAATTAGCTGCAATCTGCTACTTCATCACTAGATATCACTAAATATCACATATTGAATCGATAAATACTGCTGTGGAGAAATTACAGTGTTTTCTATTGAAAATGTAGAAAATATGATGCAGGTCATTCAAAATATTACTTAATAAAAATTGCATACATTCTACCACTGAAAACCATGCTTTGTGCATACTCAAGATGAAAACATATTGTAATTCCTTTTAAAATGTGTTGTAAAGGCCTAACAAAGTGGTTGCTCTTTTCAGATTTCCTATAAACGTGTGTTAAGAAATTAACCTAGTGAATAATGGCAATGAAGAGTATCTGTATAAGCCTAAAATCGGATGGTGAAAGCCTCCCCAAGGCGTGTGTAATACCATCAAAGCTACAGTCATGCTATATAACCCAGTATTGGGCCTAGCCTGCTCTTCTATTTTGGTATGTGTAAACAGGGGCCAGTAGTAGACCCCTATCTGTCAGCAGAAACACATTTGCAGGAACATGAAATGAGGGCCGGAGCTGAAGAGCAGGCTGACTTATTTAATAATTAATCAAGGTGCAGTTCAAGGCGCACAATCTGATGAAAGCAACGTTTGTCAGGTAAAATGAAGCCTTTCTATCACTCCATTATTGTTGTTAGTTTAGGCTGATATGCCCTTCATTCCTCAACACCTGCCTCCTCCTCTGTCCTTCCATCCTTCTATCCTTTTTGCCCCAACACTCCTCTTCTTTACATAAAGTTGAAGTTGTCAGCGTGTCAATTAAAGTGAGCTGTGGCACGTTGTTTGATCACGTAAGACATTTGATGTCTTGATATAAAAACTGCTTTGAAATCTGTTTATTTTTCCTTTGCATAGCTCTATTCTTCAGTGCTCTTCTTCTTCTTCTTCATCTTCTTCCTCTCTGGTATGCTGTTGGCTCTTATCTTTTGTGGCTGTAAATTAAAGCGGGGGGGTGATCGCAACAAAGGTGCGAGGGTGCCGATGATGTCACATGTGGATGATGATGACTTAAAAGTAAAGGCGTAGAAAGCTCCTCATAACTACAATCTTTTGAAATTTCTCAGGGCTGATTTTAAAGTTTGGACTAAACCTTTACAAACACAAAGACTGACTGAAAATGAACTATTTAGCGCCCATGTTTTCATGGAAACTCTCAACAGAGATGGTGTAAATCTACTGTGTATGTATAATACTTACACTAGAGAGGAACATATTATGTCTGTGTTAACGTTTTTATTTACTGCTCATTTGTATGTGGACAAATATGCAGTCTGTGTTTGTTGTTTCCAGATATTAAAGCATTTATAGCCTAAATGTGAAATACTCTCATTAGCTGGTCTTTTCCAATCACATACTGTACATTTGAATATAAGTACCCTTGCTCATATGATTTATGATCACAATACAAAAAAAAGGTCTTATTTCACAGACAATATGAGCTCAAATAAAAGGACAACAGAATGAGAAGCAGTCCCTTATTCCTGCCAACATGAAAAACTAAAGCCAGACAGAATCCAAACATGTAGGTGATACAAAACCTAAGCAACATTACAAATAGTATAAACATGGTTCAAATGTGACCCTATCCCTCAGAACCGGTCATGGTGACCCAGTAGATGTCATGAGTTTTGACAATGAAAAGAAGAAAAGGTATTTAGCATTTTCAGCAGACAATTGTGGTCAAAACAGATCACATTAAAACCTGCATGGTTTCATAAAGTTGAACATATTTCTTGTGTTTAAAATAAATCGGACTTAAATGAAAATACATCCACTGTTTCTCGTCTTTTGATGCCATTTCACCACAAATTCAGCTTTGACATTATATGGTTATTTTGTTTACAGTCTGTTCCATTGCCCCCTAGTGGCCAACCATTCAGTAATGCCTCAAATTCCTGACACTTTCCTTCATGTATCAGTGGAGCCTCAGATCCTATTTTAGTTTAAAGTGTATGTGTCATGATCATTTATCTTTAATCTGATAAATTTAACAACTTAAACAATTAAAACAATTTTAATCTGATTTAATTCACATTACTGTAATTTGGGGATTTGATCTAATTAAATCTATAAAATAATGTGTCAAATGTGATAACTGACAAAAGGTATAGCTAGCAAAAGAGGGAGAAGAAGGATGGAAAAAAGGATAGAGTAACTTTTTCTAAAAACAGAAGCCCTTGCCTTCCATCACCACCAGCCATTAATGTGAACAATCTGCTGCTCAAGTTAAAAACTTTAACAAATAAATCTTTCACCATCAGGTGTATAAATCTGCATCTTCAGCACATCAAAATGCTGTCTCTGAATGTCATTGTGTGTCTGCTGATATGTGTTTGTGTGTCTGTACTGTATGCACACATGCTCACTCTTCACTGTATGCATATCTATCATATCCATATGTGCATACGGTAGGCTACATATCTCACTACCCACACAAAGAGCTTTCAGGCATATTTGACTTTAGCAACATAAAACACAAGCTGAACTGACAGGAACAATATGTGCAACAGAAAACTCTGCTCTTCATTGGTGTGCAGATGCATAGACATACAGTACAGCATTGACCATTTACCGGCTACTGCCGTAAAACAAAATGAAACCATTGTTGCAATTGAAGTTAGCTCACACATAAAGCTTTGGTCTATTTGTAGAAATAAAAACTGTTTTAGTGCAGGAGAAATAAAACAGAAGTTCCCGTAAGTAATGAACTGGTGTTTTACTGCAGTGATGTTGAAGCTCAAAAACAGACAGACAGACAGACAGACAGACAGACAGACAGACAAACAGACAAACAGACTGACAGACAGAGACAAACAGACAGACAGACAGACAAACAGACTGACAGACAGAGACAAACAGACAGACAGACACAGACAGACAGACACAGACAAACAGACAGACACAGACAGACAGACAGACAGACAGACAGACAGATAGACAGACAGACAGACAGACAGACGGACAGACAGACAGAGACAGACAGACACAGACAGACAGATAGACAGACGGAAAGACAGACAGACAGAGACAGACAGACAGACACAGACAGACAGACAAACAGACTGACAGACAGAGACAAACAGACAGACACAGACAGACAAACAAACAGACAGACAGACAAACGGACAGACAGACAGACACAGACAGATAGACAGACGGACAGACAGACAGACAGACAGATAGACAGACGGAAAGACAGAGACAGACAGACAGACAGACAGACAGACAATGAAGCAGTGGCTGTGAAAACAGCAGCAATGTTGATGGTTATTTTTTAGAACTGTTTAATGACAGACTGATCGTTCAGTTATAAATGTTGATTTTATTCTTTTTAAATAAGGTTCTCTTTTGCAGGGTATTTGTGGTAATATCTCATTAATAGATGGTTTAACATACTGATGGATAAAGAGACAAAATACAGTCATCTAAGAAACCAACTGTGAACTAAGAACATCATCTGTTGCAAACAGTGAACTTGAAATGATGTTTAAAAGCCTTTATAAACTATTTAGAAATCCTTCAGAATTTTATAAAGTCGCTTCTATAATACACTGGTTATTTATTAAATATACTGATTTTTGCAGCATAAGTTCTCATTCCTATGGGCATTTGGACACATGGGTGACAACACATAGTGAATAATCTGGTTCATGAGACAATAGTAGGTCTATTTGTTGTTTATTATATTACTGCATTGTACATGTATCTCTCTATATACTGTATATATACACAGACCAGTTTTCACATCCTTATCTTCAGGTTGTCAGAGTAACACAAATGCTTTTTTTGGTGTTGTTGAGCTGATGTGGGCATCACTGTGTGGCTGCTCGGATCCTTTTCAAGTGCCCCCATGATGTTTTATGGGAATTTGCAGCACCAACTCCACTTTACAAAGTCATCAAAGGCCAAGTGTAAAAAAAAACATGACAAAAAAAAAAAAAAATCAGATAAGAAGTAGAAAGCATTCAATGCATTCCTACAATCGTGAACAAGATTCATGATTCACACATGGTGGAGGTTTCCAAAAAGAGGTTGTGTATTACATCTTTAAAGAAAAAAAAGGGAGAGAGAGAGAGAGAGAGAGAGAGAGAGAGAGAGAGAGAGAGAAAGAGATAATGATACCATATGCTTTACACCGACAAAATAAACTGCTCATTAAAAAGACAGGTATCCATCCAATAACAAGACATCTGATAAGCCATGGGATTGGTATATAGAAATAGATAATAAACCTATTCTCATTCCATATCTATTAACATGTATGCAGGATGCAATTCACAGATAATTTTGCATCTGAGTAACATATTATCGCTCTGTTTACATCAGACAATAAAAAAAAAATAAAAAAAGGAAAAAAAATGCAATTACACCTCTAGGTGAAATGCTAAGATTTCCAATGTGGAAATTCCCCAAATGGCTTCATTATGGACAGCCTAGAGGGAATTTCCATTTCAATGGAGTAGTGTGATGTTGTATACATGAATTCACATACATTATATATTACCTTGTTCAAAGAAGCAGCAGCCTCCAAATGAAGTAATTGCTTAAAAAGACACAGCTCTGCAGACATGTATTGTGGGGTGTCGTATATATGCTGTTACTGCACAGATGTGAAGAGTCAAAATTAGTTTAATTGTTGCGCAATTTGATTTTCTTTTACATG